>JAJEJO010000640.1:874783-1055365 GCA_020662805.1 Glaucomys volans
TTGAACTCACATCCTCCTGCCTCAGCCTCCTGAGTCACTGGGATTACAGTCATGAACCCACATGCTCTGAGCATAAAAATATATTTTATAGAGATTAACATCATTAATAATGTTCACATTTGTAGAAAGAGCCTGGAGGCAGAAGATGAGTTAGAGATAGATCCTTACTTGTCATATTGCATATTTTAACCTGTTCCAATTATATAATCTTTGACAAAAAATACTTTTAATTCTAAAAAATATATTTAAACTGAGAATATTGCACTTATTTCACAGGATTGTAGTACTAACTAAAGTCATAATATATCTTAAGTAGCTATTTGGTACCAGATCTCTATGAAGACATCCTGAACTACAAATAGGGTAAGGGACCAGAAGAGGGAATGGCTTTTAGAGTGAGGCAGGAGTTGAAATTGTCAGGGATGGGGACTATTCAAGTAGCATGAGCAGGGTTTATTTAGCATAAGGGGAAGAAATTATTGTAGAATGACTCCGTTATATGAGCCACTGTGCACTTGATGGGTTTATTCACTAACCTAAAATGCACCAGGAGATAAATACTTGCAGAATGGGGTAATGAGTTTGGTTTTGGGTTCATGAATTTGTTGGTTCCCATAGGGTATCAAGTTGGGGGTGTCTAGAAAGCATTTGCATGAAAAGAAGTCAAATGATCTCATGAGAAGTGGGCCTGTCTTTACCCTGGAATATCATTTTCTGGGGTAGGAGGGAGTGGCGTAAAATTTAAAAATCAACTGATAGTTTCAAGAACCTGTTTTAGAATCCCTACTTCCACCTTGAAATTTTTGTTCTCTTTTAATATTTGTTTTTGTTATGGTCTGGATATGGAATGTTCCCCAAAAGTTCATGTGTTGAAGGCTTAGTTCCTAATACAGCAATGTTCAGAGGTGGGGCTTTTGAAAGTGTTGTGTTAGGAAAACTCTGACCTCATCAGTGAATTAATCCATTGAGAGCTGAATGGACTACTGAGAGGTGGTGGAAACCATAGGCAGATGTGGCCTCCTTGGAGGATGTAGATTGCTGGGGACATATCCTGGAAGGGTATTTCTTATTCTGGGCCTCTTCTGTTTCTCTGCTTCCCAGCTGCCTTAAATTGAGCAGGTTTCCTCTGCCACACCCTTCTGCCATGATGTTCTGGCCTCACCTCAAGCCCAAAGCTAAAACCTCTGAAACCATAAGTCAAAATAAATCTTTCCAAAATAAATCTTATGTCAGGTATTTTGGCCACAGGGGCACAAAGCTAATACACTTCATTGCTTCTAGGATTTAGCTAAAACTTGTGTCTATAAATGACATTTAGTCTGCGCCAGCAATCTAAGATACTAACATGTACTACACTAACAATGCAACTGAATTGTTTCTTGCTTTCTTCTTGCTCTATAATGTATTTTTTTTGTCCTGGAAAGATTTTCATTATTTTCTATTGCTATATATTTGATTAATATATTCATATTTATAATTTGTACTTTTCTTGTCATATATTCTCATGGGAAAAATAAATACCTTTAACGTAAGGAATCATTTTATATCTGTCTAATTAGAAGTAGGGGCAATTTTAGTGTAAAACAATAATACCAACTATGTTTGGCAGAAAGCTTCCCAAAGCAAATAGCAGAAATAAGTGTATCCACTTACCATATCTCCATAAAATTATTAATGCTTCATTCATTAAAACATCAGAAACATCTTTACATCTAAGTTATACTGAAGGAAGAAAATTAAGGAGGAAATTTTTTTTAATTATTTACTAAGCTTTCCCCATCCTTTTGAAAAAAAAAATAAATGGGTTATGGATCAGTAATGTCAAGATATTCTCCATAGCTTGTCTTTATCAAAATAAGGAATCTTTTTATTAAGGCAGCCCAGAAAGGGTAGATTTATGGATTGAAGGGAGTATGTTTAATATGTCCGTATCCATCTAGATTGACAGTTCTCACAGACATGAATTTCCCCAGAGAGACAGTGTTACTGGTGTCAGTGGATGGCATCATTTACTTCAATGTTCCATTATTAAATTGATAACAAGATAATTCCTCTGCTTCTCAGAGACATGACAGGGTTTACAATGGTTAACACTCTTATTGCATGGGATTTGGTGTTCTAGGTAGTTTTTAATAAGAAGCATATTTGTATTTCAATATTGAAAAAAATTGAGGTGAAAACAACACAGTGAAATAAAATCAAACTCAAATGTTCCAGGCAATACAATATATCTATTTAAAGAATATCCTTCTCACTATGAGTAACGTTGTTTAATAGAAATGTATTTATTGTATTTCCTTCAATCATTCAGCTAACAATTCTACCATCCAAAGGCATATATTGTAGTATGTTGTTTGTTGAAATTGAAATTTACATATTTGGTTTAGCATGTGAAAACAAGAAATATGCTATAACTTTAGAAAATTACGGAGACAAAGGAACTAGCTAAGATTTGTTGAATCCTTTATTTTGCTCACTTAAAACGAGAGATATAGAAGTAATAATG
Source organism: Glaucomys volans (assembly GCA_020662805.1). Taxonomy (NCBI): domain Eukaryota; kingdom Metazoa; phylum Chordata; class Mammalia; order Rodentia; family Sciuridae; genus Glaucomys; species Glaucomys volans. Next base: position 877,290 of record JAJEJO010000640.1, read on the forward strand.
GAGATAGGCTTAGAGATAACAATAGAGAGATATACACAAATAGACAAATAATTAGAAATCCCTTAGAAACTCACTCAATATTTCAGTAAGACAGCTATTACTAACCCCATGTTACAGATAAGAAGACAGAGTCTCACAGAGCTATACTAACGTATATGAAACTTACCCAGGGCCCCAGCTGCTGAATGTGGAAACCCATGCTTTTTCACTCCATTATATCACCTCCTTTGTAGCATTTAGGGAATATGTTTCTTAGCAGTAAACAGTGACCAAACAAAAGAGAAATAGTCACTATACTTTTCATCCACTCTTTTCCATATACTCCTTAGAAAACTAAAATTAGCTAATTAATATTTGTGTGTCTGTATTACATTTGAGAATAAATGCTGAAGACTAATGGTTAAAAAGAAATCCTTTAGGCTGGAGAAGAGATCAGGGCTGAACTCATGGGGGCTTGAGGAGAACCTTGGAGTTTGGGGTATACCAAAGGGAGTGGATTAACCCTGTCAGCCCAGTGATGAGTCAAGCCATATGTTGCCATTTGTTTAAAATATTGTTGTGTTTGCAAATCCCTTTATAGGTCATTGATCCCTAATGATTTCCAGATAGCATTTTTTTTTCTGTCTCACCAAAAATAAAGTGAAGTTTTCCTCCATGGGCAATGCCAGCTGCTGCTTTCCTCCACGGGCAATGCCAGCTGCTGATGACCACAGAAGTGCTTCAAGAGAAGTGATATGTCAGGAGCTTCAAAGAGTTCCAGGGCCTGTTTCTGTTGGAATGTTGTTGCTGTATACCTTGGAGCCAAAACAAGATAGCATTTTCAAAGTTACAAATGAGGGCAATCCAAACATTTGATATATAATTGATAGAGGAAAATTGGAGAGGAAAGCATTTCCTCAGTCATTGATTCTGGAAGAATTTGTCCCATGCAGTCACTGAATGCATTTTCTTCACCTATCCTAAATCAGTGCTCTACATGAACTATTGACAAGACAAGTTTCTGTACCAAATTGCATAAACGAGACGCTAACTCTTGTGAATTTATACTTGTAGGTAAATGGAATGACACAGTTGGAAATCCTTTCAGGGCTATAATGAATTAGATTGCCCTCTTTGTAAAGGATCCTATATGAGATCTGTTTTTCTTGACAAAAAAAGTGGTTTAATACCAAATTCTGACAAAATAAGAACAGAAAATCAATGGTCCTTATGCATCAGTATTATTGGATTGCTCTTGCTTATCATTTCTTTCATCTGTTTGAAGGTAAGACAGGTGCTATTGAATAGATGCCATCCCTACTCTTTAGGAGTACAGCTAATACCTGTAAGACACCATGTATAGGAAAATAAAGCATATAAGAAAGAGTCCTCCTCAACAAAGGAGTGTAATGTTGGACAGATGGTACAAACAAAAATAACTATTAATGAAAATGCTATTATTTCATAAAAAACATACCCAGCCAAGCAGTAATGTTACAAATGTTACATGGCAAACACACACACACACACACACACACACACACACACACACCATACTGGTTAATTTAACTATAAGACAATCTATAAATCTGGAGTGAGTGATGCAGCAAGAATGTCAGAAAAAATATCATCAGTAAGAGGACATAGAAGATAACATATTCCTGGTAATAATCTCACTTAAATTTGGACAGCCAGGCGTGGTGGCGCATTGCCGGGCGTGGTGGCGCATGCCTGTAATCCAAGCAATTTGGGAGGCTGAGTCAGGAGGATCTCGAGTTCAAAGCCAGCCTCAGCAACTTAGCGAGGCCCTAAGGAACTCAGTGAGACCCTGTCTCTAAATAAAATACAAAATAGGGCTGGGGATGTGGCTCAGTGGCCAAGTGTCCCTGAGTTTAATCCCTGGTTCCAAAAAATAAAATAAAATAAAATAAAATAAAATAAAATAAAATAAATATGGACAACTCAGAAAGCACAGTAGTCTTTATGACTTTGTTAGTTTGTATATTTTTTGTTTTTGTTTGTTTGTAGTACTGGGGGTTGAACCCATGGGTGCTTTACCACTGAGCTACATCACCAGTCCTTTTTACTTTTTTATTTTTGAGACAGGGTCTTACTGAGTTGCTGAGGCTGGTCTTGAACTTGTGATTCTCCTGCCTCAGCCTCCCCAGTTGCTCAAGTTACAGGCATGCACCACCAAGTCAGGCAAGATTTTGTAATTGTAAATGAAATGTTAACTTCTATAAGGATGGAGATTATGGAAAAGATCATCTGGATTCTTTACATCAGAGGCAAAGATTCCCCTATAACATTTGCTTAAATTAAGGAAGTCTTTGAATAATATAAAGGTTGAGAGTAGTTTTCCAGCTTTTTGTTCTATAAGTCTCTTAGTGTTTTGCTGTTGTTGTGGTTGTTTTGTTTTGTTTTTGCTTGTTGTCTGTTTTACTCTAAGGGAGGATTTCTGTTGTTGTAGTTGTGTTTTCCTTCATCTTTATAGCTCTAGGACGTATGATGCATACTGGTATGGTTTGGATGTGAGGTGTCCCCCAAATGTTCACATGTGAGACAATTCAGGGAGGTTCACAGGATAAATGATTGGGTTGTAAGATTCTTAACACAATCAGTGAATTAATCCCTGATGGGATTATTTGAAGTGGTAGTGTGTGGCTGGAGGAGACAGGAATTGAGTGTGGCCTTGGGTACATATTTGTATCTGATGAGTAGAGTCCCTCTCTGCTTCTTGATGATGTGAGCTGCTTCCCTCTGCCACACTTTTCCACCATGATGTTTAACCTCACCTTGAGCCCTAAGGAATGGAGCCAGGCTTCTATGGACTAAGACCTATGAAACTGTGAGCCCCCAAATAAACTTTTCCTCCTCTACAGTTGTGCTGGTCAGGTCATTAAGTCACAGCAGCCAAAAAGCTGACTAAAATGCATATCAAATAGAAACTGCCATGCTACTGGCAACAGGTTTTAGTGTGAGAAAGGAAAACCTAGCTCAAAAGGGAAGGTGATTACTATTGTTGTTTGTTTGTTGTGTGTGTGTGTGTGGGGGTGTGTGTGTGTGTGTGTGTAAGTACCAGAGTCTTATTTCAATGAACATTGTTTGCAGTGGCCTCAGAAACATTCACCAACGAAGTTATTTAGGTTGAATAGATCAGAAGAAGCTGATCCTTCCAACCAGACCAAAAACAAAGCCAGCCAAAGCACATACTGCTCACTGCTAGGAAGCTCAGTAAGACATAGGCCACAAGCTAAAATATTTTGCACTTAGAAAGACTTGACATAGGAATTTCACAGGTACAAGCAATTCAATGAAGAATATAACCACTTCCCCAAATAAATAAGGAAAGAGGAAGTGGATTGGAGCAGAGTAATTCCAGATGACTAGAATGAATGCTATTGAGGCTAAAGTATTTTTTAGCGGGTGAGCATCTTGTACTGATAGCTAAAAAGCCATATTAATTTTCCACTGTGGTTCTTTTCTGATACATGTTAGAAAAATGGCACCATGAAACCAACAGCAGGCCAAACCTGTATGAGTCCTTTAATATTTGAAATGTAGTGACTAGTTTTCTTTAAATTAATATTTTCCTGGGATTTCTTTAAGATCGCAAGTCTAAGGTGTAACATCTCATATATAGAGCTTCACAGCACCTACAACTGTTTTGCTACTGATGTATTTTGATACAGTGAATCCTTTAAAAGAAATTGCTTATCTACTCAACCAAGGCTGGTAATCAACTGATAGATTAATTATAATAAATTACAATTGAAAAAAAGAAGCGTTAGCTTAGACAGGACAAAAATTTAAGGTTAAATTTTCATAGTAACATTTTTCCTTCCAACTTAAGTTTTAATGCATATTTTTTTGGTTTTGTTTTTCTTTGCTTTGGTTTTTGTTTTGTTTCTTTTTGCTGAGTAATATGAACTTCTTGGTAGCGATTTGAGAGTGGGCTTACTGGGGTAATTGGTTCAGGTGAAAGTATACGTATATATTATTTACATACAATTTGGGATATGTTATGCATATCCCAAATGTTAGCAATTGCAGTCAATCTCTCTGAGTTGCCTGACTAGTATCTAATGAGAAATAATAGCTCCAATAATTAAAATATATTTCCAGAAAAGAGGAGAAGAAATTGCTTATCTTGATTTAAGAGGCATGACTAAGAATATCACCAGTGGGCAAAGAAAAGAAAAAGAATCTCTTGGCAGTACCTATCTACTCTATTGTAAATTTGCTCTAAATAAACAGCATCACTTTCAAAGCAGATGAAGACAATATTTAGTGCTATCCTGTAGTGACAGTGCTTTACTAGGGAGCAGATGAATTGGGTCATACAAGGTCTGCTATATTTGTATCTCCTTTTCTTCCTCTCTGTCCCTCATTGAACACTTGTCTCAAGAAGGAACAGCATGGTGCCTGAAGAAGCTTCCACTCAGTCTTTACAATCTGCATTCATTCTTTTGTTTGGTAAAAATGTAAGAGGTTTTTGTTTTGCTTTTATACCCCCCCCACCCCCCAGTGCAAGGCCAGGGATCATCTGCCCTTTGTTCTTGGTCACTGAAAAATGACACATATGGTAAACCTGCTCACTGAATAGGCATTCACCATCATGCATGTGAAAATGCATTAGAAGAATTTATGGGACATGAGGGGACATAGGCTGCATCTGAGACTAAATCCTTATCATAGGCTTTATGGTATTTTACCAAGATGACTTGTTTGGGGAGGGGTAGGGAAAGGACACCTTTCTGTTCTTTCATTAAATGATAGAACAATTGGAGGTAATAGTAAATTACATTTCTGGCAAGAGGTTCTGAGCCAGAATTTGTCTCTTAAGTAACATTAGAATTATTATTCTTGATATTGTGTTTACCTGGTTATAATTAATTTTAAAATCCAGTGCTATAGGTTTTATAATCATGGTTGAAAATACATAACAATTATCAAAACAGGAAGTATTTAATTTACATCTTGTGTTCCTTTCCAACTCTTATTTTGTTTACCTTTATACAACAATTCTTAACTATATGCTTATAAATTTAATCTTTAAGCAAACCTTCAAGTTGGCAAATCTTAAATAATAGGAAAAATGTATAATCTGCTTTTAATTTAGAGGACTGCACCCCAGCCATACAATTACTTCATTTGGAAAGGCTACTTCTCTGCTATTTGTTTTGAAAGTTTCAAAGATCATGTAATTATATGTGGGAGAAGGGAGAGAAAAGATTACAGAAGATACCTCATTGTTCCTTAAAATAGCACTGATCTCAACATGTGGGTATTACAGCAGCAAGCTAGAAAGTATGAATGGTAAGAAAAGTCTTGCTTAAGAGACAGAGTGCTTTTTTACTTTCAGGCTCTCATTATATTATTGTGAAGAAGCATCACATTTTCAACACTGAGAAGGTCCTTCAGAGTCCCCTTTTAATTAAACCTGAAAATGCATTGGTTATAGTCCAACACATCATATTAGAAAAATTGTATGAAATGATCAATTAGAATAAATAAATTTGAGAATCATTTTCCCTCAGGAGGCTTAATGAAGTGTATAACATTTGCATGTACAGTAAATATTGGTGCATATATAATGTTTCAGAAATATATACATATACGTAAAATTATGGATTAAATACCATTTCTTTATTTTAATTAGATAACATTGCCTTCTGAGTGTCTTCATTTAACAGGTAATATGAATTTAACAGAGATTTCTTGTGCAGTGTTTTATTTTTATAGTATGCAAATAAGGAACAAATGCCAACACATTCATTATGCTGTAAAAGTTTATACCAGAAAGGTTCCAATCACTTTGAAAAAGGTCCTGTCATTATTTCTATTGTAAATCATTTTCCCAAGCTTCATTCACTTTGCCAAGAAACATATTGAACCAAAATTTGTAATAAATGAAAGATGATTACAACATGTAGGTAATATCTTTGAGTGATTTTTTTTTTTGGGGGGGGGGGTTTGAGGACTAAAGCCAGAGTTGCTCTACCACCAAGTTGCAACCCCAGACCTTTTTATTTTTTGAGACAGTGTCTTGTGAAGTTATTGAGGCTGGCCTCCAACTTGCTTCCTTTTGCTTCAGCTTCCTGAATTGCTAGTATTACAGGAATGTGCTATATGTTAAAGCATATGTTTTATTATTTTATTATAATTAATCTTTACTCTGAAAGGGGAAGTATGGTAGGAAGTTTTGTTTCTGTTGCTATTCACCAAAGGGCCCATTGTTGGTAGAATCAGCAGCTCAAATAGGAGGTAGAAGTGAGTCTATAAAATAGAAGTATCTCCTTGCATAGAAAGTCTGATAGAGGTGAGGGAAATTGTGATAGGGCTGAGAGATGATGAAGAGAGAGGAAGGAAAACAGAAAGAAAAAGTGAAAATGGTTAATTTGTGCAGGGAGAGTGCATAGGATCAGTGATTTTGTCATGCATATGGTTTTTACTCAGCTCCTTCCCTGTGCACTGGATGGGCACTGAAGATTCAGTGCTGAAGGAGGTGATCTCATGGGTAGAGAGGCAATGAACGAGTGACTGTAGAAGTGTCAGAGCAGTGGAAATCCTGTCTCATACAGACCCTGAGTTGGAAAAGGTTTGTGGTATAGAATGTGTGCCTTTTGTTCTTCTCAGGTAATGGGCAGAACTCCTAATTTAAACCCCACTACCCATGCTTTCCTTGCTCAACATTGCAAAGGATCTCAGCTCACTATTCTACTCTTAATGCAACATCTGTTTGCAATAGTGTCTCCCCATGGGTCTTCCACATCAGGAGGCACAAATGTCTGGAATAACTAATTGTTCTTAAAAATTTTTTAAGCAACTAGGAAAAAGTTCTTCAATCTCAATTGCACAAATATATGTAAACAAAGAATTTAATAAAAGGGTATATTAGATCTAATTAAATTTCCTCAGTTTAGCTTAGTCTAAAATAGCTTTAAATTATCTACAAAATGTGAATCTATCTACAAAATTCTATTCTGCAGATCTACCTCATTTTCAACTACAGTAATTTACAAATATAATATGCTTACGATATGATAATACAGAAGGATCAATAGAGCATACAAAGATGGCCAGGTGTGGTGGTGCATGCCTGTAATCCTAGTTGCTCAGGAGGCTGGGCAGAAGGATTCCAAGTTCAAAACCAGCCTCAGCAACCTAGTGAGGCTGTAAGGTACCTAGTGAAACCCTGTGTCAAATGAAAATTAAAAAGGGCTGGGGAAGTGGTTCAGTGGTTAAGCGCCCTTGGGTTCAATCCCCAGCACTAACTTAAAAAAAAAAAAAAAAAAAAAAAAAAGAACATTTTAAAGATGATGCTTACTTTCTGCTCTTTATAATGACATTTTTTTTTTTTTTTTTTGGAACCAGGGATTGAACTCAGGGACACTTGGCCACTGAGCCACATCCCCAGCCCTACTTTGTATTTTATTTAGAGAGAGGGTCTCACTGAGTTGCTAAGGGCCTCGCTAAGTTGCTGAGGCTGGCTTTGAACTCGCAATCCTCCTTACTCAGCCTCCCAAATTGCTTGGATTACAGGCGTGCGCCACCACGCCCTCCATGACATATTTTTAAGTCTTATCTGTGGATGTTGAAACCAAAGTATTCTGGTATTTCAAAGTGTAGATAAAAAGACAAATCTAAATATGACAATTTTGTAAGAAAAATAATAACTGAATTTCATTGATAAGTCATTTGTATATAATACAATTCTCAAAACAATTTCTGTGAAATAAGTACAACTAACCAAATTATTCCCATTTTATAGATCAGGTAGCTTATTCAGAAAGACATTTAAATGGTATGTCAGTATTCAATCATTCATTTCAGAAGTTTTTAGAGGGCATGTACTACATATTAGCATGCTTTCTTACTCTAATGGAGCTTTCATCCCAACTGCAGAGATAGAGACAATAAATACATTCAATAAGGAACTGACATAATAGAAAATGACACGGAAAAGAAAACAGAGCTGGCAGTGGGTGGTTTACAGTTTTTAACAGTGTCACTGAGACAGTGACATTTGAGCAGAGACTGAAAGGTGTGCGAGAGTACCATGCATATATCTGGGGAAGAATATGTAAAGATAAGGAAACAGGGCAGAGTCCCTCAAGAGTGAGGGTGCACAGCATGTTCCACAGTGAACTGAATTTAAACCTTCACTTAGAATTCCAGTAAGGGAATAGTATATAGTTGAAAAAGACTAAATTCTGTGATTTACAAGTCCTTAACTTCTTAAAGCATTGCATTTAACAAATATTGATTGCATTTCAACTATTTCTCTATTTGCTTCATTTAACAAATATATCTGACTTCTTAAAATATCCAGCACTTTGGTAAACAGGACCAGCAAGTTCCAGCCCACAGGTACATGCTGAGATGGAAGACATAGTCCATGTCTTCCTGGAGCTAACTGTCCAGTGCATAAGACATATGACCATTAACAGACACAGCAGGACTATTTAACTGAACATGTCATAAATCTCTAATCATATTGATGAGAACAAACGAGCTCGGTCTTAACAAATAATTACAGTACCAGTGTTTACATAAAAATTAATTTGCAAATATAAATCTTTATAGAAAATGTTTCAATAAGCTTTACAAAACTCATGTGCTATATCTTTAACAGTGGAAGAAGTGCCCAATCTATATGTTATGCATCATTTTATGTAATTATCATCAGAACTTTCATCATTTTCAACCTTTTTAAAAATCATGTTGCATTTCAAAATCATATTAATTATTAGCCATATTAATTTATCCAGTTTATAAATGGATATTTGCTATAGCCTCTGAATAAAAAAGTTTAAACTTTGAATACATAAATGCATTTGTTCTTAAAATCAATTCATTTATGTGTTATTTTAAAACCTCTATCTCTGTATGAACCATATCAATACAGGAAGCATATCATGACTTTGTAAATAAAAGCAAAGAAAGCCTCACACATGGGTTTTATGTTAGAAATACCTTTTTTGTGGATACAGTGAATGCAGATCTTATGGATTCAGTTGACTTACTGCAACTTCAGCAAAGGGTCAACAATGATAAGGACAAAAACTCAAATTCATTTGGATGTTACAGATTAAGATTAGTGCCAAAGTCATGCTGTGAAAACAGATAGTGGCTTGTAAGTACATAAATATATGATAGGTAGTTTTTAGTTCTGTATGCAAAGAACTTGGAAATTCCAACCCCATGCAAACAAGTAAAAAACTAAACAGACTGAAAAATCAACAACTCTCTTTGGATCTGAAAGAGAGGGGAGAACTGGGACAAAACTGGTATCCTCAAGATTAGAGACACAGACAAGTAGATAAAAGGAGCCAAGGCTTACTAAGACAGAGACTCATTACTGAAAGCCACATTGAGAACCAGAAGAGGGATGGGAAAATGTCAACTGTAATTGACAGAGTGCTGGAGTAATAAAGCAGAAAAGTCTGAGAATTTGAAACTCAAGGGAACCCAGCAATAGAGGGTCCTCCAGTATTGTGAGATTACCCTAGACACTTGACGTTCTCACAGTAAATATTAGAGGAAGATTCACTCCTGCTTCCAGCCATTTTGAATATGGCAGAGCTCCTCCTCCTCTTCCTCCTTCTGCTTCTCCTTCCCTTCTTCTTCGGGGGTTGAACAGAGGAGCACTTTACCACTGAGCCATACATACCCCCAGCTCTTTTACTTCATTTTGGAGATGCCAAACTTTCGATCCTCCTGTCTCAGCCTACCAAGTTGCTGGGATTACAGGTGAGCTCCACTGTGCGCAGCCGCTCTGTCTTTAACAAGACCAGTCCTTAGGGGAAACTAGTCAACCATAATCTAATTGGCCAGAGATTTATTGGAGACGAACGTATATGGGGGAAAGGCAATGCCCAGTTCCAACCCACACTAGTTGTCCATGCAGAAGAACACAAACACCTACCTTTAGATCACTCTAGTCATCCTGTCCCCCTGAGCCAAGAGAAAGAAAGTCAGGAACACCGGTGAACTCTGCAGTTCAGAGCCCTGGGATCACTAAGAAAATGAGACCTCATCACAGGGCTGAGGCTGCTTCTCCTTCCTCACACCTCACTGCCACATTACTAAAGGTCTGTTTACAGTAGTTCCTTTTATGTGGTACATCATCTCTGGCTGTCAATAAAAAAATTACAATTTGAAGAAATAGAGCACACATCAGATCCAGTCATGGCAGGACTGTTGAAATTATCAGACTGGATTTTAAAACAACTATCATTAATACTATGGGCTGCATTGGATAAAGCAGCATTCAAGAAGAGATGGGCAACAAAAGCAGAGTGACATATCTTAAGGAAAAAAAAGAAAAGAAAACTCAGAGCAGAAATGAAGAACCCCTTGAAGAACTTACTAGTTTGTGGACACAATTGAGTAAAGAATGTCTGGGATTGTGGCTATATCAACAGAGACTTTGAAAATAGAAAAGCAAAAGGAACAACTTGAAAAGAAAACAGAATAGAATATCCCAGGACTGTGGGATGACTGCAGCATAATGTGCATAATGGGAATAGCAAAGGAGAAAGGAAGGAAAATAATAGTTACTTGAAACAATAGTGATTGAAAATTTCACCAAATCAATATCAGATACCAGACCACAGATCCTGAAGCCTCAGAGAAAATGAAGCAGGATAAATACTCGGAGAAACCACACAGCATATAATTTTTAAATCAGAAAATCAAAGATTAAGAAATCTAAAAGAAGCCAGAAGGAAAATACCTAACCTGTAGAGGAACAAAGGTAAGAGGTACATCTGACTTCTAAAAAATGTAAATAAGAAGAGGATAGATCAAAATATTTAAACTATTAAGAGAAAAAAAAATACCAATGTAGAATTCTTTATAAATTATCTTTCAGAAGTGAAGAAAAAATATTTTGTCAGAAAAATATTGAGGGAATTTACATCAAAGATGAGCATCAAATAGAGAATAACTGAAAGTAAAATAAGACCTATTTTTCTTATTTTCAGTTTTTTGACTAATGACAGTTTGTTCAAAATAATCAAAATACATTTGATCATGTGTATTATACATATACGCCAATATGAAAAGGACACAATAGTGATGATGTAATGGACAGGAGGGAGAATTAGAATTATTCTGTTATTATATAGTATTCACACTACCTGCAAAGTGACTTAATGCTATTTGTAGTGGACTTGGATTAATTATAAATGCTAATTAATTATTGCTAATTCTAGGGGAACCCCTTAAATAAACAAAACAGAAAGAAGCACAATTGATTATGTTAATGAAGTAAAGAAAGTGAAATCATAAAAAGCTCAGTTAAACCCACAAAAAGTAGGGAGAGAAAGTAGAAGCACAAAACAGAACAAAGAACAAGGACAAGAAATAGAAAACAGAAATGAATACAGTTGACATTTACCAGCTCTATCAATAATTACTTTGAACATCAAGGATCTAAATGTACCAATTCAAAGATGAAGATTAGCAGAGTGAATTGAAAAGCATGTGTTATCCCATAACTAATTAGAACAAATAAAAAAAATTTTTAAAAAACTTGTGTTGCATAGCATGTTGGCTATGTGTTGCATACAAGAAACCACTTTCAGTGTAAAAACACACCTAGATTAAAAATAAATGGACAAAAATATACCAGGCTAACTCAATCTAAAGAAAGGAAAAGTATCTGCATTAATTTCAGAACTTTCAGACATCAAAGCAAAGAAAGTTATCAGAAATAGAAAAAAACATTGCATAATAAAGGGATCAATTCTCCAAGAAGATGTAACAGTCCTTGATATGTGTTTCATAAATATGTATGTCATATGTGTTTTTTGAAGCAAAAACCAGTAGAACTAGAGAGAGAAACAGATGAATCCACCTTCATAGTTGGAGACTTCCAACACTGATCTATCAGAAATGAACAGATCCAGCAGGAAAAAATGAGTTAGAACTTAGTTGAACCCCACATCACCATCAATTAGCTGGATATAATTTCACATCTTCGGACTACTTTGTCCACAACAGCAGAATACACATTCTTCTCAGGTTCACATGGAACTTTCACCAAATTAGACCGTATTCTTGTCTCTAAAACACATATTAAAATTTGCAAGAATAGAAATCATACAATGTCTTCTATCAGATCACAATGGAAATAAACTAGATAGCAGCAACAGAATAGTAACTAGAAAACCCAAAATAATTTAATGGAGATTAAAGAACACATCTCTAAATAACACATAGGTTAAAAAAGAATGCTCAGAAGAAATTCAATAATACTTTAAACTAAATGAAAATAAAAAACATCTTGTCAAAATTTATGGGATACAGTAAAAGCTGTGCAGAGAGGGAAACTTATAGTATTGAATGTGTATGTTAGAAAAGAAAAAAAATTACTAATCTACAATTACACCACAGGAAATTAGAAAAAGGAAAGAAAATTAGACCAAAGTAAGGAGAACCAATCAATAATAATAATTATGGCTGAAATCAGTGAAAGGAAAGTGGAATCAGTAGAGAAATTAAGGAAAACCAAAATCAGTTCTTGAAGAGATCAATAAAATGAATAAGCCTCTAAATAAGAAAAAAAGGGGAGGACTGAAATTAGTATTATCAGAATTGAAAGAGTAGACACCACTACAGAGCCCACAAACATTAAAATGGCAATAAGGGAATATTAAGAACAACCGTGTGGCTACAAATTTGATAACCTCCATGCAGTAGACCTGTTCTTTCAATGCAACATCTGAAAAAATTCAAATACAAATAATATTAACATACCTAGATCTATTAAATAAATGGAATGAATAATTAATATCCTTTCAAAAGAGAAGACAGCCAGGACCTTATGGGATCTGTGGTGAGTTCAACCTAACTTTTAAGGAATAACTTACATTAATTCTCTATAATCTCTTCCAGAGATAGAAGCAAAGGGAGTATTTTCTGACTCATGCTATGGGGTCAGTATTGCCTTAACATCAAACCAAACAATGACATTACCATGGTTCATTTGCAGCAAGTACTATAGTCTTCATAGGGATGAACCAGAGAGTTAAAAATTAGTAAGAATAGTCCATCCTCTTTCTAGAGACATTTGTCATGTGCCCACAAAATGATAGGCAATGCTGAACCAACTGCAAGAAACCAAAGACATTACAAGAAACTATAGACCAACAACTTATTAACATAATCATAAAAATCCTCAACAAACTGTAAACAAATTCTTTTTAACAATGTACAGAAAGTATTATATACCACAACCAAGTGTGATTTACCTGGATTAGGAAGTGAGCCAAAGACTTTAACAGACATCTCATCAAAGAAGGTAAACAGATGGCAAATAAACATGTCAAAAGATGGTCTTCAGCATATGTCATCAGAAAATGCAAACTAAAATCACAGTGAAGTACCACTACATACCTGTTAAAATGACCCCAGTTCAGAACAACTGCAATATCAATTTTTGGCAAGGATGTGAAGCAAAGAAATTCATTCACTGCAGGTGGAATGCAAAGTTGGCCACTTTGGAAGAGAGCATGGTGGTTTCTCACAAAACTACATATATTCTTACCATGTAATTTAGCAGTCACACTCCTTGGTGTTTACCCAAAGGATTAAAATTGATATACACTTGAAAACCTGCACATGGATGTTTGCAGTATCTTTATTTGTAGTTGCCAAAATTTGAAAGCAGAAAGATATCCTTCAGTAGGTGAACTGATAAACTTTAGTACAGCATCAAATATATATTTATTTTTAGTTATATTTATTTTTAGTACTAAAAATAAATATGCTATGAAGCTGGGAAAAGCCTGGTGGAACCATAAATTCAGATTAGTAACTAGAATAACCCAATCTACAAAGGCTACAACTCTATGATTACCACTATGTAGCATTCTTAGGGAAAAATTTCTAGAAATTTAAAAGATAATTGGTTGTCAAGTGGTGGGCAAGGGGTGTAGTATGAATAGGTGAAACCTAGGATTTTTAGGGGATTGAAAATATTTTGTGTAATAATATAATAGTGGATACATGTATTTATTCCAACCCATTCAGTAGGCAAACCTAGGATATAACCTGTGAACTTTGGGTGATGATGATTTGTCAATGCAAGTTCATCATGTGTAATGACTGTACCCTCTAATGAGGCATGCATGTATAGGGGGTAGGGGCAGGAGATATATGGGAAATCTCTACCTCCCTCTTCCTTTTAATTTTGTTTTGAATGTAAAATTGTTCCAAAAAATAAAGCCACACACATGGCAACCTCTACTACTAGATGACTACTGTCATATATAGTAGTAGTTATGGTCATCTGTGTGTGTGTTAGTGTGTATTTTTCATGGTAGTGTCATATATGCAATGTTGACTACAGCAAGTACTATAGTCTTCATAGAGATGAACCAGAGAGTTAAAAAATAATACCAACAGGCCATCCTTCCTTCTGTAGGCATTGATCACATGTCCACAAGGTGATAGGCAATGTTGAACCAAATAATAAGAAACCAAAAGTGAACAAAAATCAACATATTTTCCCACTGAATGGAGTAAGGGAATATATGATAAAAATAAATAAATATCTGGTATATTATGGTACAAATAAAGGGTAAATAAACTCACCTTTTTGGTGACAGTGGAAAGGGGCTTGGGTACCAGTAGCAAACTCTGTTTTTCAACTAACCACAAGAGATTTGGGATACAAAATCAACTAGAATCTCTAATGTAAACTGAAAAGATAGGAAATCAATATGGCATAGTCATGATGTAGTAGAGAAGAACTTGGAATCAAAAGATATGAGCTTAATCCCTGCCTCAGCTATTGATTAATTTGACCCTGGTAAAGTCACTTAAATTATCTGTGCTTCTTCATTATTCTCAGTAAGAGGTTCTCTAAATTCATGGTTTTTGTGGGAAATAAATGAGATAATGTGTATGAAAATGTGTATTCAAGCACAAATACAGCAACAAATATAGTGAATTATTCTTCTTTGATATATATAAACCATAAATTATATGAAGTTCTCCAACTCCTTACCTTGAACTGCCTATCTGTCCTTCCATCTTTGAAATGTAGAAAGAGATTCATATTTGGATACTGGAATTAGTAATAAAAGTGTACACTCCTTACGGTCCCTTTTCTCAGCTACCTAATTTAATACTCCATTGAGGTAAGAATTTATTGAGTCCCATCTACATACAAGGTATGATACTAGGTATTAGAGATATACAGATATAAAACCCTGCCCCATCCCAGAACCTTAGGTCATCTTTTGAAAAATATGTAAACAACAATGAAATATAACAAATGTTATCACAGAGAAATGCAAGGGATACCAAAGGATCTCAGAAAAGAATTTCTAACACAGGGGATGGGGAAATGGGGTACAGAGAAGTCCTTCCAGAGGCTATGTCCAAATGAGGGACAGGAATGTACTAGAAAGGGTGATCTAAAATTCAAATCCAATGCTCAGCTGAATAAAAATGATAGTTTAACCCATTGCCTACAAAAGCCTGGTTCCTTCCTGCATCTTGCCCCATTTTCCAGGCAATGTAATCATTCATTACTCCCAAAGTCAGCCAAATGGAACTTCCCAAGATTTCTTAAACAGAATGTGCTGTGCCTTTGCTCTTGTTTCTCAACTCTAATTAAAGAGCTCTGGCTCTCTTTTCCCTTTTCTTTTCTTCTCTTCCTCCTCATCCTCCTCCATCTCTTCTCCTCCTTCTCCTTCTCCTGCCCCTCCTCTTCCTCCTTCTTTTTCTTCTTCTTCCTTTTTTTTTCTGCTCATCAATTTCCTGTAGATAGCCATTGGTTATTTCAGAATCATTTGTGTCACTTTTCAGTTCTGTGCCTTCCCTGATTCACACAGGTACGCATGATCATCCTTTCCTTTTTATTATCACTATGTCGTGGTCAGTGTGACTGTAATTACTCTTGTATCCAGTTTATTTGTGCTCCTTTATTACGCATATGCTCCTACAGTACAGGAACCATTCCTTACCATTCAGAACAAAAGAATGGTCATATATGTTCAAGAGAATGCAGAATGCATGTTACATTCCAGAAGCAAAGTCATTCACTGTGGTCAGAGTAAACGTTGCATTTTGACCTTGTATAGCCTAATAAAGAGTTGTACTTTATCAGGAATTTGAATTGGAAGCACAAGTGTAATTAGAGTAGACTTGTCTCTTTAAGAAGATCTGGTAAACTGCATAGGTTGAAGTCTGAGATGGGACAGCCCATAAGGAAGTTTCTGCAGTAATCAAGGTGAGCAGTGGTAAAGATCTAAACTGATACAGCTGTAGTTGAAGAGTCAAAAACACTTGCAAGAGATATTTGGAAAGTAGACTAGAGCCTGGAGCCATACTACTACAACTGGCCTGAATGTTAACATCACCTAGAAATTCTTGGAAAATTCTGATGCAAATTTATTCAGAATCTTTATGATTTTTTTTAAACTATGTGATTTCAATGCTCAATCAAATCTGAGAACCAATGGACTGGAGACCACATAGTGAATAAATGAATATAGATGAAAAGACAGAGATAAAGATGGGAAATATCCTTCCAGTTTTCTCACCTGGGGCAAAAAGGCGGAACATAAATGTATTTAATGTGGAACAAAATCAGTGGAGAAATTTAAGTTTAGTTTTTGAGATGCTGAATTTAGAAAGTAGAAGGCAGTTGGATATGTGGTTCTTGTACTTAGGAGAAAGATTCAGGTCATATGGTTTATGAATTTTCTGCATGTGCTTAGGGTTGGAAATCATTCTGAGTCTCTGATACGTAAGGATTGTGTATAAAGTAAGATGAAAAGTGGATCATGAGCAGACCCTGGGGGCATCAACATGTAAGAGATGAGAAGAGATGAGGAGAGGTAGGAAAAGGTACAAAACAAGAAGGAAAAGTGCTATCTCCAAGGCTCTGGAGGGTTTCGGGAAGCTGGAGGTGCTTAGTAGTCTAAAGAGCTGAAGAGCCTTCCAGTAAAGATTCAGACTGAAAAACATTTAATTTATTTGGTGAGGTCACTGGTAACCTTGTGGAGGTCATTTCCTAAGCACAGAGAGGACAGAAGCTAGATAAATATATATGAAGGAGGGATCAAAAGGGATGGAAAAAGCTGCAGCTCCTGTCATTCCTGGAGGGTCCACAGTGGCTCTTTTTTTTTTTTTCGTGACTTGGAAAGCATCTCTGATCTTTTATGAAAACTATGTTTAACTTTGAATGTGACTTTTCTGTTAGAAATATTTATGTGTAAGAGAAATTTGTGGGCTCCCAAATAAACCAAAGATAATAAATTTCAAAATAATTTAACAAGACAACATGTACAGATACTATTCTCATTTATGGCTATTAAATAAACAATGAGCACATAAAATTTGAAAATCTTGGGTTTCATTTTGAATGCCCTACAGTCAATGTGTACAATTCAGGAAAACTGTACCAATCCCACTTTCATTATGTTTGAACTGAGACATAAAGTACATTTAAAATTTGAATGCTGTACAGTTAATTAATATTTAATAAACATATTTTCTTAGTTTAAATGTCTTTGAAAGTCACATGTCCCATGCTGTTTTTCATCCTCAGTATAATCCCAGTAGTGTTGGGGATGATTTTTTAAAATTGTTTGACAAAACCTAACTCTGCTACTTGTAATTTACAGTGGTTCACCTTTGTCACTTTGCATTTTTTTCCCTACTAAAAAATTTAAGTTGTCTTGAAGCTGAATTGTTGACTGGATTTCCAATGTAGTTCACAGTCAGTTGCAGAATACCAAAGCAGCAATGATAACATTTTGAAGCATAGACTTTCAGTCAGTGGGAATTTGACAAGATAGTCTGCCCATAATCAATTGGAAGTTGGTTATTGCTTTTCACCTCAATTTCTGCTGTCAATAGTCTTAAATTAAGTTTGAGAAACTCCTTAATAAAATCTCTTTATTCATAATGAAATGAAATTATCATTTTTTTAAATAACCATTTAGTTTGACTCCTTAATGTGGAAGTTTTAAAGAATGACAGTGGAGCCATATGTTCCCTTTTATTTGCAGAGTAAGCATCCATCTATTTTTGTTTAATCTTTTTGTTTATTAATCTTTGCAGTATTTTTCAGGGAGAAAAAAACATGCAAAATTTTATTTATAAATCATTGTATTTGATATTTCTTGGGAAATTAATTTCCCAAAATATTAATACTGAGGAATATATTTGCCTTTTGGCCCAGTAATTGTACCATAATCTCCAAATTTGCTTTTTCCATTTTCTGAGATGACTATTTATTTCTTATATTTCTCTCTCATAATTCTAAACCTTTGTCCTTAGTTCTCTTTACTCTCAGCAGCATATCTTACCTCATATTTTATAAAAAAAAAATTAAGTATCAGGAAGAATGATTTTACCTTTCCCACACCAAATCTATAAATCTGACTGTATCTGTACCAATTTTTTTCTCTTTCCATTCTTCCATTCCACACTGTTAAATTGGAAACAATGCCTCTGCCCCTCTCAAAGGTACTTTCTCCATTTGTCTCTGGATTCATCACCACGTGCTTTCTCAATAGTTTTTACAGATTATTTTCCACAGCATAAACACATGTTCAAATATGGCCCATTAAAAATTAAACAAAAAACCCTCCCACTAGAACTCCCATACCTTCACTTCCTCATTTCTCTTTTAGCTATACCACCAAAACCTTCAGAGAGAAATGTTTATCACTTCTTCATATTCTGTTCATTAAACCCAATCAACTCTGACTCCTGTCCTGGCTGCCTCAATGGAAAATCTCTTGTCAAGGTTACCAGTGATTTAGAACATTCTTTACAGAATTTTGCAAACTCTCAGAAGGAGTCATGACAGTTGATTGCTCTTTTTGAAACACTGCTTTCTCTTGGCAGGAAACCACCCTGCCTTGTGGCTACAGCTCAGTTCCTTGCCCCTTTGTTTTTATCTATCCTATTTTCTTTTCTTTTGAAATCACCTAGATGCTTGACTTTAAATTCCATTACATGTTCAATTGTCTTAAATTTGTACCTTTATCCTTAACCTCTTCAGTGAATTCTAGACTCATGTATCAGTGGCACAATTGATGTCTTCACTAATGGGTTGCTTACTGGGCATTTTATAGGTAATATATTAAAACTGAACCTCTCTATTCTCCCCCACTATTTTCTTCACCAGGCTCTGTTCCATTAGCACTCAAGTCAGAACTTCAAACCAGTAATTTGAAGATCATACTTAATGTTTCCTTTTCTCTATGCCCCCCTAAATTTAAACATTCACCAGTCCTGTGGGTTCTAGCTCAGAACTATCCATGTTATGCATCTCTGTGGATATATTATGCAAGCCACATTATTTCGCCCTAACTGAATTCCTTGCTTCCACCGTTAATGAACACCCTTATTTCATCCCTATGAAAGGGTCAGAAGCACCTTGGGGTTTATCACACCCCTTTAAGCCTTTCAGTGGCTCCCATAGCACCTACAGTAAAACCCAAACTCCCACAGGGCTGAAAGCTCCCAGGGAGTGGCTATTGCCTGCATCTCTCATTTTCCTACTATTCTCATCCTGTCAAGAAATTCCAACCACAAAAGCCTTTGGTCATTCCCACCTGGAGTCTTTGTGCCATGACATTACCTCCACCTATCAGTTTCCATTCAGCTCCCCATTCCATTTTCCAGTGGGAAGTCACTTCTCATCTCAGTCCTCACCTCAAAAACCCTTTACTGGCCATCCATCTAATATGGCTCTGTGCATCCCAGTTGTCACAACCTGAACAGTGTTTCCTCAGTTTCCCAAACTAGGGCAGGTAAGGGGATTGGAAATAAAGACACAAATATAGAAAAGCAGGACTTGGTAGATCACCAGAGCTCCTGATAGGAGAATCTTGGCTGACCATGAGGATACTCTGCACATTTATTATATAGGTTTAAACATTAAAAGGATTTATTGTGAGAAAGCTTCTTCAAAAGATAAACAAAAGTGAGGTTGCGAGGAAAACAGCCCAACTGGGGCTTATCAGCTTGCACCAATATTTCTTCCTCCTCTGGGCAGCAGGCATCTCAAGGCTATTGAGCACACCCATATCTCTTCCACCCCTGGGCAGCTGGCGTTTGAACCTGAGGCTATTTGAACCAATAAGTTCTGTGAGACACAGAACTCTCTTTGAGCAGGAGTCAGAAGCCACTGAGCAGTCTCTTATCAGGACTTTTCTGTTTATCACTTCTGGGTTAGAATGATTACTGGCACAAATAGAGTACTCAAGGAATATTGGTTGAATGTTGAATGAACAAAGACTTTGAGTTAATGTCTTTGTTTTCTGTGTCATTTAGTACCTACCATAGTAGGTGCTCGATTTACTTATTAATTAATTAACTGATGTCATTTGGATCTCCCACAGGACTGTGTATCATAAGGTACAGGGTGAGTGCAGACAAAGTTCAAATACTATGTAGCATTTGGCTTTTATACATCACCTCATTCAATAATGTTTTAAAATATGAGCCACAAAAATGGAGCACTGAAATGGCATAAATTAAGTGAAATATTGATATAGGGAAAGGTTACTTTAAGAATATGTTTCATTGGGTATTCATTTCTTGTAACATTGCATGCTATTTCACAATATAAAATATCCATCACTTCTCTTTTTACATGGGAAAAAAATAACCTGTCTTCTTTTGCTTGATTAAAAACTGAGTACAGCAAAACACTGAAGGACTTTCTGATCATCAAAGAAAGATTAAATTATGCTTGGTGTCCTTTTAGTGTTAATGTATTTTAGCCTGACTTTTTGAAAAAATTCATCTCTTTTAATATGAAGTCAAAAATTTTTGGTCATTTTGATTCCTCTCAAACAAAATACCACTGTAACTTTACAAGCCATTCTTTGATTTTTTTAAAAGACATTTATAAAGCTTAGACTAATTATCATTTCTTAAATGATGCATAAAGTTTATTTTTCCTTTAAATTAACTTGAATGTGAAAAAATTGCCCAGGAAGTTATTTTAAAAGTGACAATTTTTGCTTTTCTTACAGTAATTGTTAAGACTTGAACTTTTTGAAGTCCAAAAATATATTTATTAATTTTCATATGCAGACTCATTTTCAGGAGGTACTATCCTTACACAAGACTGCATGATGGATTTGGTCACTTCTTGCACCTCCACTTTGCTCTGTCTCTGCCTCTTCCCTGCCAACTGTAGGTACTTTTAGGAAGGTAAAGTGAGCAGCCAGAGGTCACCAGCAGCTCTGAATATACTTCATTCTAGTATAGGGACCAATAAGAAAAAAAAAAAGTATTTTTCCAATGAATTTTAAAGGGAGCAGAGGGAACAGTCACTGTGATTAGCCCACCCTGGGATTCCCTCCCATGTTATGGGTAAAAAGTTAGAATCTATTTTCAGAAGACAGGGAAAGGAGAATAAGGCATATTAACACCTGCCTTGGCTGAACATAATGTATTCCTCTCACCTGTGGCCAACCCTTCCCTACTGAGAGGCTGCTTAAAATCTCCATTCAGCTTTTGCATCCCAGGCATTTGATGCTGTCAGTGTCCAGGACGATTCTCTGGGTGATATGTATTTCTATTCTTCATCAAGCCCAACTGTTAGCTCCTTGTGATTCCTAGCAACCTATAGAGCAGATGATGATTTTAACCAACCCTGGCATAATCAATATAAATTTGAAGCAAATACAGCTTTACCAAAATTAAAATTGTCATTTAGAAAGAGGAACGATGTTAGTCCCTCGTTGGGAGCATGTATCATATCCTGCTGTCAGTGACGGTAAACCTTGTTTCCCTGGCAGTGGAGCTCTGTGCTCAGCCCATCTGCCTAGCTGGATCCCACCCACTGGAAGGCTCTTCCCTCCTTCTTGTTCTCCCTGGCACTCTGAGAAGGGCACTGGAGAAGAGGATGCATATAGTATGACTGTCGTGACTGAGTGCCCACTTCATATTTACGTGGGAATGTAAATTTGGTGATTATTTTGTTATGTTTGGAGAGTTTTTGTGTGTGTGGTGGTGGTAGTGGATGTTTGCGCTCTTTTTGTCTTTGATTTTGTTTTATTGTGAGCAATAAAACTTTCTAAAAACATAAGTCTATTGAATGTCAGTTTTACCACTGGAGAACTGGTATCTAATAACTAAAATCTTTTTTTTTTCTTTTTTTGTCTAGGTTTTTACATTCAACTCTGCCCTTAAAGATCTAGCAACAAGCCTCAGGGCTGTGCTCATTCTCTAAATCTGTGTAACTTTTTAAAAAATTTTGTTTTTTACTTACCCTCTGTCTTGAAGCTACTGAAGATAATAGGAAACTGTTACCTAAGCACAACCTTCATTCCACTTGATTTTTCCTTTCAAATGGGTGCTTAATTATTTCTTTTCCTTCTTCTGCTTTCTTCCTTGTAAGGGAAGTATTAGGACTGGTCCTAGAAGACTTGGTGTCCCTCTTCCAGCTGAAAAGTGGACAGAGCTTTCTGAGCTCTCAGATCATTTGGAAGCAGCAGAAAGAGCATCCCTCACTGAGGTTACGTTATCATGCCTGCATCCCTTCTGCCTGCAAATATAAGCTTAGATAGAATATGACTCTTCATTTTCTTTTAGCCCCTTGAGAAAAGGCCATGGAGCAATGTTCTTAGATTTTTATCCCAAATTTTCAAAAGCTGCAGCTTCCACTAGACACACACACACACAAAAAATGAATCCTAAAGTCAACCAACAATCATCAGGCATACTGAATATTCATCTTCTATTCATTGTCTACTTTTACTTACCTCTCTTTGTTCCTCTCTCTACAGAATGTATCCAAATCAACTGTTTCTCTTGGCTTCTGTATTTGGTCATTGTTCTACATTTATCTGTTTGTCTTTCAATGTTCTTATTCCAGTCAGCCATAGGATCTCTCCATTCTTCCTTCTCCACTGCTCCATCTAGTTGGTCGATCTTGTGTATTTTTGATCCCTTTTCCATCATAAGACCAATGACTGCTCCTGCCTGATTGTTCTTCACTCCAATTCATATAATAATTTGCCAGCAGTTTTCCTCAATTACTTATTTTTCCTTTAACTATGATACTCATTTCTGTTTAATCTTCTTATAAGTGAAAGCTGATAAAGTAACCCCCAGCTCCTAAACCTTTAGTGATTTCATGTATGTATTTATTCAGTTAGTGCCAAAGACCCTGCTAGTTACTACAGATAAAATGAGGAGCCATGCTGAGCAGTCCCAGCTCCTGGGGTGGCATGTACAGTCTACTAAGAGGGAAAACTGAACCCACCATGAAAGACAGGCTTCCCTCAATGGTTTTCAGATCTCTAACATGATCACAACTTTCTATGCTTCTCTCAGTGATGAAGACATTCATTGGACCTTTATAACATATCTTTTGTGTTTTGTCTACCCACAGATTAAAAAGTTGTATGTGGTGGGAACTCAGTGGCTTTAGTGGACTCTGTCATTGGACTCTGACTTCAAGCTTGGCATAAATTCATAATCTTTAAATGATAATGATAAAAATAATTGATATATTGAGTATTTACATTGAAAGCACAGACTCTCTGTCGCACTGCTGGGAACTGAATCCTTGTCTGCCCCTTCGTGTGCAAAATGGGGAGAATGAGGCTGGCAATGATTAAATAAGTTAACAAAGAAAACCCTTAAAACGGTGCCTAGTGCACCATAAAAGCTAGTCTTTGCAATTTCTATCATTATGGTTGTACTAATTATCCATATTTTACTGTCAAGAAACAGTCCCTTGCCCAGGGTCACACAGTAAATGGGAACATCAAGGTTCAGGCTGGATATTCTGGGTTCAGAGCAGGAACTAGTCACTACTACCCTACGTAGTCTCCATAACAGGATTGTAGGAAAAGTGTAATTAAATAATTAATATTTAATAGAATTTAAAATGACACTACACTATGAACATGTGATGTATTATTATTCATAATGTAATAAGCTATGATTAAAAGAGATATTAATTTTTTCTATCCTTTAGCTTGAAATCTTTTAGCTGTACCAGTAATTTTATCAACAAACATTTCCATAACATTATAGAATTTAGACCGTCCTTTCACATAAACAAATTTATATAATCCCACTGCCCTTCAGAATGGCAAAATCAGGGCTATTAACTTCATTTTAGAAATGAGAAAGCTGAGGATGAGAATAGTTAAGTAAATTGCCCACATATTCAAAGATAGTAAATGAGGAAGTCTCTGACACACATCTGAACCTCCAAATGCCAAATGATGTCTGGGCTTTAATGTAATACCCTGCTGTTTTCTAATGATCTGTTTTTCAACATGTGAAAAATTAATTTTATTATGTAGATTACCATTACAAATATATTTATGTGTACTAGTCAGCTTTCTGTTGCTATGACAAAATATCTGAAATAAACACTTAAAAAGAGGAAAGATTGTTTTGGCTCACAGTATTGGAGGTTTTGGACCATGGTTGGGTGGCTCTGTCACTTTGGGTTAATGGTGAGGCCAAATGTGGTGGAGAGCTTGTGGTGGAGCGAAGTTTTTCAAATCACGGCAGCCAGGAAGCTGGGAGAGAGGAAGAGGCAGGATTCCCAATTTCCTCTTCAATTAACCTAACTTCCTCCAACTACATCCCATTCGTTAAAGGCTCTACCACTTCCCAGGAGTGCCATCAGCTGGGAACCAAGCCTTCAATTAATGAGCTTTTGAAGGACATTTAAGATCTAAACTACAATTGTATGCAAATATTAATATATGTTTGTGCTACAATGACATACTTTCTTATTACTTGAACTTAAATTCTTTCTTTTTTCTTTTTAAAGATTGTGATTGCTAGCATCATGTGCAGTTACAACAAAAACGACTGGACGGAACTCTCCAAAAAAGTTGAGGTAATGGTTTCTTTAGCATATATTTATTTTATTTCTCCTCTCCTATTTTTATTAGCTTTAAATAAAAAGCTGCCATGAGAAATAATACAGTAGAATTGAAATCGAATTGAAAATGTAACTTAAAACATTTCTATTATAATTTGCTTACCTTATGTTTTCATTAAAATGATGGAAATGTAAATTTAAAAGGAAACTATTCTATAAAAGTGGCCCCTTGGATTTCACACACTACCTAAAAATCCTTTATTCTCTGAATCCATATACTCTCTATTTGCATATTAAGCAAACTGTATATTATGATGGATGCCATGATAAAATTTAATTCTACCTTCGAGAGTCTAACTTGATCTTACCTTGCCTTTAGGCAAACTAGTTTGACAGTAGGAGAAGAAATTTTGAATATAAAACTCCTGAATATTTAAAATATAAAAGGTTCATTTAATACTGTTCTCGTTTGAATATAGACATGCATAAAGTGGTAGGACAGAATGCTCCTGAATGGAACACTAGTCAGCGGGTTTTCCATAATATAAATTGAATCTTGCACAAATGCAAACAACTAACCATGTGCCTCAAATTTGTATTTCAAATAGAAAAATACATACTTAAAACTGTATACTCATGTCCATCATGCTGTCAGGTAATCTGGTCTAGACACTTTTGGCTGGAATTTTTTGCAAATTTCTCAGTAATACACAGGACTGAATCTAACAAGATTTTGAAATAATTGACTATGCTTTATAAAATATTATAAAACTCTCTAAAGGGTTAAAATGTTGATTGTACATTTTATGTGGATATTTTAAAGCCATGAGAGGAAAAATCACTTCTGGGACTCAGGGGGGTGAAATTAAACATGATCAGTAATTGGCTTCGTGATCTTCTGTGCTGGGTCCATTTTATACATGTATTTACCTAATTGACCATGAAATCTTCCACAGAGCCCGTGGTTGGCATGAGCTTTGCCAATTTTAAGCTGACTATGATGAATGGCTTTATCACACTGTATGCTTCTTTGCTTTTTTGTAAGAATAAAATACTTAAAAGATTGTTTTCCTCAATAATGGACATCAATTTTTAAATAGGTGAATTTTCATATAAAAAGTCAACAGCCTTTAATGATAAATATGTTAGTGAATATAATGATATTTTCACACTTTCTTTAATTCAATATCACATTAAAGTTTTATTTAATATTACAGTTTTATTTAATATCACATTCTAAGTTCTCTAGAGCAAAAGCAGAGAGAGAGAGAGAGAGAGAAAAGAAGGATGGAAAGAATGGAGAGAAAGGGAGGGAGAGAGGGAGGAAGAGAAAATAAGATATGCTTTCTGTTAAGTCAAAACATAAAATTGCAATCTACATAGCAAGAAAGTCAATCTGTATATAGTGTCAATTTAAAAAAAATCTTTTCTATGATCTTAAATCTCATCTAGCCCAGTGGGCTTCACATGAAGAGAACGTCCCCAGGCCTTCCCATCCCCTTGGAAGGGAGCATTAGCATCATGATTCCATCATAGCTCATTCAGTAGGTCCCCAATTATGATTTATAGTCAGTATTTTGTTTCATTTTTATGAATACATCCTTCAAAGCAGATTAAAATGTATTTTCTTACAATGGAAGAGCCCATATTAACCAAACCAACAAAAATGTATTCAAGCCAAAGTTACTATACTTCCTAGCATATACATTTCTTTGAGGAAAACAGAACATAAGAGATGCCATACCAGCACACTAGTATACCAAGGACTTTAAGTTTGGCATATGCCTTGGTGTGATTTGTATACTTTAATTCATGAAGTCCTATTCCTGATGGACTTCATGTAGGTTAATTTTTGAATTATATAAGAGAGAGTTGAGGAAACCTATTATCAACTTTTTACTACTGTATCTAAAAAGCAGAAAAGGCTTGTGTGTAATAGCAGAACACATGCAGCTGTTTGAGATCAGGAAAAAATGAGGCCTGAGAAACTCTGTTAGAATTGAAATTGGTATCACTATCTGTGACTTGTTTCACCAGAGCCTGACAGGTTATTTTACTATTCTGAGTAAACATGTAAGATCACATGGGTAATTTTTAAAAATGCATCAAAATTCATTTTTAAAACGTTAATTTCAACTAAATGTGGTTTGTACAAGTTAATGTATGCCCAGTCTATCTTCTTTATCATATTCATATTCTGGAGAAGGATTGTTTTCCTCTTGGAAATGATACCATGCTAAACCCAGCCTTCCTCTATGACCTTGGAAGGTATGTGTTTGTAATGTCCTCTCGTACTTTCCTCAGCCCGATTTGAATAGCTGCATTTTTTTTGAGTTTCATGAAAAAGGAGCAGCATCTGGAAAGTTTTCCCACCTTGGTGAAATCAGTAGCATGGTTCGGCTCTGCTCAGTTTTCTTGGTCCGGGCATCTGGTCACAGGCTTTCCTTCTTTTCTGGGGCATTGATAGCTTATTTGAGTTTCATGCTGAAGAAGATTTATGAAGTACATACTATATGAAAAGTTCCTTGCCAGGCAAACGAAAGTAAGAGATAGCCTCTGCAATGTGGATGTATGCACAGTTTAGAGCCATTACTGAAGGTTACCATATTGCATCTTAAGTAGACCTTGAATGCATTTTGATAGATTCTGAGTCCATTTCTTTTCTACTTTGTATTAGCCTAGAAAATAGTCTGAGTCACAATTAATGAGAGAAAACTTTACTGAAGGATATAATTCCAGAGCACTAAGTGTGAGGAAAAGAGAAAAATGAGACAGAGGTGAAGGGAAAACAAGTACAGAATGATACATTATAGACCCTACCAGAATGTCATGAGGAAATAGAGCCTATTGGGTAATTATGTGGGACAGAGAGTACCAGGCAGAATCATCCTGCCTCAGAGCAGTGTAAAGAGAAAGGCTGAGAAGGTACTTCCGGCTCCTGCCTCTCACTGATCTGATTTCATACCAGAGGGCCCTACTTTTCTCTGCACTTTCAACTATGTGCTCTGCCCATTTAGGCTGCTGCTTCGGGAAGCCAGAACCCACACCATGTGGGGTGATGCTTCATCTAAACCCAGAACTGCAGAGAAAAGTCAGATCTTCATGATCAGGCAGAGCATTGGTGCTCCTGGAGATTCCAATTAGCCAGGAACAAAGGATGCTGTGATGAGGCCCAGCTCTCATCTTGAGAGAGGCTATGAAAGCTGACAGAGGAGATGTGGGGATAGCAACAGGAGATGGGGCTTCCCTGGGAGGCAAGTAAGGCCACCAAATTTGAGGAAGCTTATAAATTGAGTGTGGTCCAACATATATTACTACCATGATAAACCAAGTTCATTTACAGTAGTTTCACTAATCTTATTCTCAATCAATCCAAAATCTTCTCATCCTTTCTAAGTTCAAAACACACACATGACCTATAAATCCTGCATATGGGTACCTCTGCATACCTGCCCAAATTCACTTTGGGTTTTTTCTTTCTGAACTGACTCCTACTACCTTAATTTACTCCTCTAGCACACTCCCCACTAAGAGCATTTCCTGAACCCAATGTCCTAGAATGTTCTCTCAACCTCAGCCCCGAACCCTGTGACTAGGTAGGTTAAACCTCCCTGTCCTCCCTGCCCTTTCTGAGGTCCTGTTCAGAGGCCAGTTTACCATAAATTTATTGAAGTTTAAGTTTCAGGGCCCTTACTTACATAGGCTACTTCCAAGATCCTATACCTAATTTTGTGTTTATAATTTTTAATTTTAAAAAATGAAAATTTCAAAATTATTTAAGCTTCAGGCTCCCCCAAATCTGGATCTACCTCTGCAGCCTTTGATAAAGAGATGACTCATAAAGGTGTCAGTGGGATTACTAATTGTTACTCTGTCCTGCTTGTTAAAAGCAAACTCCATGGGTGATGGACATACTGTTTGGCCCACTGTTTAAGCTTCAATTCCAAGCCCCAAGCTTTATCAACCAACAAATATTCATTGAATGAAGTAAAATAAAAGTACAGAGCTCAAGTACTGCTACACAAAGGAAGCCATTAAAGAGTAAATGGGAAGACTGGCATTTTATTTGAACCCAAGGAACTAGAAGTGATTAAGAACCAAAACTGAAGATTTTATTTATTTATTTATTTATTTTTTTATTTACTTATTGATTCATTGAACACAAATGGAGTACAGCTATTGTTTCACTGGTTGTACACAAAGTAGAGTCACACCATCTGTGCGTTCATGCATGTACACAGGGCAATGGTATCTGTCACACACTCTGTTATTAATTTTACCCCCACCCGCCCCCACCCCTCCCTTCCCTCTATGCTAGCTATCTTTCCTCCATTCTTGCCATCTTTCCCCCCCACATTATGCATCATCATTCATTTATCAGAGAGACCATTCGGCTTTTGGATTTTTGGGATTGGTTGATCTCACTTAGCATAACAGTTTCCAACATCATCCATTTACCTACAGATGCCATAATTTTATTCTTCTTTATGGCTGAGTAATATTCCATTGTGTATATATACCACAGTTTGTTTATCCATTCATCTACTGAAGGGCATCTAGGTTGATTCCATAATCTAGCTATTGTGAATTGAAAACTGAAGATTTTAAACCAGGGACCTGATGAGTGATTGCTAAGGGTCTGACCATCACTGTTAGGATGGGACAGGAAGGTTTTTTGAGAAACACAGGCATCACAAACAGGTTACTATGCTATTGCTAGTAGAGTCAAAATAAAACGCTGAATGCCAGGTTCTTATCATTTTTTATCTTCAAGTGCTATCTATATGTTATTAAATTAAATAGGTGTTAAAGTTAGAAAATCTTCAATAAGTTGGAATAAAAGCTGGTCAGAGAGCTACAATACAGAAATATGTAGGACCAATTGGGTATACATCCTTGAGCAGGAGACTGGGGAGGTAGACACCCGGCTGGAGGTGACAAGCAATAACTGGCTTTGAGTTACACTAAATCCGTACAGATCCAGGCAGAAGATGGGCAAGCTAGAAGTAAGAGTTGGATCAGTGGATAATTAGATAGATGATAGATAGGATTTGCTCCCACTTTTATAGTACTAACTTCATTCCAAATGTTGTTCCAAGTCATTTACATTTATTAAATTTATTTTATTTATTATATTTATTAAATTTACATACACTCACAGCAACACTGGATTAATACAGTTTTCCCACTTTTTTGAAATGAGGAAACTGAGGCAAAAACAGTTAAATACTGTGTTCAAGTTCACACAGCATGTATGTGGTGATGCAATCTGGTTCCAGAGTTCACTCAAT
Organism: Glaucomys volans; assembly: GCA_020662805.1. Taxonomy (NCBI): domain Eukaryota; kingdom Metazoa; phylum Chordata; class Mammalia; order Rodentia; family Sciuridae; genus Glaucomys; species Glaucomys volans. Next base: position 907,410 of record JAJEJO010000640.1, read on the forward strand.
TGACATATACATGCTACTTTGTATAGATATATGGATGATAAATAAATAATGTAGGAAATTAGAGTATTTCTTATGTCACTGCCTTCACTAGGTTACTTTACTTGACAATCACTTAGGTGATGCAGAATAAATTTTGGGCTAAGTGGCTAAAGTAAAAAGCTTGTGACTAACAGGAATCAGAATGCATGCCCAGTTTCAGTTAATTTAACATTTCATGCTAATTCAGCAATTAAGGCTTTTTGAATGGTTAGAGTTGCTTGGAAATGGAATTAACTGCCTTTTAAGGTAGTGTGCATCCTGTGACAGGAATATTCAAGCAGAGGCCCAGTGAATTCCTACTCTCTTGGTGTCACCTTGAGCAGCAGTGTCTCCATTTTTGAGGCCTAGATGCTCATTATCAAGTCCTTTGTAAAAAACAAAACCAAAGGTATTTGCTCAATATGTGTGCATACATATATATAATATTGGGGAAATTTTAACAATTAGTACCTGATAAGATTTGATATTGGACAGGTATTTTTAAAACATCTGGATTTTTACTTCAAGTTTTGAAGCCATAGATCTTTCTCAACACACTATAACAATGCCAGCTTGGAATAAGTAATTCCTGATAAGTTATAATAGTGGGTAAGAATGCAGGCTGTGGACTCACAATGTTTGGGTCAAAACCATACACCCAATTATAAACTGTGGGATGGTGGGTAAATCACTTGTATGCTTTGGTTTTATCTACTATAAAATGGGACTGATGATATATCCTACCTCTTGAGAGTTGCTTTGAGAATGAAGGAAGGTAAAACGGACAAAGGGCTCAATAAAATATCCTGGAATGTTGTAACCACTCAACAAATGTTGACTACTATTATTTACTAGGATGGTAACTGTAAATTTGCAAAGAAATATGAATAATATAAGTATATATGCAAATGCCACCTGAAGCTTATACAATTCAAATATTGAAGTGATTTGCTATTCAATGTTGCATTTCTGCTAAATAAAAATGTCTAAAGGAAATACCTAAAGTGACTAAGAAATAATGAGAAAAGTGTAGCATGCTATATAATTACAGTGTAGGATCTTAATTAAGCAGGTAATCCTCAAATGGTATGATTCGGAGACAGGTCATATTATCTGCAGTTTACACTTGAGCAACTGAAGACAAGGAAGGTTAATGACTTGCCCAAAGCATCCCCAGTTCCTTACCAGCAGACCTAGAACTAGAGCTCAGTGTCCAGCAGGCTGTGCTTCATCCATGCTTACTACCAAGCAAGCAGGAAGAAATAAGCAAAGGTTTCAGTAATTTTCAAATAACATGAAAGCATTTCAAAATTGGATTAGGGTAGCAAGAAACCATTTGAGACCATGTTAGAAAACAGGCTGGATGATCAAATGGGCTTTCAAAAATGTGCATAAGAGAAAGCAAACTCACTAATGAATAAAGATAGGACAAGAAAGTAGACTGAGAAATAAACTGGGCTCAGTGGTGCATATCTGTAATCCCAGAGACTTGGGAGTCTAAGGCATGAGGATCACAAGTTCTAGGCTAGTCTCAGGAATTTAACCAGACCCTAAGTAACTTTGTAAAAGTTTTGAGACAGTCTCAAAATAAAAATAGGAAAAAGGTCTGGGTTAGGGATTGTAGGGATTGTAGTTCCATGGGTAAAGTACCCTAGGTTCATTTCCCACCACCAAAAAAAAAAAAAAAAAAAAGACCAAAATAGGTAGATATGGATATAGCTAGCTGTAATCTTAAATTTGTTGAACTCATACTTAAAATTCACATATCAAGAAAAACTAAGCAAAAATCTTCAGGCCAAAAACTTTGAAGAAATAGCTTTCAGCTTAAAGAAAGGTCTGGTATACTTAGAAAACCATGAACTTTGAAAAAAGTCTTTGCACGAGGAAATAGAATATTATTGAAGCTGATTCAGGTTACTAATTGGCCTTACTTTAAAAGAAATCGTGATGTTAAAGAAATTTTAGAGGTAAAATTTGAATCATTTAGTTTGCCCCATATCCCTTAAATTGCTGTTAAATTTTAAAAGGTGTTTTTCTTAAAGTTTTCCACAGAAGACATTTCTAAGAATTCTAAGATTCTCCAAGTACTCTGAACTATTTTGTTCATTTTGATGGGATTCATTTGTATACTAAGGAATTAGTGATTTAAATAAGAAGGATTCCTGTTTGGATATGAAAGTCAGATAAATCTATTAATAATTCATGTTTCTTAACTTGAATTGTTTTTAAAGATGATACAACTAAATTTTCAGTTTAAAAACATTATTTAAATTTACTCATTCACTCTAGCTAACCTACTACATTTTTCTTTGTATGTCTACTCCCAGTATTAATTATTCAGAATGAGTAAGATTTGTTTCTATAAAAATAGAAGCTGTTTAGGAAAGAATACATGTGGTGTCCCATAGCTCTGAGTTAAAATCTGTGTCATTTAAGAATAGACTTATTGTTGAACCTCCAATGCTTCAGATCCTTTTCTGCCAAATAGGTATCATAATAATACAAGGATTATGAGAGTTAGAAATAACAGATGGAAAACATATAGAGCAATGAGGGGCACCTTCGAAGCACCTTTTATTGCTTTTATTGTGTAGTTATGCACATTTAATATGATAGAATTAGAAGATATCTCAGAGATTGTAATAGGGAAAACAAAAGTTATACTTCGACAGATGTGATCTTTGTTATCAATGGAGAATACATATTGGTATACAAACAAAGCTTTGCCTTTTCTTTCATTTTCTTCCTATGTCTTAAAGGCTTCTGGAGCAGATGCACTGGAGTTAAATTTATCGTGTCCACATGGCATGGGAGAGAGAGGAATGGGACTGGCTTGTGGGCAGGTAAGGACCTTGACAGCTGCCACTATGTATGTCAGTGTGACATAACAGGCCCCTGCATGGATCGTTTCTGTACCTTAGGCAAGGAGATTCATGGATCAGATGACTGGCTTGAGACTTCCGGGTCTGCATTGTTTAAATATTTAGTGCTTAAAAAGTGGAAAATGAGGGATGCTGAAATTACAGCAACTGTTTAGTTTTATTGAGGAAAATATCACATTATGTGCTTGACAGGAAGTAATATCATAACAAATAGTTTTTAGAAGCGCTGAAGCAGAATTAGCTGATTTCAAATGCAATGTTCTTTATTCATTCCTGATGCTGATCCAGTTTCCCTGGGGCAATATACTGTACAAAATGCATTGTTCGTAGTGATTTTGTAGTAAATGGGGCACAGCACAAATTGCATTTTACATTTTTTAGCATATGATCATTATTCCCTAACTGTGTTTGGGGAGTTGCAAAAAGACTTTGATGCTATTTTTATTTTTGGATACAATAAATGGAAACTTCATGCTAAAATATGTTCAAAAACCTAATGAATAAAATGTGAAATAATAGGTTAACAAATATAAAATGTTTCATCTTTATGTAACTAGATAAAGAAAGGGGTGTATGTTAAGGAGCAGTGTAAAAGCTTAATGCAGAAAAATAAAAAACAAAAAAGGTGAGTATTTTCATCTAATTTTGCTTTTAAATCCAGAGGGAAATGGTATGAATTACCTAATATGAAATGTAATTTCTGACAAATTCGGTCCTAGAAAGTTTACTTTTATAAGTTCACATCTGGCACAGTTTTGTGCAGAGTAGGTACTCAACATTTTTTTTTCCTCAAATCATTGATTTGAATTAAACCCAAAAGACCCTTAATTTGGGAGAACAAAAACTTCTACTTATTGAAATGAACGTGGTTTACTATTTTCATATTAGCATTCAGAGAGGTTTGTAAAGTACTTTGTAAATATTTAATTAGCATTCTGAATAGATTTGTGACTTAGGAAGAAATCATTCTTATGTAGCAGCCAGAGAGGAGAGGCTGGACAAATATTTTTCAAGTATAAAAAATTACATATATATATTTTTTTCAAGTATTCTCTCTGTTCCACTCACAACAGGTTACTCAGAAGGTCAGTCAGTATGGTAACAGAACCATAACTCACAATTACCCAGTGGGGAAAAATAGCATTATATCTGAGTCACACGATGAGATAACAATCGGTGTATCCCGATATGTAACACTATTAAAACAAGGAAGAGTGGAGGATGATGAGGAGGAGACCCAGAACAGGACCTGAATCAGCACCCTCTTGCCATCTCCAGTCAATGCTGTCCCTTTACCCATTTAACAGTCTGAACCTCAGGGCCCAAATGCTTTATTAGTTACATAAATAAAAATAGCTATGAAGAATTTAAATCTATAGACTAAAAATTTGTTGAGGAAGAATGCATTCTAATATTTATTCCTTGCCACATGGGTAACAATTCTTTTGAAAGCATTGCCCAAGTCCCAGCTGGGTTTATTTTTTTTTAGAATATGAAGACCTATGAACTTAGCCAGCTGTGAAGTGTCTGAGGTATATCCTCTCTAGAGAATTATTTAGTCACATAAGTATTTGCACAACTTTTAGCTGATTGAGAATGTCAAATGCGAAAATTTTGCAGTCAGAGATAATCATTAAGATTTCTAAAACTCTTAGAAAACATTTGTTTCCCAAACTGTGATGTCTTGGCTGAAGGAAATATAGGAACATTTCCATTTCACTTAGTTATAATTCTAAAACTGAAACCAATTCTTTTTATCACCTAGTTTAGAAATTTTCTTTTGAATTATATTTTCTTGTAAATTCTTTCATTGAAAAGTAATCATTTTTGGTCAAACATATGACTGTTCAAAATTTTAAGTGAAAGGAAGGAAGAATATTAGTGCAATTTTTAAAAAACCTGCCTTACCAGGACACAACTTTTTGAAGTGAACTTACATACATCTGAGGCTTACTCACTTTTCCCTCTACCTCCTTTTGCTTTGCTCTATGTATCATTCCCATTGCTTCTTCCCTATGTTCCAGTCTTGAACACTTGCAAGTTGGTGTGATGGGGAATTTGTGCTCAGTATTACAGGACTGAAGAGCCATTCCAAATGGATTTGCATTCCATTTGTTGAAAATTTCTGTGTGCCAAGCACAGAATTGTCTGTTTTGTTAGAGCCTAATGAATGTTTCCTCAAGAATGAGACACTGACGTTATTCCAAGGCTAGAATATTTATATATCAGAGACATTTTCTTATATAGTACATTTTCCTCTCCAAACACCTGTTATATTTCCTCCTTTATCTCAGTTTTGTCACAAATATTTAATAAGCAAAAAATGCCACCTTAGTACCTGAAAGATTTTGCATTTATGCAATCAGCATAAATTGTATATAACAATTGACTAATATTGTGAAATTTATGAACAGGAAGAATTGTAATCTCTACTGTGTGACGTGGACATCATAGACATACAGATTTATGAAATTTGTTGAAATAAAAGCTCAAGCTGATGTTGATACTTTGAAGTGCCTGTTTTCTACTAAGGGAAACTCCATATAAAATCTTAAATGCTTCAGTGGTGCTCAGTGTTTAAAGGCACTCTCATTTTATATTCTTTCCATCTACCATTTATCACCTGGATCAAGCCATTTATGCCCTTAAAGTTTGTTTCTCTCACAAATGGGTAGGATCTGAATGAGATGATCTAGAGTTGGAATCACTGTTAGTGAATTTGGATTTCTTTACCTGATACTTGGAAGAGACAACCAAAGATGTTATTTCCTTGGCCTTTGTAGGAATTTCATTGTTCAGTGGTTTGAGTACCTTTATTTAGGTGTGATTACTAAGTAGTGCACAATTATATCACTTAAAAATTTTTTTGGATGGAAATTTCCCAAATGATCGTATAATCAAAGGGAAGATTTCCCTGGCTTTACAGGCAAGAGCCAGAACCAAGGTGGTGGTGCTTTTGTTAATATTGCTTACAACTTGCTATCTCACAGAACCATCCCTTTATTTGCATATTTCCTCTGCATAGAATTTCTCAACACTGAAATGTTCAACTCTAACAGTCTCAGAATTAATTTTGTCACTAGGAAAATACATATTATCCTGCTTTCACGATGATTTAGCTAAGCAAGAATGAAAAAGTTTTAAAGTGGTTAATCTTAAAATATTCAGGATCTTAAATGATTATTACTTTTAATAAGATCCCCCAAAGTGGTACTTAAGTATTTCCCTCCTGACTGGTTCTTTGTCTAAATTTAATTTACACAAACTGTATGTTATTTTTTTAAAAAAAGAAAGGAAGAAAGAATGAGGTGTGGTTTTGTTTCAACATACCAGTTTTTTCATGATTATTAATCTTATTTATTAATCTTTTTCAAATTATTAATCTTATCCTTGTCAGAGAGCAGATGCCTGTTACTAGGAAAAGAATCCAAAACTAAGTACAAGGACTGCATTGCCCCAGATGTACTAGAATTCCCCCTGGGAAATAAAGCCTTCCTTCAGCAGCTGGGGTGACAGACCCTCCCTCTCATATGCAGTCCATTGCCCAGGGAGTGATTACCACAGCCCCGCTTGGATCTAATCTCTGGTAGAGGTCTGTGGAGGGGGCAATATAAAGATACCTCTTTTAAAGACACAACAAGTAGCAAGTCACAGTATTTCCTATATTTTTGAGAGAACTGAAACTCAGGAACTGAGGAGTATGAGAAATTCCAAAGATTAGAACAAAGGAATGTGAGAGTGCTACCAATAGTAAAATGCAACAAACGGAAGCCAGATTGGCTTCCCTGGCCTTGGTAGGTCCATCCACTGATGAGTTCCTTTGCTTTTTAAAATCCAGTCAGGTATTGAATAAGAACATTTCTGCTCAGACTTTTGGTTCCTCTTAATTTTTCAGACTTAACCCCTATAAGGCATATAGGCAGTGAAGTGTTTGTGGTTCTCCATGTGTTTAGTCTTACTCTAGGCAGCACACACATGTAGGTTGAGGCCAGAGAGCTGGAACTTGAGTTCTGTGGGTTGACTGGATGAGCATGGGCTGGGCTTTGTTGGCTTCCATAAGTTGAGCTCCTCGATATTGCACTCACAGGTTTTGAAATCATTGTGCTGTGAGGTAGCACATTCTCCTAAAGAAACATGGGAAATGGATGCATGGTATAAGCTTCTCCCAAAGTGATTGGAATCTGATCTTACCATGCACATTGGATTTATTCTGTTCTCTTTTGTTTTTCTTGTGACCTTACAATTTTTGAAGTGCTTTAAAGATAAATTATCAACTTATAAGAAAAACATTTTTGAAATAAAAAAGAAATATTTGCTTTATGCTATATTATGTTGCCCAACTTTTTATTTGATTTTAATTCTCAGTCATTTTCACAGACATGGGTGCTTGCATAAATAGATAACTATAAGAGATCTGTAAGAGGCATTTATGTAACTGCCAATATTTTGCCTAAAGCTGATTCTCTATGAGTTTTTCAATTGTAGTTATTAATGTTGGTTAATGATATAAAGTGATTTCTTCTTTTAAAAATTATAAATTTTTAGTAGAATGCAGCACCATATAAATCTAAAGAAGTATCATTTCTAGGTCAAGGAGTACTGTTTTTGTGAGGCCAAACTTAGAGTGGCTATATAAAACATTATATGTGGTAATAAAGAGGCATGTATCCTGCTGTATGTTTTCAGAAAGAACAACTAAGTGTATATTTTTAAAATTAGTATGGTTTTTATTGTACTAATTTAGAAATAAAATCATTGTTAAATATTTTTAAATGTCATTTTCAAATGTAATTGTCACCATCACAATGAGTTTGAGAAATGTAGTAGAGTTCACTATATGTTTGTTGACTAAGCATAAAGGTGAAGTAAAGATGTCATTGACCTAAGGAGACAGAGATGGGGTAAGCAAGTGGAAAGGCTATGATCTTAATCTATGATATCATGAAGAGTTCATATAGCATGTCATACCATGATAGTATATGCCAGCATGGCAGAGGAGAGACAGGTGGGAAACCAAGATTACTGTGATACGAATATTGACAACAAATTGGAGGGTCCAGTCATGGGATCCAACTAATACTGGAAGAACTGGAAGATAGAACAGTCATGTATAAAAATCCATAAAAAAAAAAAAAACCTCAGGAGTAAAGGAGATTTCATATTAGCAACATTGGAAAAGAAAAATAGTAAGTTTTTAGGAGCAAAGAGTAAAGGTAGGACATTTTAAGGTAAGAGAGGAGATAATGAATAAGACAAATCAAAGGGAGGCATAAGATGCACCACTTTTAGAAAGACCTTAAAACCCAGGTACTTCTCTCTCAGAAAGTTTTACATACTTCCTCCTGTGGTAAAACCAGGCTCTATGGTATAACCAGTTCAAGGTTTCCAGCTGGAATGGGTGAGCCAGGTCAGGGAAGGAGCAGCATGAATTTGCCTGGCCTGCATGCTCTTTAAATATTGAAACACTGCTACTTTATGGTTAGTATCTCAGTTACGCCATATTTTGGGGGTTCATTTATCAGTCTGTCAGGCAAATCCAATGAAAGAGAAGATCAAGAAAATAGGCATATTAAAATGATGATACTTTACAACATCAGAGCATTAACTGAAGATCATAGATCTTTTAGTTGTTTCCACCATTAGACATATGTATTTTTAGAAATCATTACAAACCCCCAAATAAACAAAAAATACCATGAATATGATAATATGTATGGTATGTAATAAATGAATATAATAAAGTTGCAGGATCAAAATCAACACATAAGAATCAGTAGCATTTCTATGCACTAACAACAAAACATCAAAACAGAAACAAAAAGAATAATCCATTTAAAATAGCTACCAGAAAACTAAAATACATATATACACTTATTTAACCAAGAAGTTGAAATATTTGAAAACTGTAAAGCATTAATGAAATAAATTGAAGAAAATGCATGTAAATGGAAAGTTACCTCATGTTCATGGATTGGAAGAATTGATATTGTTAAAATGTCTATACTATCCAAAGAAATCTACAGGTCCAGTGCTATCTCTATCAAAAGTCTAATATCATTTCATAGAAACATAAAAAAAATCCCAAAATCCATATGTAACTAAAAAAAAAATACTGAATAGCCTAGCAGTCTTAAGCAAAGAGAACAATTCTGGAAGCATCACATTGCCTGATATCAAATTACACTGTAAAGCAATAGTAATTCAAAAGCAAGGTATTATTATAAAAAATAGTCAGCCAATGAAACAGAACACAGAGTCCACAAATGAACCCATCATACATCAGTTGACTTTTTTACAAAGGTAGTAAGTAAAAACACATATTGGGAATATGACAGACTTTCAGCAATGGTTCTGGGAAACCTAGAATCCATATGCAGAAGAATGAAATTGGACCATAATCTCAGCTTATAAAAAATCATTTTAAAATGAATTGAAGACTTAAGCATAAAACCTGAAACTATAAAACTAATCAAAGGAAATTAGGCACAATATTGATCTCAAAAATTTGATCATAAAAGCACAGACAACAAAAGCAAAAATATTTGAACTAGATTACTTAAAAATAAAAACTTCTGAACAACAAAGGAAAATATAGCAGGAGGAAAAGGCAATCTGTGGTTTGGAGAAAAATATTTTTAAGCCTGTGCCCAATATGAGGTTAATATCTAAAATATGTAAGCAATACATCTATAGAAAGAAAACTAATTAAAGATGAGCAAGGGAACTGAATACAGTTCTCAACAGAAAATATTATAAAACGTTAGGCAAATGTAAATTTAAACTATAATGAGATGTCACTCCATATAATTGCTCTTATCAAAAGATAAAAGGTAGCCATTGGTGAGGATGACAAATGGAGAGAAGGACCCTTGTACATCATAGGTGGGAATGTTAATTAGTATGACCACTATGGAAAACTGTGGAGGTTACTCAGAAAACTAAGAGGAGAGTTACGAGCCCCACTTCAGGGTATTTACTTAAAAGATTGAGATAAGTTTGCTGAGAATATGGGTGCATTTTCATGTTTATTTTTACACTATTCACCTTACGTACCCATCACAAGGTGAATGGATATGGAAACTGTGACATATATTCACATTTATATGTCATATGTATGTCAGAAGACATATACTACATGTCCTCACTAAGCATGAGAGATTAAAATGACTGAATTCAAAGAACAGAGCAGATTGGTGCTCATCAGAGGCTGGTGGAGAGTTGGGAGAATGGGGAGATGATGGCCAAAAGAAACATTGACTCAATTAGACACAATTTTTTTTTTTGCTTTGAGATATATTGTACAATGTTGTGTGAATACAATGAGTGTATTATATATTTCAAAATCACCAAGAAAGTAAATTTCAAATGATCTGACTATAGAAATTAATAAATATTTCAGGTGAGAGATATGTTCACTAGCTTCATTTAATCATTTTGCTTGCTACTCATGATCAAGACTTTGTACCCATTAGCATATACAACTATAATTTTTCATTTTCTTATTTTTTTAAATTAAAATTAAAATTTAAATGTGTAACATTAAACATCAAATATCCATTATCTCTATAAAGATTATTGATATAGAATAAAGTGAAATACAATTTTCCAAGTAGATAGCAAATAAGGAAGTACTTTTTGAGGCAACTACAAGAAGGTATGGTCATCATGATAGACATATATCCCAAGATGATAAAGTCAGAAAGGATTTGTATGTTGACTAAAAATCAGATTCATCAGTCAGCTCCTGTTGTGGTTTAGGCATTATACTAGGTATTTCTACACATGGGATTACATTCACTTTTCAGTCAGCATTGAAGGGGAAGATAGAACATGCTTCACGTTACAAATGAAGAAACGGAGTGATAGTGACTTACTCCTCATTGAATTCCCAAATATAAACGTGATTCTAGCCCATGATAGGTGTTTGACAAATAATTTTTGGACAGATGAATGAATGAATGAATGAATGAAATCTTTCATGCAAAACTTTTTTTTTCTTTTTTTTTTTTTTTTTCTTCTGACAATGGCAACCAGAAGATCCTGAGCAGGGCTGATTATGAGTCTGATTTAGTATAGCAGGCTTGATCTGGTATAAGTAGAGAACTTGCATTATAAATAACTTTTCTTTCTTCCATCACCAGTCTCAATGCTTTGTTCTCATTTTTTAAATTTTCACCCCAACTATTTTAAGCTTCATGTGTTTGATTTCTTCAATCTGTTTCTTGAATCCATTCTAAGTAATTAGTCCAGAGGTGCATACTCCATATATTATTCCCACTCCCAGTGCCCTCGATAGGAGTGCATCTACTTTTCAGATATTTCGTCCTTGGAACTCAATAATTGCTTTTGTTTAAGAAGAATGTATTCTTTACATTTCATTTAGGAGCTGGGAGAATGAAAGACATCAAAATGGCAGACTGACTTCTCAGAAACGTATTATCCTATATAAATAAAGTCTGTATCCTGGAATGAAGGGAGAGAAAGAAAATGTACTGCACAGCCTGGTCTCCAGCAAGATTATGAGATGCAATTTACAGCTCTCTCCAGGCCAGCTGCCAAGTAGCAGTGCAGTTCTGGTTTAAAAATGCCCCCTAGGGCCCTTTGTACTTTGAGAGCAGGTAGTGTAACTGACACTTGCTATAGTCTTAACCTTTGACCAGGCTGTGACCATGGGCTAATTCATTTAATCCTCAGAGCAACTCTGTGATTTACTTTTCTATGGTCCCATTTTACAGATGGGGAACCCAGAATCAAAGTATAAGTATAATGTGGCAGGGTCACAGGGCAAGTAAATAGCAGCAACCTGCTAATTACCAACCCTGGCATCTGGATGAAGAACCACTGAGCCTTCTCAAAAAAAGAATGTCAAAGTGGGTCCTCGCCTTATCAACCATACAAATTATTGACACATAATGATGGATCTTCATTTGAAGATAGTGCTACTGTGCTTTGGGGATTTATGGAAGTTCCTCTATGTGGGTTGGGAATGTGGCTCAGTGGTGGAGCACTTTCCTGGAATACATGAGATGCTGGGTTCTATCTCTAGCACCACACAATTAATAACAATCATAAAAAACATTTGTCGAAATATTAAAAAAAACTTCTTTATATAAAATAATTGATAAAAATAACTAAGATGATATTTTATGTGATCTTAATATTTTCAGCTCATTTCCAAAGACAATCTCAGAACATTTTCTTAAAATCTCCAGGTATGGTTAAAATATAGTATGATTTTTCCAGTTATTAATGTTAATCATCAAGGTCTGATGTTTTAAAAATCCATCTTTTTCAAAATTCACATTTAACATCACCCTTCCCATAAGGGGGTGTGTAATGTGGTACCAGACATTAAGAAACAACATGAGGCAGAGAGTAATTAGTTAAGAGAAGCTGGGTGGCGGGGAGCCCACAGAGGTTCCCTGGGAGTTAATTCAGCCTTTCTTCCAATGCGGGAAGCACTAAGTATGCAGAGCACCTTCCAGCCCCTAAGTGTGCCTCCTGCCCTGCCTGCCACCCCCAGACCTACCCCTCTGCAACGGGGAGATCATTAAGCTGTCCAGGCGGTGGGGAGTATTTTCATATAGCTGTTGCCCTTTATAGCAGCCTGGCAGCGAGTGACCATAATAAATTATGCTCTACTCTGTGAGACTGTGACACAATGCACTGGAGGAACAGCAGGGGTGTTACAAAATCCATTATTTGAAATTTTTGTTTCTTTTTCTTACTAGATTCCATGCTGCTCTTTTCCTGTCATCTCGTTCCTTTTTTTCCTATCTATTGTTTTGAGGGTTTTGTGTCTGACAGTTCTTTTCTACTGTGGGTTTTGTCCTTTTTGTTACCTTGTTTCTGCCTCTGTGGGCCCCCTCCCATACTGTGTGTTCTGAGCCTCATTTTCCTTTTCTGTCATGCAGTCGTTTGCCTTACTTTTCTTTCTCTTTCTGCCTTATTGTCTCATATAATACAGAAAAACAAATTCTCTTTTTGTCTGCATGCTTTTACATGGTGTTATGTAGTTGTCATTTTCCCTTCAGGAGAGGTGCACCTCACTGTATGTACTATTCTTTTTGGTTCCAAGAATTCCAAACACATGTCCGGAAGAGTGCCAAGGCTAATGCAAAAAAAAAAAAAAACACCAAAACTGGTAGCATAGTTTATTTACCAGAACATCATGGACCTGTTTATTCCCTATAGTTTGATTCACACAGAATCTGTGAGTTTTGTTCCTAATTTCAAATTATTCAATATTTTCATCTTTTCTCCAAGAGGAATTCCATTCCAAAGAGGTGATATTTTGACATTAATCTTGCAAGTCCAACTCTCAGCCCACTCCTTTCTTGTTTTTCAGTATAGCCAGAAAAGATAGTTCCAGTAGATGTAACATCACTGACTCAATTTGCTAGTTATTAGTTAAGCAACTACTACATGGCAGGTTTTGTGCAGGTTTTGGGGATCCTGGACACATTAAGTTTTGTTCCATCCTTTTATATGCTGTAGTTGGTCCTATCTATCATGTCCAATTTCTCTCTCTTCTGTGGACACATCACATTGTGTTTTGTTATCCTCCCTCCGGGTTCTTCTCTTCTTTGATTCCTTTGGGAGCTCCTAGGTTCTATTTAGAGTTATTTAAGGACTACTGTCTTTCCCACCTGAGCTCACTATATCAGATTAGAAAGCTCTCAATCTCCTTGGTAGTGAACATACAAGATTGTGCCAGATTTTTCAAGCCCATTTTTGTATTAGTTAAAAATAAAATCAGTGACCCTAGCTCTGAGAGCTATGAACTTTGTCATATTTGTGGCAGCTGCATTTAACTGAACTGCTATGCATATTTACTAAATATCTGTGTGTTAATCAAGATAGGAAATTGAGCTCTTCCCATCATAGTATTTAGTCACTTGTTTTATGTGTTTTTCTGTTTGCTTTTTGTTGCCTCCTTATTTATTTTTTGTAAATGTACTTTCTTTTCATTCTGTTAGTTCTGAATTACTTTTGATTTTCTGTTTCTATCTTTGACTCCCTCTCTTCCTGACTTTTTGCTTTATTATATCACAGGTTTATTGCTGTTAATTGCAGTTGTTACATTATTTTATTTTGTTTTAATTTTTTTAGTTGTAGATGGACACAATATCTTTTTATTTTGTTTATTTATTTATTTTTTTATGTGATGCTGAGGATCAAATCCAATGCCTCACACATGCTAGGCAAGCACTCTACAACTGAGCCACAACCACAGCCCATGCAGTTTTTATTTATTTATTTATTTATTTATTTATTTATTTATAGCAGGGATTGAACCCAGGGCACTCTACCACTGAGCCACATCCCCAGCCCTTTTTGTTTTTCATTTTGAGACAAGGTCTCCCTACATTGCTAAGGCTGTCTTTGAACTTGGGTCCTCCTGCCTCAGCCTTCTGAGCTGCTGGGATTACAGGCATGGTGCACCTCTGAACCTGGCTGTAGTTGTTATTTTAAATTAGAGTTACCATAGTAGCTCAAACATTACTTTACCATTTTCTACTAAGAGAGCATGATTTCTTCTGCATCTGTATTCATTCCATTTCTATTTTTAATCTCGCTACTCTCCCTTATGTCTCCAAATTTCTGTTTAGAGCTTCCCTCATTCCTTGATTATTTTTCTCTTTTCTTGCCACTTTAAATTTTGTACCTTAACTTTTTACTCTCTCAGGTTTAATTTTAAAGCAAACATTGGTTCCTTTAATATTTTGCAAATGCCATGGAAACAACTTCTCATTTTATTTTTACTAATTGGCCTTTCAAAGTGAACTCTCTATCTTGTAATGTAGTTCATTTTGAGTTCCCACAGGAATAAGTGAGTTGGCCCATCAACTTCATCATCAGCTTTGTCTCAACCACATTCCACTGATAATTTAAACACTTGGGTAACTGATATTTTGAAGTCAGTACACAAAACAACTCTGAACAACTGTCATATGTTTTAATTTTTTTTCTAATTTTTGGATCTATAGCCCATTATGAATTATTGAAGCTCAGTTCTGGGTATGCCTTGACCAGTGTCAATTTTAATACAAACCTGTCATCTTTAAGAACAACCTCTCCAACAATAAGCTATTAATTTTTCAATTAATTTATCTTACTGACCCCCATAATCTAAACTTATAGATCATCTTGACTATGTCACATGCAGTAAATGCCTGCAAAAGTTGTCCATTCACATATGTAACTATAAAAATATTATGAGCCACCACATTCCACTGTAAATTATGAATATAAACAAAGGAAGTAAGTAAACTTGGAAGGTATTATGATTTGGTTATGAGGTGTCCCAAAATTCCTGTGTTAATGCAATGATATTTGAGGTAAAAACTACTGGGTTGTGAGAGCTGTAACCTATTCAGTCTATCCTCGTTTGAATGGACTGGGTTATAACCATAAGCAGGTGGGGCATGGCTGCAGGAAGTGGGTTACTGAGGGCATACCCCAGAAGTGTTCATCTTCCCTGTGCCCCCACCTCCGACTTCCTGGACTGCCTTGAATGGAGCAGTGCTCCTCCACCATGTCTTTCCACTATTATGTTCTGCTTCATCTTAGGCCCAGAGCAATGGACTCGGCCAACCATGAACTGATGATCCATGAGCTAAAATAAACTTTTCTTCTAAGTTGTTTTTGTCAGGTATTTTGGTCACAGTGATGCAAAACAGAGAGTGATTCACACAGAGAGCTAGATTTTTTATTTTTTTTTTTTTAATGGTAGTATTCAGTGCTAACCTTCAGATTAGGAAGTTGTTTAAATAAGATATTTTGTTCTGAGGCTTATGGTTTAATTATTTAATTCCTTCTTTCTCATCACCTGCATCCTAGCTAGTATTATTATGAACAGGAGATTTCCGTTTCCCCACGCTGGCTTTCTTTTCCTTTGACCACCTTCCCTGTCATTCTCACTTCTGTTGCATACCCAGCCTGCTCCAGATGTGGTCTCCAGCTCCAATAAAAAATTCTCATGGTAATTTATTTAGTTATATTTTCCTTCTCTTGTAGGTGACTTAGCATTTTTCTTGTTTGAATCTGCCTCATGGCATTTTTGTCCTCTTAGAATCATCACTACTTTTTTCTTTTATAGGAACTTATAGGATTGTATTACATTGCTAATAACAAATTGCTTTCATTTTTGAGAACATATTATATGCCAGAAAATGCGATCATGTTTCAGATGGATTGTATTATTTCTCAAACAATTCTCTGAGTTAGTACTACTATTAATCTGATATTTGCAGACAAAACTGAAGCTTAGAAAAGTTAAGCAACTTAGTTAAAATCCTATAGCCGGGAAATAACTCCCTACAGTTTGTCTGAACCACAGACCTGTACAATTAAGTACTCTGTTGTGCCTCTGTAAAATGACATTAAGTTGTACTATTTGCTCCTAATCTTGATGTAAGAATGATTTTCTCGCTGTATTTTCCTTAACATTAATTGTGATGAGAACTTAGACAAACAACCAGAATTCCACCCATGCAGCAACCGAGGCATTCATTCCCATGACAAGGATATCTTGATCAATATCCTTCTTGCCTCAACTTCTTAGCTTCCTTCTGCCAACCAGCCACCTGAGATTGTCACACTCATCATATCTTGTTGTGGAACTAAATGCTTTCCAAGGGCAAGGTTTCTGATCTTCTCATGATATTCTTCCCATTACCTGGTACACTAATATTTTCCAGATGAAAGGTCAAAATTTTAAACCCTTATGAGTGAGCCTTCCAGGTGATGCTACTCAGTGCTATAGTTGTACCAGATGTTTCCCCTCACAATTCAGGAGTAAAGAAGGCAGGTCATCCTTCTTCTTTCCATGTTGGCCAAAATAAAGGCATCTATAAGTCCTTCCCAAGTGGCCTGTTTTCCTGGTAGTTCATTCTATTTTACATATTTTTGTTTTTCTCATGCACTGGAATTGGGCACTAGGAAAAAGGGTAACTTGGCCAAATCAGTGACTTTTTATTTTGGAGAATCCAACAATCAGGATACTTGAAAAGGTTTTGTAGAATTTTATGAATAATGTTCCCAAAGAGCTTATGTTTTTTTATTCTGAATTACAATTCAACAACATTTAATCCCTTGTTGTTGCTTTGTCAGACTTCTAATTGAATTATTCAAAACATGAAACAAAAGGAAAGAGTTGTAGATAGCATAGTAATATTAACAGAATTAGCAGAGTGCTGAGAATTATTAAAAAGGACATTATGTTTGTTAATCGGGCATTTAATTTTGCTTCTGTTTGTTGATAGAAAACATCCTCTTGGAAAGGATTTTCTCAAAAACCTTAATTGTGACAATGCCTTCTTAACATCCATGAATATACCGTACAAGCCAAAGCTGTTTGAAACCTAATTAGTCAAAAAGATTCTTAATTTCCATTTTAACTGTGGATTGGCTGACCAGGATCCAGTCTGGTTGGTTTTTAGTACACAAGAGAAAGCAGGCTTTCCAGACTGGCTTTAAAACAATCACAAGTACTTAAGATTTTAAATTATTATAGATACACATTCACAAAGAACAACAAAAATTGATGAAACATAGAATATTCTTTCACCTGACTTTATGAAGTCAGCATAATCTTGATATTGAAAGATTAGCATGAGAAAAGAAATTGAAGGCCAATCACATGAATATACATGCAAAATACCAAACAAAATATTAACATGCCAAATCCAGCAGCACATGAAAAAACAATGAATATGGTACAACCACATGGAACTTATCTCATCAGAGCACCAATAATTAACCAATAATAAATTATTAACCAATAATTTTTTTAAAAAATCAATATAAATTACCACATTCACAAGTTAAAAGAGGAAAATCATATGATCATTTCAATAGCTATGGAAAAACATTTAATAAATTTCACCTTATATTTATAACTTTAAAAAAAATCTTAACAAACTACAAATAGGAAGGACGTCCTTAAAATGTTCAAAAAAGTTTGCAAATTATCTGCAGCCAACATCAAACTTACTAGAGAATGAAATGGAGGAGCATTTCTTCAGGATCAGAAATAAAATGAGGGTGACTACTATTAGCATACCCATTTTATGTTGTCCTAATATAACAATGCAGTGAGGCTAGAAAAATAAGTTAGAAATAAAATAAACATATTAAAGATGAAGAAATAAAAACATAAGGATTGAAAAAAATAACATTATTCAAATATAATCTGATTAAGTGCAAAGGAAATCTGAAAGAATCAAGGAATTATACATTTCATGGGTGTTCAAAAGCCAGTAAAACCAGGTGTAGTGATCTGTGCCCATAGTCCCAGCAACTGGGAAGGCTGGGACAGGAGAATCACAAGTTTAAGGCCAGCCTCAAAAACCTAGTAGGAGACTATCTCAAAATAAAATATAAAAAAGGGCTGAGGTTGTGACTCAGTGGTAAAGCACCCCTGCTCTCAATCTCCAGTATCAAAACAACAAAACAAACCAATTAAAAAAAATAGCCAAGACATTCAATAATAATAAGAAGAAGAAGAGGAAGAAGAAGAAGGATTTATACAGCATGTATTTTATGTTACATATTCTCCTAAGAACTTGACATATCTTAACTTGGCCTTAGTTATATAATTCTTATAAGGTTCTATCTCTTAAGATAATGCTTTTGGCACAGGGTTAGATAAATTGAGTGAAGTCACAGAACTATGTGTATATATTTGACTTATTTAAGTTGTCATTGCAAACCAGTGGGAAAATTTTGAACTATTAATGAACAACCTGTACACAGAAATCAACTACAAGTAGTTAAAACTAAATGTGATAAGCAGTACTCTAAACATTTAGAAACCAATGGTGGAAATGTCTTCCTGACCTTATTACCTACAATGATTCTTTAAACAAGTCAGAAAAAAATACAAATTATGATGAAAAAGTTTGACAGTATTTGTTAACATACAATATCATGAGAAAAATGAAAAGACAAAATATAAATTGAGAAAAATGTTTATTGAACTAATAACTGATAGAGGAGTAATACTTAGAATACATGCATTTCTTCAAATTAAAAAGAAAATGACAACTCAAAATAAATATACTGAAAGATTGAACATCTGCTTATAAAAGAGATAACATTAAAAACTAACAAGAACCAATTGTCCATTTACAACAGAAGAGTTCAAAAAATTTGCAATTATACCATGAAATACTGAACAGCAATAAAAATAAAAGCTATAAGCAAAAACAAATGAATCTCTGGGACATACTTTGAGGTAAAAAAGGAAGTACAAGAAGAAACAAGAGCATATATATTCCATAAATATTGAATACTGTTATATGTTCTTTAGGGATATAAATGGGTGTGATAAAATTGTTTTTAAATAGGAAGCAAATGAGAAATGCAAACATCTTGGTATATATACATATGTGTGTATGTGTATATATAAGTAATATTGTTTTTGTATTTACTCTATTTAATTTAAGTCCTTGTGACATGGTGGGGAAATAGTCTTAAAAATCATTAAAAAACCACATCTGGAGTGCAATTGATTTCACTCTTCTTTTGTGCTTTTATTAGGTGAGTTCCACAGTAATTAAGAACACCAAGTCCAGAACTGGCTTGCTGGGTTCAGACTCTATACATGTAGACTCTTCAGATGCTATCTTATATATAAAGCAAGTGACTGCACTCATTTCCTTTTCTATACAATGGAGTTAATACTAGCAATCATATCATAAAGTTGTAATGAAGATTGAAATATATTTAATATATTTAGAAGAATGGCATGTTTGCACACCTAATTGCAGTTGAGGTACCCCTCATTTTTTTCCTGCTGTTTTCATCTTGTCAATTAAATAACATTTTCTTGCATTCCCACAATCACTATCAATCCAACATAGTGTATGAGTTTATGAAGGGGAGCTGATTGAGCAGCTCCACTTTGAATCAGTTTTTAAGTTTTCGAAATGAAATTTTGCATAGTGAAAGGAGTCCAGTGTTTTTCTTATGTTTGCTTTGTTTG
The DNA here is from genome assembly GCA_020662805.1 of Glaucomys volans. Taxonomy (NCBI): domain Eukaryota; kingdom Metazoa; phylum Chordata; class Mammalia; order Rodentia; family Sciuridae; genus Glaucomys; species Glaucomys volans. The sequence continues at coordinate 927,300 of JAJEJO010000640.1, forward strand.
AATGAAAGTTTGAAAACCACAGTTTTTTAAAAAATATTTTTAGTTGTAGACAGACACAATATCTTTATTTTGTTTATTTATTTTTACATGTTGTTGAGGATTGAACCCTGTGCCTCACATGTGCTAGACAAGTGCTCTACCACGGAGCTACAATCCCAGCCCTGAAAATCATAGTTTTGTACACATATTTAAGAGTAGAGAAAACTGTGGAGTCTGCATTGAAGAGAAGTAATGGCAGAACACAATGGATAACAAGATTCTGTCTTGCCCTTGACACTACCAACAGGGTATGTGCCCCAAATATCATCCTGTGTGCACAGAAATATAGATATTTTTCATAATCTTTTTTGTGGATATGTTTTCTAAAATGAGTGTCCATTATATGTTTTCTAATATGAGTGTCCATTATGTAAGCAGGGGTGGAAAGGATATTAGAAAAATAAAAGGTTTTTAGCCAATTAATAAAAAAAAACCTACAATTTTTTTTTTTAAAACATAGAAAGGCGATTCAAAGAAGCAGAATTACAAATAGCCAGTAAATAGGGAAAGATATTCAGCCCAGCTGGTCAGCATGGAAATGCAAATGAAACCTACACACATTTAAAAATTTTTCCCAATTCATCTTCAAACAGTGATGGCTAGTGGTGCAATAGAGGGTGTGCAGAAGTAGGTTCTAGGTGGAAAAGTGAGAGAATACCACTCTTGGGGAAAGAATTCTGCAGCATCCAAGTAAATTTTAGGGCAATCTAATTCTAACAATCATCTTATAATTGCTAGGTCTAGCAATCTAATTCTAACAATCGTCTTATAAAATCATAGCACTACTACTTCATCATTCAGCTCTCCCACTTCCCGGTATATATTCAAAGGAAAGGAAGCCAGCATACAAAAGTGATACCTGCGTGCCCATGTTTATTGTGGTGCTAGTCACAAAGCTAAGATATGGAATCAGTCTAAGTGCTGGTCATGGATAAGGGAAATATGGTGCATGCACACAATGGAGTATTTAGTCATAAACAATAATGAGATCCTTTCATGCAGCAAATTTAGTGAAAACTGAGGACATTATGTTAAGCAAAATAAGACAGACATAGTAAGACAAGTGTTGCACATTCTCTCTCATATGTGGAAACTTAAAAAAAAAATCAACCTGAAAGTAGAAGTGATTATTGGGGACTGAGAAGGGTGCTAAGGGTGGTGAGGTAAAAGAGTAGATGAATTTGATTAATGCAAGATATACACATGTATGGAAAGTCAAGTAAATCTCCACCCTCAAAAAGAAATTTTAAAAAAGTATTTGGAGAGAGAGGAACCCAAGGAGAAAGGAGTTAACTGTGTAGCAGGTCTCCATCGTGCAGCACCTGGAAAGGGTTGACCCACATGTTAAATGTCCATGCTCTGCACCAGAGAATGAGTGATGTCATGCTTTGCTTCTGCTTCCTATGTATCAGTGACAGCACCACTGAGCACTCCACAGGGCAGAATGTACATTTGCTGGGATAGCGCTACAGTTAACTCAGACCTAAGTATTGGTCTATGTATTCAAACAGGAAGCTATGTTTATTTGGAATTGTATTGTCCGACTTCCACAATTCTTCAGAATGGTTCCTAATAAATACAGGTTAACTTTTGGCAAGATTTTCTTTCTGTGTATATTTAGAAATAATGACCCATCATTAATTACTCTGATTTACTTATAGGTCTAGTGTTCCTTTTTATGATATTTCAAAATATAGTCTAAAAATGACTATTTCTATTGAGAAGTATAATATGATAATGCTCTATAAATATTAAATGATGATGTATTAATCATCATCATCTATGATTAAAATTGTTGAAATATTTTAAAAATATAAAATGCTATTTCCCAAAGTTTTACCCTGGGCACAGCAAGCAGATGTCATTTTAGTCATCATTTACCTATAAGGTAAATAGGTAGTCAATCATGATATAAATATAAACGAGTTTGAAATTATGAAGTCTTAAAGACCTTTTTTACCTTGCCAATGTTTTTGTAAAGACTTACTATATCTCACCAGCTGCTTTCTGTCTATTTATTATGGTAAAGGGACTTGGTTCTTTCCTATCTGAACTGGGTGGAAAGCCATTTCTAGCTTCAGCTCGGTACAAGAAGGGAGTCGTGTACATTCCTTTAAAATTTCTCATGGAAGACGTAAACCTCATCAAATCTTTATCCCCTCCAGCTGGTAACCTCTGCATGAACTAAAGGGTTGAAATATTGTTTAATCATGCTACATACCACTTTTTACAGGTGTGAAAGGCATTATTTTGCTGCTATAGAAGCAACAAAACAAAATGTTTTAACTGTGCTAGAAAAACTATTTGCAAATTATTTATTATTTTAAATGGTATTATTTCTTTTGACATGACATTTTTATTTCTGTAATTTAAATATTACTTTTGGAGAAAGGCACATGTTTAAAATGATGATATGTACAAGCAGCCTGGAGAGGAGCAAGGACCCCTGTACTGACTTGTGCTGCAGAGAGAAACAACGTACTAATTTCAGTTGGCAATCTTTACTTGATTCCTTCAGTCCAAACTCAACTATTATTAACCTTTGTTTGTGACAATTGAAGAGAATAATGGTTGAATTTGGGGCCTTTAATGTCACATTGAAATCAATAGCTGTAAATGGTAGTTGCCACAGTTCTAACTGATCTGTCACATTCAAACAAAAGAAGGCCTTTCTCAGTTCATAGAAGATAGCTACGACAATTAAACACACACACACAAGGATCTCAAAAGACCTTTGCAACATTAAAAAAATGCACTGATCACAGTATATTTTCATGAGGGCTTTCTTTTTCTTGTTTAACAGTGCTTTTTTGTTTTTGTTTTCGTTTTTATGTTGAAATTCTAAGTCAAATACAGGAGATACAGTGGACTTCATTCAGACCTCAAAAATTGGGCTCTGTCATAAATATAAATTGAATTGTCCTCCTCAGAGCAGTGATGATAGCAAGTGGTGGGGGACTGATGATAAGCTTCTTCATGAGCTGGCAAGACCAGTAATTGCAAAGGCCACAAAATAAAAACAACTCAAAATCCTTAAAGCCAGGACTCTGGATACCACTTACAGACCTCTTATCATGACTTCAAGTCTAACACAATCCATCTTTTAGACATTCATCAGTGGTAAACTTTCAGTTCTTAGTTTTGACCTTGTCTTTACCTTTCCATTATTCTGGACATTTTAGGGATGCAAATTAAGGGATTTCAGTTCAAGTTACCATTCATGACTTTGATATGCACATTTGCCATCTCTGAACCTAATACAGGTTATAATTGGCTGGACACTGATTAATTCCTCTAAGAACATAAGTCGACTTTGCATTGTTAAGTTTTATGAAGTAATAAGAATGTTACAGTGCTTTATCAGAAAGAAAAAGCTTTGGTAATTTTTTCTATGGAATAATAGCAGGTCTCCAAGTTTTATTAAGGCATAATATGAAATATTCTTATTCACTGAAATGCCATTCTGACCATCCTTTGAAAAATTAAATTAGTTGTTCTTGGAAGTAGAAACTAGAAAGATTCAATACTACAAGAACATTGGAGATTAAAAAGAGGAAAGTAGACAAGATCATGTTAACTTGCCTTAAGCAGAAGTACTATTTTTTCTCACTTTATTATTTTATAAGGTGGGTTTTCACACTTAACGTTTTCCAAAATTATTAGTTTAAGGACTCTATAACTTTTTAAAACATTTTACTTCTTTGCAATAAATTTATTGACTCAAGAGGAACATAACCAGTTTCTAGTGGGTCTTTTTCCTAGTTTCTTTCTTCCCCCTAGAGTGTGAGATTCCAGCCTTCATTGAATCAACTACCTGGGGAAACACAAGTAATATGCTGGTAAAGGAGTTCTGCTAAAGAACAACTTCTTGATTTGCTGGTCTGGTATGAATACTCCCACCATGGCCCTCTCCTGATGTCATTGAAAGAGGAATTGGCCGCAGCACAATACTAGAGCCATCTGGCTTTGCTGGGGAAGACTTGATTCTGCAGCCACTCTTAGCATGACCAGAAGGCTAACAACAGAAAAAGATGTGCCAGTCTTTATAAGGAGAAAAACAGTGTTTTAAAATGTCTGACCAAGAAGCAATCTGTTCTTATCAGGTCAGCACATTTATCTGCTTTGAGATAAAGGAACTAAGAATCATTAACTATGTAGGTAAAACTAACAAGTGTTTAAGGTGAATTTCACCTTCTTATGTGTTACACTAGAGAATTCAAAATGTTCTTCTATAATGGTACAGTCTCTGCTCAGCAAAAAATTTAGAAATATGGAAGTTCTATGGGTTCCTGTATATATTTCGTATTCCATAGATCTTTTTCCTAAGTTATACTATTTTAAGGAAGAGAAAAAGTTTTCATGTGAAAAATCTACCTTGTCAAATCATGTGTGTAAAGCTATACATCTGGGCATATCTGCAGCAAATTAGGATCTTTGCAGTTCGACATGATATGATTGAAAGTGTTTGTTGGAATCCAATATACATGCATGCATTTCTAGTGGAAAGGAAGGGAAGATGGGAGAGATAACTCAATTAATTGGCTCATTTTGGGATGAAAATATTAAAGAAGACAAACTAGCCTAAGCCTAACAAGGGAAATTGTTGACTTATAGAGCCAACCATAGGAATGATAATACTGCTGACTTGGGAAACAAGACCTGATGCCACAAGACCTCCTCCATCTGTTGAACCAATTTCTCTCTATAACTAGTCTTTATTGACACTTTCCTGCAAATGTCAGCAGTGGATGAAGGGGTAAAGGAGATTCTCTTCTGGTGGCTAATATATATTTATGTGTCTGTCTGTTTATCTATTAGATTCTAGTCAAAGAACCTTGCATATAAAACAGCTTTTGGGGAGAAATTGCTGAGGTATTTTCATGGCCAATTTATGTCTGCTATATTCACATGAGCATGTGAATAAAATACATGCTATGGATGGTTCTACATGATTCCACAATTACCTATTAAATCAAGCTTGTTAATTGTATCACTCAAATTATCTATATCCCTGCTTATTTTCACTCAATCAAAGTCCAAAAGAAATATGCTAAAATCTCCCATAGTTTCCTATTTTTTCTTAGCTATAAACTTAGGCTGAGCCTTAAGCCTTAGAATTATAACTTATATGCCTTATTTTGCTTAATATATGGTTTATGTGTGTGGTTTGGGAAATCATACCTGTTATCATTTTATTTATTTATTTTTGTTACTGGGCCCTTTCTCTTTTTTCTCCTTGTTTTTAAAACAAGTATGGAAGCTTTATTTTTCTACTGTTCATAATAATATGTACAGAAATATTTCTTGATTAATGTATTAAGTTCAGTAATGATGGTGGTCCCATTAGGACAGCCTGCGTTCCCATTTTACCCCTTAACACCTCCCTCTACCAGTTCAGTCTTTAGATTCCTTCCTTCCTATTCCCTCTTTCTTCTTTTCACAATTGCTGGGTTTTACTGAATAATTGAAATGTTTTAATTGCAAAATTTTATTGAACATTCACGTGTACATATAAACTCAAGAACTTTGTCATCCTTTCTATTCTGATTCTTATGAATTGTCATCAAGTGAATTTTGAAAGTTGCTTTACAGTGTTTATTGTATTGTTCTTTCCTCTTCTTGGAAAGAGGAGATTTGCTGCTGATGGAATTTTCATGAGGTTGGAGCATTTCCCTGATATTTTCTTCAGATACGATGTCAGTACATGGGTGGCATGTTTTCTGAATTCTTGAATGTTGAACACCATTGTGCTTTCTCCTTAACATTTGAATATTATATTGGCAGCTATAAAGACTCCTGGATCATAGTCTTATTCTTTTAGTAGTATAGTCAGATAATCTTCCTTTTGTAAGAAAACTGTTTTGTTCTGGGTAGAAGAAAGATTTTTTCATTAGCATTGGAGGTCAGACATTTCCCCTGATTATGTCTAGGTGTGTGGCTTTTTGTAAATTTAATCCTGTTGAGTCTTTGTTAGCCCATTCAGTAAAAGGCATACGTTTTTCTTCAAGTCAGGGAATTTTTATTCTATTATTTCCATGATTATCATTTCTATCCCATGCTCCATTTTTCCACATATGGAACGCCTTTTCTTTGCATATTATGTCACCTGGATCTTCCTCTACTCTCTTACTTTGTCACTAATTTTCTTCTTTCCCTTTTTCATTTTATAATCCAGACAACTAATTCAGTTCTCAATAGTGGCTACTCTTTTTCAATTCTTTTGTTTGATTGTAGAACTTTGAAAATCATTATTGTTAGTTCAAGTAATTATTACTTTAATTTTCTAATTGCATCTCCTTGAGAATACTCATTAAATTTAAATTCACACTCTCTTTTATCTCATTCATTAGCTCTTCCTTAATAGTAGCTCACTGTTCAGCTTGACCTCTTGCCTGCAAGGAACAGAGTCTATGAAATGTATAGTAATTTTGATTTCCCTGTAGATAGTTTTTGTCAAAAAAAAAAAAGTCATGATTGATGGTTCCATTGAGCTGGAAGGTTGTGATATTTCAGTGGCATTTTCTAGTGGGCTAGCACTTAGGTTTTGGCACATCTGAACTCCTGGGTCCTAACACTCTCTAGGGGCATGTGGCACAAGCCAGTTCTTCCCAAAATATAAATACTTATCAATTTGTCCCTTCTCTGCACCTCTCCTAAATTCTCCCAGGACTGTCTTCTCAGCAGAATGAGGCGGCTACCCAAAGGACTATTGAAACTTGGCAGCCCTGTTCTTCTAGCATGCTCACCCAGTGTTATGGTTTGGATGTGAGGTATATCCCAAAAGTTTATGTGTGAGACAATGCAAGAAGATTTAGAGGAGAAATGATTGGGTTATGAGAGCCCTAATCTATTCAGTGACTTAATCCTGTGATGGGATTAACTGAGTGGAAACTGAAGGTCATTAGGGTGTGACTGGAAGAGGTGGGTCATCAGGGGGTGCCTTTAGGGTATATATTTTCTATCTGGTGAGTGGAGGACTCTCTCTCTGCTCTCTTATCATCATGTGAGTCCCTTTTCTCCACCACACTCTTCCGCCGTGATGTTCTCCCTCACCTGAACCATAAGGAATGAAGCTGGCCTTCTATGGACTAAGTTCTATGTTAACTCCCTCCCTGCTGAAACCTAAGCCCAGCTCCTTCTCCACAGTGAATAGAGCCTCACAATTGTGTATTCTCTGAAGGACTCAAAACTTCAAAGGTGCCAGTTGGCCTAGGTGAGTGTTGATTTATCCTGCCATCTTGCAGATTGTTTTTTGACAGGGATTATGTGGTAGAGACCCATGGAGATCTGCTTTGTCATAACTGGCTCTCCTGGGAACAGTTAGTTCTCCTCAGTACTCTGACCTCCACATCAGACAGAAGAGCCCCTCTCTGGTACAAACTTCTGTACTCTTGTGCTAAATCCTAGCCTACTCTTACTTTCTCCCCCTCTTTTACAGTTTCCTCTCTCGATATGATCCCTTCCTATTCTCCTACATGAACAATAACAATCTTTGTTGTTGTTGTTCTTTTTAGATATACAAGACAGTAGAGTGCATTTTGACACATTATACATACATGGAGTATAATTTATTCTAATTAAGATCCCATTCTTGTAGTTGTACGTGATATGGAGTTACACTGGTCGTGTATTCATACATGAACATAGGAAAGTTATGTCTGATTCATTCAACTGTCTTTCCTATTCTAATGTTCCCTCCCTTCCCTTCATTCCCCTTAGTCTAATCCAATGAACTTCTCATCTTCATTTCCCTACCCTCTCTCATTGTGGGTTAGCATGCAATAATAACTTCGCAATGAACCTTGCAATCTGGCCTCCTCTTCGTCTTCTGTCACACTTGTCCATTTCCCCCATTGTTTCCTTTCCAGGTCATCTAGAAAACTGTCTTTGCGTCTACTTTCCAAATGCCTTCTGTCTGATTTTCTCTAACTCTCCTCAGACACTATCAGAAATGTCACCAATAATGTTTTCCAATCTTCTGCCTTTTCATTTCCTTCAAGGAATTTGACCTTATTTACAATCTCTTGTTGAAATGATTTTCTCTCTCTTTAAAATTGTATTATTCTAGTTCATTCCCATCTCTGTGACCAATTCATTCCACCCAATTCTGGTTCATTTTTATCTGGTTCCTAAGTTAAAACCAGAACTCAACTTTCAATTCTTCTTCCTTGATAACAGCCAGATTATAGCACCACTCTTGTTCATTCTGCAAACACTGACCAATCAGCTACTATGTATAAACACCATCTCGTTTAATGACTGCTGATTTTAATTGACTTGATTCTTTAAATAATCTTTGTGATTTTTTTACAAATTGGTATAAAACTTCCAAAATTGATTTGAGCTCATTGATACTGCATCTGCCTGCTTAAGCTCACTGTCTGGATAGTATACAAGGTATGATCAAGACATACCTTATAAAGACTTAGTTGCTCAAATATATCTTTATATCTTTTCATCAGAATCATCTACCACCATTACCTAGTCATTTTGTCTGGTGGTAAATAATGTGTCACATTGTTGTTTTCTGGAGTTGTTGCATTGTTGTTGTTATTGTTGCTATTTTAGGGCATTTCCTTTTAAAATGTGAACATTATTTCTTTGTAAGGAAAAAACATTAAGGAGTTTATAACCTCATGACAAATACACAAAAGCAGTAACCTCAGTAACCTTGGAGAGAAAGAGAGAGAGGCAGAGACAGAGATCAAGGATGGGACACTAGGCACTGAGGAAGGCTTATGGATGTCAAAGGCAGGAGAAGGTCTGGGGAGCCACTGAACAGGGATGGGAAAGAAAGGGAAGGGCAGAGAGAATGAGAAGGAATATATTGAGTCTGGGGACTGCCTTGAGACAGCATGTGAACTCTTGAGGTAATTCAGCACCTGTTCCATTTTATTTTCTAGGTTATGTTAAAATATAAGAAGTTTAGCATTCAAATTGGAACCAGTCAAATTGACTGAGCAGAAGAAGTAATGCAGAGGACTGTGGGGACACAGATGAGTCAGAGAGAGTGTGCTAGATGGAGCAGGCTCTTGGAGTCTGGACAGCTTTACAGTTAATACCACATGGTGACATGTTCAGTTGTGCTGAGGGAAGATGCACAGTCATCCCTAGGAAACAAAGTGCAGATCCCACCTTCCCCCCAGGGTTTAAAGAATATCTAAGAAAGAAAATAAGAGCTTCAAGATCTTCCCTGGTTTATTTATGAATATTGGAATCATTTGTGAAGCTCTTTTAAGAAGTTGCATGGTGGGTGTTGTTTTCTGAAAATTTTCAGGAATTCTAAACGTTAGCCATCTCTGCATGTGTGCATGCATGTGTTTTTATTTACCTCCATAAGTGACACTGAGAGCATTCAGTGTTAAGAACAACTAACTGGAAATTCGATGAACTCAGTTTGATTAGATAAACTCCAACCATGGAAAGAAGAGGGGAGCTTCTGTTTCTGTGTTAGGAAGCAATGTGTAATTAAATCTAGGAAGCAGCCTTTATAAAAACTGATGACAAAGTTTCTTATGTATGCTGCAAAGAAATGTGTCATGAAAATCAAAAGCAATACTCTTTCTAGAAGCTTCCCACAGAGACGGGCATACTGTCTTTCTTTTAAAACCTGCATTTTGGTCTGATTTCCCCCCACCCCTCTGTAGATCTTCAGGCCACTGTGCTTGCACACTCTGCTCTTTGCTTTTCCAGGATGCAGCAGGCTTTGTTGGTGCCTACAGCACCTTTACTCTTCCTTAGGTAGGGGCAGAAATTTCCCTCCAATATATGCTTAGTCAAACTGACTTATTTTCCAAGGATAAATTCAAATAGCTCTACTGAACACTGCTGCCCAAAGTGTTCCTTCTCTAAGCTCTGCAGTAGTATATCTTGCAACTGTAATTTCTTGAATTCCTACAATGCGCTTGACACCCATCATATATATATATGTATATATATAGATGATATATATAGATATAGGTATAGATATAGATAGATAGATCTGGTAAGAAATGGAACCAGGAGAACAGAGGTTTAGCTGATCCTGATCCCTTATTCCTTTCTTTAGACCAGGTTTCTGCATCTGTTATCCCATACCACCTTGTGCTCTGATTAAGTAAACTTTATCTTCCTCTTAGCCTGCAAGATACTTATGGCCACCTGCTATGTAATATGCATGTTATAAATCCTGTAATGTCTGCCATGATTTAAAACAAAGTATGGAAAAATGAGTTGAGCAATACTAAGTCACAGTAATTAGCAGCAGTGGAGTGTAACTTCAGCTGTGGTCCTTGCTAGCCCTTGGACATCTGAAGACGTTGCAGTTCCTCAGGCATCTTAAGTCTTAAGTTTCTAGGCATTTCACAGTCAAATTTAAGCATAACTTGCAAAAAAAAAAAAACCCTGCTTTTTCAAAAAAATAAGACTTCTATAATAAGCTAAGTAAGCCAAATTTTAGCAATTACTGAAGAATTAACAAGATATAATAAGGGAAAAGTAAATCTACTAGTGCTGAGACTTAGATATTCATAAGGGATATGTCCCAAGACCTTCTCAAATCCCCAAGTATCACTATAATATCTAATTTTCCTCATAAAATGCAGTAAAGTATAACTGAAATATTTAAATGATCCCTGTAGACTCCTAATGATCCTATAGAAACAGAACTAAAGTCATTTATAATACTATTAACATAAATTCTGAATTGAGCACTGGCTGAAACATTTTCAGACATCACTTTTTCTTGTTCCCATATAGAACATATGGTGAATTCATTTTTGTCTGAGTCATCACCATATTTATTCAGAACTTCTATTTTCTGGCCAAGACCTATCAATTTTTAAAAACAATTTCACTTTTTCTTAATTTCCAACATAAGAATTAGCATCTCACTTTCTTTGGGATTCATTTATCATGAAAGTTTTTTGATCAATTCAAAAATTTATTTTAGACTTCTAAGTAAAATTTTAAAATGTCAAGGCCATACTTCATTGTAGGACTTAACAGGAAAAGCCCTTGACAATGCAGCTCATTCTTAGACAAGTGAATTGCTCCCTACATGATTCAGATTTCTTACACAATTATGTATTAATATATGGAATCATTCACAAATATTTGATTTGCAAATGTGTGGTCTATGAACATCACATTTTCTATATGTAGTAGCTTTCTTTAATTCTTGCTTCTCTTATCTCTCAATAATAATATAGAATTTACTTTTTATCTATGCATTTACAATGTATTTTCTCAGAGTTTATGATTTATATTACTACTGATACTATGCCAGGAATCAAAAAAATTGGAACATAGTCTCTGGCACACGATGAGTCACCACTGTCATTTTTTGATAACTGTTTTGAATTGTCTTCATGCTCAAGCATGAATACAGTGTTTGGCTTGTGGCAGATCAAGATGCCATTAAGACAGAGAGCCCAACAAAATAATCACTTTCAAAGGCAGAATTCCTAGACCAAAAATTTGGCTATAGTTCTGCTTTGATATTACTACCACTCAGCATATTTATTTTTATTACGTTGTATTTACTAATACATAAAGAGATGGATATATGCATAACTATGTATGTACAAACACATACATTTTTGTGCATCTTTAATAAAAACCAAATGAATGTGTGAGAAATTTTAAATTCCTTTATATGCATACATTTTTACTTGGCTGTTTTAGCTATTCAAAAATTTAAAAAGCATTATGACCTTTTTAAAGGGATGAATTTAAAAAATGAAAGCAGGAAAATTACCACAGAGACTTCATGCATGGACAAGGTTTGCCATTATTTAAAGGAGCAGTTCAGAATTCAGAGTTTCAAATCCAGAGCAGGGCAAGAGAGGTAAATGGTTCTGAACAGTGGACCAGGGCATGGAAATAGCAGAGGAATTCTCAATGTTCCTAAGGATGCAGTTAGGGGATACTAACAATGATCATCTCAGTTGGAATGAACAGGACCTGGGCATACAAACATTAAGATGAGAGAGATAAAGCCTTCTTCTCATGGAAAAGATTCTCTAGTTATAGGTGAGATAGTGATAAGAATCTCCCATTAACAAAATGAAGTTGTGTTTCTCCAAATTCCCAGCATACCCCAAGCATTATAGAACTTCTAAGTAGAAATTTAATTAGTTATGTCCTTAAAAAAACCATTAATTTTTTATTACCCATATTATATCAAAACAAGAGAAACTACCCTTTATTCTTTAGCTTCTCTAAGCAGATGGAATCATCATTTAATTTGTAGCAAAACCCAGTGTCACAACACTTCAGAAGAGTTCTATTTTTTAGGTCTGGTGTTCTTTAGCCTTCCTTTCTTCCTTTTCCTCCTCTATAAGGGAAATCTCATGCCCTACCTGTAACCCATGGGAATGTAAGTGCAAAAATTTGCAGTTTGAGCTATTAATAAAAGATTTCATGTAAAATATAACAATATAGCTTTGCAAAAAATTTTAATCATACAGTGAGGCTGGTGTGAGTCACTTGGCTAAGACTGTGCCCAACATTTACAAGCTTTCTAACGCCTGTATCTCAATTTTCTGTTCTTGTGTTATGCACAGCTGCATAACAGAAACAGGCAGTGGTCCTATAAAGCATCTCAGCCTAACGTGTGCCTTGGAGTAGCATTTCATTTTAATACAGTTTTATGTAAAGTGATGGATATTTTGCCAGTGATTAATACCTCTGTTGTACCTATTGAATATGAGTATTATGAATATTGAGTATTATGATCGCTACCCCTGGTTGTTATTGAAAATGAAAGAATAGAATCTTTAACTTCAAATAACTCAAATTCTCTGAGCAAAGAAAAAAATTAACCACATGAATTTACATCTCTAACATACCAGACCTACACCCCAGGCTCCTTCTCTCCCCTTATCCTCTCACTCTACTGTATGTTTATCTTCTTCATGAAATTATGTATTTGTTAATGTTTCCTTGTATTTTCCATTAGAATGGAAGCTCCATGAGGACAGTATCTTTGTCTTATTTATTGTTAAGCCCTGACAAAGTAGCAGATGAACAAATATTTGTTAAATGAATTAATTAATGAGTAATACCAAGTAAGGATCTTTAGTGATGTGTTGTGCAACGTGCAACAAGTAGCAAACACTGCTATACAAACAAGATAAATGTGGCTGATGATGTCTGATTGTTAACCATGTACATTCTTTAGCTACTACTGAAGTTCAGGTCTTTCATTAAGCAATAACTATGACAATGGGCCTCCACAAGCAAATTATACAAAAGGGAACAGACTGTCATTACAGTTTCCTCAGGACTTCTGCTGATTGAAAAGGAGTACACCCTGACTTTCATAGCCAGGAAAGTCAGTATTTATTTTTATGACTTCTTTTTATACTGTGTCAGGATGAAATACAGAATATTTGACTTCAAACAGTTGTCCATTTCCTAAATAAGAAACCGGCAACATAGATAAAGTATTCTTTGTATGTTAAAATTTTATATATATGCATAATAATCAATAGTGGGGTCAAGTTTGGACTTGACATTCTCAAAAAGCCTAATTATGTTAAATCTTCCTGAAATCCATTGTGTATCTTGGCATTGTAGAAGTGATGGCAAATATCATAGAAATAAAATATCAAAGTATTTACCTTCTTTGTAAATTTATATAGGGATCAAATTTATAAATATGGTAAAATAATCTGATTGTCATTCTTTTATGTGTGGTTTTTGAGTTTCAGGTGTAGGTTTAGACATTTATCTATTGTGATGTTTATGTGTGATGACTTGAAGTTATTTCTTACCTTACTCTTTAGAAGCCATCAGAGTGCTCAGCTAGCATCACTTTAATCCAGGATTAAATACAGGAAATAAAGAAGGTTAAGAGTGTACATTTATAACTCTGATTATATCTCAAAGAGAAATATACTTGATCTTGAATGTGCTTGTAATATAAATGGCTCTTCCCACTCTAATATGGTTAATTCAAAACTAATGGCATCAACATAAAAATGAGTTTATGTAAGATTCAAATTGGTAGCAATTCCATATTCTAAAACATATTTTTGTAATGTTCATTGATATTCATGAAATCTTAACAAAATTCAGATTACCATTATGCATCTTCTTTTGCCTTCTTTGATAGAGCTTTAGGCTTAAATTCATCCTACCAAATTGTCTCCCAAACTAGGAAGTAATAATCAGAAGTTACCTCTTATTACCCTCAGATATATTTTCACTAACTTGTCATATTTTGAACAAAATATTAGCTTTAGTTTAATGTGCAATGAAACAAAGACATGAAATAAAAAGTCCCTTGATATGAAGAACTGGCACAATAGATTAACAGAAATTCAGAGTATTGTTTTCTATAATGATTAATTGCAACATAATCACAGTAAAATTTCAGTAAACTTTAAGTAAATTTAATTATGTAAAAGTAAGCATACACCTCTCAGATGATTAACAAGAGATTGGGTAGGATGCTTCTTAAAATCATAACTGTATTTTAGGTATTCTAAGCTGCACTCTCCCCCAACACCCTACACCAATTAGTTAGAGCTCTGCTACTGTGGGTATCTTTAGTAATGTATAATCCTATTGATATTTTCCAAATATTTTATCATAGTGTCCAGTTATATCACAAGTAATATCCATTTATTTATCTATTTAATGTATCTATTGAGCAATCAAAATAGAAAAAAATATATATAGATATAGATATAAAGAGATATATAACCCTAAGAAGAGATAAATGAGAAAATTAATTCTCTCAATGATTATAGCAAGTGTGCATGATATGAATAGGAAAGGGTATTGTAAGTAGAGAAAATGACATTAACAAATTCTGGCCTTGTAGTTTTAAACATAAGTGGACTAAGATGACTATCTTAATACATTATGTAGTGGTGGGTTTGGACTGTGTATCATGGTTCATATGTTTAATATATTCTATGGTTTATTTCTTATTTAGAAACCATCGTGTCTACAGTGTAATAGCATGGTTTTAAAAGGGATCCTTTTCGTGTATAAGGTTCAGAGTATTGCTATCATGAATAGGTATATTTAGATATCTTAGGTTCTATGATGTAGGTGAGAATTTGATGTTTCACATGCAAGTTGAGGAGGCATCTGTATGTACCTAGACGTGGATGACCTGCATGCTCTACTCTTAATGCAGAAAGGGGAGATGTTAAAGACTGATTGTTTGATTATAAATGGATGTTTTGCATCAATTGAAAGGCCTACCTCTATCTGATTCTCCATTTGTCCGCATGGTAATGTATAGCTTCATAAATTTTCACCAGTGTCAGGCTCAGGGCTATTGACTACCTAGGTCTTTTAAGGGGGGTAATGTCTTCTAAATTTCTGTTTTTGTTTGCTTGCTTTTTGTAAAAATGTATTTGTTTTGCTTAAAAAAAAAACGGCACCTAGCAACCGAAGCAAGGGAATTATGAGCACCAAACATCCAGAAGAGATTTAGTTCAGTATTACTTATAACAAAACCTGAAAACAATCACAAAAGTAAAAACAAAAATTGAGAAATAAAGAAGTAAAATAGAGTATATTTATATGATATGTTGCAGAAATTATTATGTGGATATTAAAAGGACTTTTTAAAGAAGTTTAGTGACAAAGGAAATGTACATGGAATAATATAAAATGAAGGCTATTTAACTGAAAATGTTTAACATTAAACATTTCTTTACTCAAAGGAAATAGAAGGAAATACACCTTTTTGTTATTGCTGTTGTTTACTTGTTTCATTGTAAGTAATTTTTATTTTTATTCAAGGTTTTATTTTCTTCCACAATAGTTAGGAACTCATTTTATAACTAGGAACACATTTTTTAAAAAAATAACATTTGGAGAAAGATTTAATACAGAAGAATTATACCAACTATGGTAAAGAATTGTTCTTTTTTTTTCTTTCAAGGTAAGGCAAAAATATATGGTTTCAATCTGTAGTGGGATAGTAAAGACAGTTATGTGAATTTGATGAGCATAAGTATTGTGAGAAGCAGGGTCTACTCTATCCCTAGGGATGATTTGAAGAAAACGGCAAATTCAAGCGATTCAGGCATAATAAAGTTAATATATGTGAGCATACTTGGTAAATCATTAAGTGTTGTTAGTATGTATGTTAGTTTTAATACTGTCTGGGAATGATCTAAAGAATTTTCGGGTCCTATCTAAGCCTGCAATATCACTAATATATTCAATTAACACAGTTCATTCTTTGAATCAGGCTGCCATTGTAAGAATTCAGAGTGGTTGCTTAAGTTATTTAAAAATAACATACACTCTCTTTCTCCTTTCATATATGCAGTGCCTCATAGCCTAGCAAATAAACTTTTTCACCATGGCATTAGTTCTAATTGTGATAATGTAAAATAACTAATTCACAAATACTTGTTACATACTTTTAAAATACCAAGTAAGGCTCTGATAGTTCACATTAATTTTGTTGTTGTTTTCTTTATATATGTATGCAAATATTCCTAACCAACTGCAATCTGCCTTCCATCTTTATATGTCTCTGACTGCATACTCACACATTGCTGATATCTCTAAGGGGCACGATCTTGCCCCTTGCAATTCTCATTCTGCCTGATTTCTTTTGCAGTATTTTACATCAGGTACTATTCATATCTCCTTTATTGGAGTTGCTCTTCTCAGTTGTATTTTTTTCTAGTTGTTCTCTTTTCTCTCTGACCATTGCAAAGATTCAACACTTTAGTATCAATAATCACAGAGCCCTTTTCTTTCCATCTTGTCATTTGTTCACAAGAATTCTACCACCGTCTGAATGACAATAACTCCCAACTCTGTGTTTCCAAAACTCCTGTCCTAAGAACAAAATTATAAACTATGAACTCTCAACCAGATTTTTTTTCAGGTAAATGTTCTGTAGTGACCTAAATTTCTTTCACTATCCTTCCACCCTTCAATCTGTTTGTCTTGTAATTGTCACCTGATAGATGAAACTACTAATCCCCCCCACAACAAGGATCTACAGAGATATTCTTGATTTTCATTCCCAACTCCAATTTGTCCTTATCTTAAAAGTTTTTTTTTTTAATTTATCTTTAAAATGACATCACATTTTGCTTGAAATTCTTGAATTTCAGATATTCTTTGCTTTTGGCCCTTCTTTTCTGATTGGTCATTTTGCTTGTACTCTATCTTATTCTGCACTCCAACAGACATACATGGAAGCTATGTTTCTAAAATGTGGATTTAAACATATGTCCTTCCATCTTTTATCATCTACAGGACAGACGCACAATCTTTTGAAAATTGAGCCTTTACTCTGGGGAAAACTTCTAGGCTGGTCTCCTTCCTGCTCCTTTCATGGACACTAACTCTCTTCCCATTCCACTGCCATGCTTTAGGGTCTTTTCTTTCCATTCCTTATCTGTAGTTGTTTCACAGGCCCTACTCCAGCTGTCACCATTTGGTGAATCTCTTAATTATAATCACTTTTGTTGTGTCCCCCAAACCTCTTCATGCACACACACACACTGTAGAGTGAAATAAAAATAAATAAATCACTCTACTGTTAATTTATGTTCTCATTCACTTTGTATACACTTTAAAAAGAGCAAATTGGGGTTGTTTTTATATCTATTTCTTATATCAAAATGACACTGTTCATAAAGCTTACATAGTTAGCTTCAGGTGCTTGCAGGTGCCCAATCAAGGACATTGGACCAGATTCAGTACCTTTCTGTATTCCTACAACTCCTTTACTTATCAGACAAAGGACAAAGAAATAATAAATATGTGATTTCAACTGTTGCATATTAAGATCTGGGAATATTAGCAACTAGAAAGGTATAAGATGAAATATCTCTAATGCTGAATGCTGCTTTTGCCTAAATTATCCAAAAATCTAATGAGGTATGCTACATCTAGGTGTTAATTATATAAACCAGTAAAGATCACCATAGTGCTCATTTTTAATGAAAAAATGTGAAGTTTTAAACTCTCTAATTTTAACAGTCCTTTGGGTGCTTTATATTCGTTGAATATTACAAAAGTAAATACCCATCTGTTTTAGTACTAATATGATTTTGTATATCAAGCAGTTTGAAGATTTTTCCCCTTTGCAAGCTTCATCAATTGTTTTATCAACAACATAGGCTTCAGGCACTTGTGTAAAGTTGAGTTGGGATATATGAAAGATCCTTGTCGAATTGGTAATCATGCAGGTATTCGGAGTGAAAGGGAGATCATATTTTAATTTAATTTCAATGCCTCAAGATATTTTCCCTTATGGACTACATTACCATTCTCTGTCTACATATCCATCTTTTAAGAAATCATAGTTACTCTTCATACAATTCATATTAAGCATTCCTAGATCTGGCAGGAATGTATCACTTTCTTCTGCAAGGGTCTCTTGAATTATATGAGGGGATTACTCACTATGACATATTCAAATGCTAAATGATTTACAGAGGACTAGAGATATAAGGCATTTTATACATTCTACTGGTTCTAACAAATTTCAAAATGTCAAGGTCCTATATGGTTATAACTTGATTGTAAGTTCTTTGAGGACAGAGTCAACACCTTACTCTGATGTCTTCCAGGCCCATAGCTCTTTTCTCAAGGGTAATGTTCAGAGGCAGTATTTGGCACACAAGCTACCACAGAATCATGTTTCTTGGTTATCTTTGCCATGACTCAGATAACGTGTCCTGAGCAAAAAAGTGACTATTTGTAGACTAAGTAAAAAGAGGTCAACAGCCCATGAGGGAAAGTGAGGCCATAATTTAGGCACTCAGGCCATTTTATACTGGACAGGGACTAACTGCCTATAGCAGTTATTAATTGCAAGCGGCAGAAACTGACTCTGGCTATATGATGTCTGACAGAATCAGAGAAAGGCAGAGACAATAAGCTCAGAAAAGGGGCAAAAACCAAAGGGTCCAAAGAAGAACACCAAGAATTCTGCAGCTAACAGGCAGCTTCTGCTAGGGCTGTTGCCAACCCTAGTGCCATCGTGGGTGCTGTGAAGAAACACCACACCACACATCACCACAAATGAGCGTTGGCTACTTTTCTGATTGTGAGATGAAAAGTTTTGGTTGAAGCTTCAGTTAGCCCACTCTAGATCGTATACTTGGTTGCAAGAGAGTAGAGAGGAAAACTCTCTCTCTCATGGCTTCCATAATGGGAGGCAGTTACTGTGGCACATCTAGACTCCATACAGTGGAAGCTCTCCACAAGAAAAGAAAGGAAACAAAATTTTGGACAGACAAGATATTAAGAATTACATGCTTGGCAGTGAATATTCTTTGTGGGTTTGATTTCAAAGCATATAGATTCTAGAGTATATAGCAGAAAACTCAAACAAAAGAAAAGGCAATATGGTAATAAGAGTAGACATAGAAATGAAAAGAAAGATTCTGTGAAAAGCAGATTCATTAACATCATGGTTTCTAATCCTTCAATCAATAGACACCCACTCCAAAAGGAACAAGAAAGCAAAAGCTAGTCTTCAGAGCTGCTGTATATCCTACATGATGAATGGGAAAAATCCCAGTCCCCAGAGAAATGGGTCTGCTTTACAAAACATTTCAGGCACTTTATTACTTATCTGTGTATATCTATAATAAACTCCCAATATGGGGTGTACCATTGACCATGTTTCCTGGATACTTGAAAGAATTTGAAATAGATAACCCCTCTACACACACACACACACACACACACATACACACACACCTTATGATGTGTACTCTTATATACCACCACACTAGTGTAAACAAATTGGTAAAGAATTGCTCACAGTTTGAGTAAAATCTAGTATTCATGAATTTTATGTCAAGAGCTTGTGAATATCACACTTATAAAAGGCCATGTTTAGAAATTTCCTCATCCCACGTTTTCACATAGTCTTTTTACAAAGACCAGCCCACTTTTCATATCTCCAAATCATTTTCAACTCAAAGAGGGTAATAATTCCAAAGAGATGGCAAGAACAAAGCAACAGAAAAGGCCTAGACATTTCTTTACTGTTCTTACAGCAGCAGTAGGAAGAAATTCCTTAAGGAACTGTACCAACTTGTTATGGATGAGTTCTCCTTAGCTGAAACCATTCATTGCCAGGGGATTGAGGTTTTCTCTGCTATGTTATTTAAAATTGCCTCTGCAGTAATTCCTTCTTGCTTGAATTTCATCAAGTTCCCAGGACAGAAGCATGACTTCCCCAGACTCTCTTCATCCTAAATGTATCTATCAGCATAGTGGGTGCTCCAGGGCAGAATGCTGTTTTACACTAGCCTCCTCCCTGGGTTGGTTAATCATTCACACCAATATGGGATTATAAAGATACTGAGGTTTTATGCTTGTGGTTGTTTTCCAACTCTAGCACTGGAAAACATAAGCTAAGTGAATAGACCAACAGATGTATAAAATATCAATTGTTACACTTTTTACACTAATGCTTTGCATTAAGAAAACAAATTCCAAGCTGCCTGAAGTCTGCAAAGAGTAAGAACTCCTTATTATACACTAAATACTCACTTGCCCTTATCCAAAATAAATCCATACATAGTAGAGCAGGCAACTGCTTGCATTTCATTACCTGCTGAAATGATTTAGTGTCTTCTAGGCTGTGATTAGGAAACTTGCTGGGGTTAAGTTCAGCTCAGCAGGCCCACAATTTTGGGCATCTGCTGGTGGTATCAGTAGAGTATGTGCCCAGCCTGTCTCCACATTAGATTTCCCAGATTATGCTGCATGACCTTGTAATAAGCAAACTATAGATGGCACCATTTTTTTTGTGTGTAGATAATACTAGAAATGGAGACCTCCAGGAATCAGACACAGAGGTGTAAGTTCTGTTGCTAGCAACAGTCCAAGGTTATGTTGTGTCTCTTGGCTCTGGTGTCCTCACAGGAGAAAATTTCAAGACACAAAATCTATTTCAAGTACAGCAAAGTTTATTAGATGAGAAAGGAAAGACGTCCTCAATGGAAAGGGAAAAAGTTATCCTCAAAGAGGAGAGCAACATGCTGTCCTAGGTTTTTGGGGATCTTAGGAAAGTTTTTAGAGTCCCACCTCTCCACTTTTGACTGACAGTAGGATTGCATCAGATTTCTAAATCTCTACTGCAAAACCCATGGTGGAGGTTCTACTGTTATAATGACATGCTAAATATGTAAAGACAGCTGTTGGTCACATTGGCCCAGGCTGAACATTTCTAATTGGAACTTGTTCTTTCGGACTTTATGGTCAGTAGGCTTTGCTTTTAGTTATCCTGTTTTTGTGGGTCTTGGCATCTTTGGTCTATGTAAAGGTCACAAAAGTCCCCCCTTCAGGATAACCTTTGTTCTTCTTCTCAGCAGGGCAGGGGCTTACCCTCCTGGGGCCTGAGAACAACTCTACAGGTATCAGGTTATTTGCAGAGGAATGTAACATATCCTTATTGACTTAAGTCAGAGCAGGGCCAGAATGGCTTTAGGTGAATTGCTTCTTAAGAGAAAACATGTGAAGTGCCTGTTCATAGGCCCAGTCTATAGAATTATCCCTTTAACTTCACTATCTGCTACCTATCAGTAGAAGGGCAAAAGGTTTATTGGGGAGTAATGCCTGTGATGAGAAAACAGAAAAAGAAGGATCAGGCAAGGATAGCTGTCAGCCTCTGATACAGATTTGAGAAAACTCTGACAGCCCAAGAGGGAGCTTCAAAGCAAAGATTTCCTATTAGAGGAGTCTCACATTGGACAGAAATTTCTGGGCCCTTGTACCCCACTTTTCCTGCCATTGACTGGGGCCTCCTTCAGAGAAACAGGACTTCAACTCAAGGTTGAGGCAGACCTGAAGAAGTGAACAATGAGAGGCCATCAGCTCACTGCATTCTTGCATCTCGGCAAGTCTCTGAAAAAGGATCTAAGTTGTGTTGACCTGTATCTGCCACACTTGCCTGCTTCCGCATCTGTTTTATAAGATCTCTTCAGGTCCTAATTGTCACTTGAGCATAAGTACTCATCAGTTCTGGAGAAAGGTTATGTGATTCCTCTACCACTAAAAAAGTTGACTTTTAAATGGAAATGTTCTATCTGACTGTCCGGGTCTGAGTTCAGCTTCCATTTCTTTGTTTCAATGTGGGATTGATAGAATATAAATTTAAGGCAGTTATATAAAAAGATTGCAATAGCAGTGCTAGGAACAGCCCTCTAAGACATTCACTGGCTAGAACAGTGCGTGAGCTGTGGGCAGGAGATGTTCATTGGTAGTTCATTGGTCAAATAACATTCTTTCCAAATTCACTACCATTAGCATTGCCATCTGGGAGTAAAGAAGAAGTGAGCTGGTGGAGAGGTAGTCAGAGAACCAGAAACTAGCAGGGGATAAAAATAGTGACTCAAAAACACCTAGCAGTTAGGAATTATCGTAACAGTGCATGTCAATTCTCATTCATTGAATAAAAATGCAAGCTTCTGAGACCAAGCACTTGAGAATGGAATGCACCAATATGAAACATGTCAGAGAAGTGGTACACTAGGGAAATCCTGTCTGAAAGCAAGAAAAAAACAGCACTATCATATTGGCACACAGGAAAAAGGATATTTAAAAGAATATAAAAGCTCCTTTAGCTGGAAAGAATCTGGGCAGACTCTTCCCCCACTAGGCAACAGGAATCAAGGACTGGGTGGTTGAGGAATGATAAAAGGTTAAAGATAGAGACTCTATAGAAACACTCAGTATCCTTACAATTCAAACATAAAGGTCATGTGCTGTCTGAGCCCTCAGGGAGGTTTTTATGGACTTACAGGCCACAGTAGGGACAAGTGCCCTCCAAACCCTTTTGCTAACTGATGGAGAGCATTCAGAGACAGTTTCCAAACTCCACTCACTGGCAGAGCAAGAACTACTGCTATACTGTATCTCCAGCTTGTTTTGGCTTCAAGGAAGAAGAGAGACTAATGTTTTGCCACTCAGTGAGGAAAACTGGTACATTATTAGGAATTCCTCATTCTTTCATTCAATGCTATTTGTTGAGTGTCTTTCATGTCTCTGGTTCTGTGCTACGGGATTAGGATCAGAGTAAAATAGAACCCTTCAAAGACGAATAGTCTAATAGAGAGAAATTGATTATAGAACAGAGAAGGTGATTATAAAACACTATGATAAATGAAGTAATAAAGAAATGTTATGGAAGCACTAAAGAGGCAGTCATTTACTAACCACCCTGTACTGAGACAGGATGGGAGGATTGGTTCTAGAGAGCTGCTTCGAAGGGTGTTATTCAAAAGGCAAGACAAAGGCATTCTGGATAGAGAGAGAGGGAAATGAAAAAGCCTTAAGTGAGACTCAGAGTTAATGAGGTGTGCCTGGGGAGGACCTAAGACATAGGTGAGTCTGTGCCACCTTCTACTTAAGGCACAAGGAAATAGGGTGTGTGTGTGTGTTTATGTGTGTGGATGTATGTGTGTGGATGGTGTATACATAGACACACACACACACATCCCTTATACATACACTTACAACATTTTATAATCACAGAATGTGTTTGTTATATGTATTTTCTCCCCTGGATTGCAAAGTATTTTCATGTTCATATTTTAAGAATGGGGTACCATGTCTTTAAATCTCTCCTAACGTAATGCATGGTGCCTAAAGTAATTGTTCATTAGATTTTCCTGGATCCAATAACTTCATTATGCTCTAAATTTTCTTCTAAGTAAAAAGATATAAGAAAGGCAGTGTCAAGGTGGATATAGTGGCAGATTATTGTGATCACAATACTCAGGAGACTGAGGCAGGAATATCATGAGTTTGAGTTCAGACTGGGCAGACAGCAAGAGCCTATCTCAGAAAAAAAAAGGCAGGGGAGGGATGTCATTGTCAAATTGTGCAGTATGATTCAACAGTATGTGATGAGTACCTACTATCTGCCAAGTATTATGCTACATGCTCTGAGATGATCTGAAATGATAAAGCAGGATCAAAATCATTTTCTTGACAATAAACAGCACCTTATTTCATTATGTGCCTGAGTTATTCCTCAGTGTGCTGTGACTTCCTTGTTTCATTCACCTTAGAATATAGCACAAACTAATTGCAATGCCTCATGGTCGATATTTGCTGAAAGTATAGAACTCACATTGCCTAGAATGCCCCAGCATAGATGAAGTTTATGGTAGTCCAATTTACCTGTAATAGAATGAACACATTTAAGTGTAGAGTTTGAAGTGCTTTGACCAATGTCTGCACCTTGAACATCACAATCAAGATAGAGAATATTTCCAACATGTCAAATATTGCCTCATGCCTCTTCCCACTTACCCTCCCCTAGTCCCAGACCTCAGTTGGAGCACCTGCTCCTCTGCTTTCTAGCAGCATATTTTTCCTTTTGTAAAACCGCATGTATGTCTACTCACATGCAGCATACATTATTTTGTGCAGTTCTTTAACTCAGCATTTTTAAAAATCAATTCCAAGTTATGCCACAATTTAGTAGTTTGTTTCTTGTTATTGCTGAATAGTATTTTGTTGTGTGAATATGCACAATTTGTTTATTCATTCACCTATTGATGGATATTGGATTGTTTTCATCTCAGGGTTATTTTGAAAAAATATTCTATACACATTCATGTGCAAGTCTTTGTGTAGAATTGTGTTTTCATGAATTCTGGATATATAATTAAGAGTGGAATTTCTAGATTGGTTGGCAAGTCCCTGAATATCTTTATAGGAAACCAGCAAACCGCATTCCAAAGTGGTTTTACCATTGTTGGCATGCTTAAGTCAGAAAAAGATACTCGAGAAGGATACACATTAAAATATAATTTAAAACATCTGCATTACAGCACGGTCTTAATAGTCACTGAAATTTTAGCTGGAGTGGTTGGCTAGTAGGAATAGTTAACTCTTTCTCGCCTATTTTATTGACTAGGATAAATACATCCTCTTTGCCTGTTACTTTGCTGCTGTATCTAGTCTTACAGGTATAAATGAAAAAGAAATCTTTTATAGTTCTAGTTTACAATTGATAGCTGAATTTCACTTTGGGGAGCAATTTTGCTAAAAAAGATGATAGTTTAGAACATGATAATGGGAAAGAAAATTAAGAAGATGAAATTGGTATCAGATTGAACTTCTGAGCTCCAGTTCTCTCCATCAGAAAAGGAGAGAGAAAAAAAAATGCTAGCCACCTCTTGTCATGTCATGTGAATTAAGACTCAGGAGTTCCTTAGTGGAAAACATTTTATAGCTGGTAAAATTTTTCTCTGAATTCATTGTAATGCCAGCTTCTAAGAAATCCGTTTTGAAAAGAATTGTACAGAGTGAAAATTACCAGGTAAATTGGAGAGAAATGTTTCTTCAAGTCAAAAATTTCACTGGTAATTTAGCTTATCAAGAAATTCTCACAGTCTCATTCTGTAGTGCTTGTTCCTTTGTGGAGGGCATGAAACCAATAAGATTTGATACCCCAAGTAATTGGTAGAAATGCCTGCCCTACAACAGAGAGGTCATCTTAAGGGTCTCAAAAGTAGAAGGGTGGGTTCTTTCTATAGAATTCCTTTAATATAGAAACAGAGGCATAATAGTTATAAGAATGAAAAATTATCTTATATCATTAATTAAGAAATAAAACTTTAAAAACAACCAGTTTTGCACAATGGAAATCACTGCAGTAAGCAATCTACTTAGAGCTACATTTTCTAGTTTCTGTTGTTGTATTGTTTGGTATTCATAGGAATTTCTTCCAGAGCTATTAACTGAAGCAGACACTAGGCTATTCCCCATTAAAATTTTCAGATGGGACAAATTTATCTCTAGGATACTTGTATCCACTTTTCAGCATTTTGCAAGTACAGTCTGGAACCTTCACCTCATGTTGTACCCTTAAGACCAGGAATTGCTCCCCAGGCCTGTCACTCATTTCCTAAGGGCTTCAAGTGCCTTCCTGCTAATAACGCCACAGACCTCTATCACAGGAAACCATTTTGTTGCTCAGAGCCTTTTTTGGGTGTGCACATGGATGACAAATGAGTTGACAGGTAATGGAGTACACACACACACACACACACACACACACACACACCCTCCAGCAGCTGCTATGGAAGAGATTTCAAATCATGGTCAGGGTTGAGCATTATTGATACCTGAAAGAGCAAATAAAATCTTACCAATCCAAGCAGACTTTATGTATATTCAACAGTTTTGAAAGACTTGTTAAACTGTATTTTTTTGCATAATTGTTTATTATTTTTCTTCAGAGTTATTCCCAAGGTTTTAAAATAACCTTAGATTTTGTGGGTTTCGAATATCATCTATCATTAAATATATTTAAGTTTTTCTTAAATTTCAGCAGAGTATAGATTTTGATTGGTATTTAAAAATACATTGAAAATATTTCAAGTTTTTGGTCATTCTTGATTCATTGACACAAGTATTTTTTGGAGTGGTGGAAATAGAATTGCTTTGTTTTCTTTGCTTTTTATTGGTGTTGATATCATTAAAGACTCAGTTTTGGAGATAAGTGAAACTTTGCTTCCTGTCCTGAAGTTCTTAGAAAGCCTCAGAAATTGTCTAAAATTTGCTCATTTCAATTAGATTCTCAAAACTGGCTTGTTAGGAAAGGGAAAGCTATCCGTGCTATCACTAGAAAATGAGAAGGTCAAAATGCAGAGATACCATTAATTGCTTTTAGATCTTAAATGTTCAGAACAAAAGTGTGAAGAAACAGGAAAGTGTGAATGATTATAATCTATCCTCTAATCCCTAAAGTAAACATGTTCATGCTATCATGTTATAAGCCTTACTGTATTTCTTGTTATATTAGAACATGTCCTATTATACCTGTCAAATAAAACCTTGCAATTTACAGAACAGTCAATTTCACAATAATGGTTGTCAGAAATTGGTTTAAAACTTCTCCAATAATCAAATTGTGTTTCAACTGGCTATGATGATTAGTCAGCTGCTGGTTTGGGTAAATATGAAGATTTTTAAAAAAATGTACCTGCACACCATCAACCCTACTCATCGAACTCTAGGAGTGTCACATTGTGCTATTTCAAATAGAGACAGATGATTCAAGTAAGTAACGATCATCAAGGAACCATATACTTTTAGGAAACTAAAAAACTGAACAAACTCTAAATTGCTAAGCAATGGATAGAGGCACTTGGTTAAAGTAGTTAACAAGTGAAAATCAACAACAACAACAAAAAGTCTGACAAATGTTCAAAGTAAGTTATAAAGACATGGTGGTCAATAGTATTGAAAGCTACTTAGAGTATCAGATTATTAGTGTTCAGTCTGTTGGAACCAAATAATATTTTAAATTTGTTTCACTAATTCTTATCAGGTTACCTTCCATGTAGTATGCAATTCAAGTGATCTTTAAATTATTGTCAAATTCTACCTTAAAGAGTGCTTTCACAAAGGACATGCAATTCATATCATCTGGAGTTACTGTCATTTCTAGGCTAAGTCCCATGGAAATTCATAACTTAGAAATGAAAGTCACAAAGATGCAACTGCCTTCATAATGCCAATGCAGTGGTTATAAATATTTCATGAACATTGCATGGGCAGGGGCAGATCTCCATTTTCATGAGTTAGAATTTGTACAGCTAAGTCTCCAGATTTTACTATTCATAATGCACGGTTTGCCCTGTAGAGCATTCCATATAGTGCTTTTTAATATTTATGTTTAATGAAGAAATTACTGTTCTGAAAAGAGAACAAGCCAAGCCAAAGATTTCTTGTTAAAAGTATTAAGTTTTGCTGAATAGAGATGATAATGATCAACAGAAATTACCTCATTGAAGGATCTTAGTACATAAACACATAACTTCTGCAGTAATATAGAATGACAGATCAAGACACATCATAACTAAGTGAAAAGGTTCTCTCTAAAGCTTATAACATTAAAAATCTCATCTTAAAAAATTTGAATGGTTAAAATGTGAAGAGCAACTTTCTAACATATAAAAATATTAATTACAAATGATATACTTGCCTACTATTTCATCGTTTAAGTATACATCTATATTTTCTTGGATTTTTTTTATTCAAAAAGAATTTTAACTTGCTAGATAGTATTACCAAGTTCAATAATGAATTGCTATTGCATATTTTAAGGTAATATATCAAAGCACATTATCAGTACCTGTCAGAATAATTTTTGCACTCAAAGTAATGAAAAAAAAGCACTATTGTATGTGTTGAAATCAAAGAACATTACTACAGCTAAGTTATTTCAATGGAAAGGATAGGTGTTTGTCCTCTAAATGATACTTGTCCCATGAGAAAATAAAAGCTTGGAAAATCACAGGAAGCAAGCACAGGGAAATATCTATTCCTTGCTTTTAAAAATGAGCATTTGATATTTTATTTAATTTTGTCATTTTGATCAATTCTTTCAAGTAGTTGAGTGTTGAAAAATGCTGTACAGATCTTGGTAGCATTTCAAAAGTAGGCTAAAGTTACTGATCAGGTCTCAAATAATCCAAGGCTGAATTATTCCATTTTAGCATGAGTATATATCACATTTGGATGGATGATGAAGTTGCAGATAGATTTTCTTGTAAACGTATTTCAACAAGACAAAGTCTTCTAATAATGAGAGCAACAGGCTTCAGATTGAATATCATTCACTTGAGAGTTAGCAGTTCAAATATTTTTTATTAGGCTTAAACCAATGCAGGCACTAGGAATTCTGTAATGTTTCCTGAACTTGCCACCAATAGTTTATGTTTCATTCCTGATATCACTTAATGGAAAATGAGAAACACTTTCTTCCAATTGGTTCTTTGTAATTTTATTTTCCAAAGACTCCCCTGAGGAATTTAACCTTTATGTGATGAATTTGCAGTTCACTTGAAGTGTGTTAACCTTAGTTCCCTAATGAGTCTAGGTGTAATGCTGAGGAAGAATTTGAGAAATATATCAGGTAGCTCATTGTCAAGTTGGATTTGTCTTGCACATCTCCAGCTTTGCTGTTGTTCCTGTACACATTTTGATCACAATTCTTTAATTGTTCTATATTTAACTGACCTATTTGAACAGGATCCAGAGCTGGTTCGGAACATCTGTCGCTGGGTTAGGCAAGCTGTTCAAATTCCATTTTTTGCCAAGCTGACCCCAAATGTCACTGATATTGTGAGCATCGCAAAGGCCGCAAAGGAAGGTAAGAACTAGACTTTTATCAGTTGCCCAGTCAGGTAAACATTGGCCTGATTTTTGTAGCCAAGATGAAGTATATTTTTTCCACAAACATCTGTGTAGATCTTTGCTTAGGTTTTAAGAAAATTATTAAATGCTGCATTGATCTTACAAATGCCATAGAGTCACACCTGGATTTTAGCTAATAAATGGACCTCAGACTTTGGCTAGGGAATACAAGATCATTTATAATTTTTCTTAATAAACATGTTTGGCAAAGATTAAAAAATTACAAAACAAAGTTGTAGTCAAAGCAAACTACTCCAAAGTAAGTAACCCATAATGTGATGATTGTAAAATAGTATTTGAATCTTTAATAATTTTGAATAAAGATACTAGCTTCCACACTATAAAATTGCTTATGAATTTCCTATTTATGAGAGAGTCTAGAACACCACCTTAAACACAAGTTCAATACATGTCTGTTAAATACATAAATTATGCAGTTGATGCATGACTTTACAAATTACCTATGCTTATGTTCTATTCTGTGGAAACTGCACCCTGATAGGCAAAGACATTGTAAATTACCTGGAAAATTGCATAGAATACAAAACATTTGACATCAATAAATCTGTCTAATAATTCAGAAAATGAAGTCATGGTAATTAAACCTTTTTAAAAATATCCAACATTTTAAGCCTATCTGTAAGAGTTAAATTAATGTAGACATTTGAGATGAAGAAATGTCCTCACAAGAAGATAGAGCATACATTTTCCTGGGTGCATGGGTTTGAATGGGTTTTAATCATGACATCTTTGAGAACTGGAGGCAAATGTTGATGTGTTTTTCACAGGTGGTGCAGATGGTGTTACAGCCACGAACACTGTCTCAGGTCTGATGGAACTGAAAGCTGATGGCACACCTTGGCCAGCCGTGGGTACTGGAAAGCGAACCACATATGGAGGAGTGTCAGGTAGGGGTTGTCTCTCTTTACATTATGCTTCCCTGGAGGTTGCTGTAAAGTTAGGAGGTCATGTTGCAAACAAGGGTATCATGTCTTTTATAATCTCAAATTCTTATAACTCATTGCTGGTCAATATTCCTAACAGTGATAACAGATGGAACAATTGGAAGTAAAGATTCAAGTGACTGTTAGTGTCAGATGAGAGAGTGCTGAAATAGGGTCTTGAAACAAATTCTATTCTCTTCTATCTGTGCTTTCTTCGGAATTTTTCGTTGTCATGGTTGTCTTTTCACTTATCAGTAAAGGCTAATACCATGGCCTTTGAGAGAAGAATATATGCACCCTAATTATAATAATTTTTGCATAGTCTGAATTAGTTTCCACTCTTCATAGAATTTTACAATCTACCTTTTTCAAAAAGCCTTGCTTTCACAAGTGTCCCAAACAAACAATTAAAGCATTGCATTTAAGCTTGAGCTGACAAGACATTGTCAGACCTCACACCTTTGCACATTTTTTCTCATTCTCAAACACTTGCATTTGAAATAGAGGGAGAAGTTTTTATCCCAAGGTCCTAGTTAGGTCTCTTTGCCCTGTGCACTCTGTTGCTGTGACAACATGAACTTGGCCTTGCCAAGACAATGCTGTGAGGTTCTTGACTGTACTAGTATGGGGATTAGTCTCCTTGGTGATAGAGAAAGTGGTAAATATACATAACAGAGCGGTGCCCCACTGTTCAAGAAAAGCACTGCTGAATCAGACCAAAATGTGCTTTTGGAAGAGGCTGGATAGACACAAATAAGGCTCTATCCATGCTGAGGAATTCTGTTGTGAGAGTATGAAGTGTGGCCATGAGCCATGACAAAACAACAGCAGCCAAAGGTTATATTCTTCTTTAATTGAATGCCTGTCCCACAATGTCGGAACAAGGGAGGCTACTAGTAGCACCTGCTCAGGCCCGACAGGACATCACTCTCTTTTATCAGGAGCTATCAAACAGGTCCTTAACTCTTACTGTAATGCAGAATAACAGGCTGCATAAGCATGTGCCCCAGAAAGAGGCAAGAGACTCCAGAGTTGGGCTGCAATGTGCACTATGTTTTCTGTCAGCCCATTTCAATTTTTCCAGCCTGCCATGTTGACAGCAGGAGAATAAAGGAGGTCACCAAGGGTGCTGAGCATTAAAAATTAATAAAAGAACTATTGCAGTAGTATTTTATATAAGTAACACCATTCACATTTTCTCATTTAAGCTGCAATTTCTGAATATTCTCCCATACTATAACTCAGTCTAATAAAACTACGAAATTACAGCATTAGAAAAGTCTTTTGTGTTGTGGTCTTTAAGCACACACACACTGGAAATTATAGCTGTATCTGAAAACAAGTTCAGCTATACCTCAGGGCCTGTTAGCATTTCCATAAAACTCTATTTCTAAGATTTATAAATTCATATATAAATATTCACTTGGGCTATAAACTCAGCTAAGCCTTGGTGGAACTTTCATTTTAAACAACAAAATATCCCTAACATTTTTAAGGGCTTGTACCTTATTTCTAATAGGTTCTATATTAAGTTCCTTCACATTAAACAATCTGTTTTGAAAATAGCCTTTCCCATATTGACAAAATTAATACAGTTTTTCTCCTTTAAAGCAATGCTTGCGTTAGTTTAAAGGTAATAGAATCTGAAAAGCAGTTTAAACAGGCAATGATAATATATTTTAGGATGGAAGCACGTCTATAACAAAGCACCTTCAAAATGAGTTATAGCAAAACCTAGCTAGTAAAATTGTGTTAAACAATAATGGTTTCAAGTTTTAAGGGTGATGAAATATAAAAATGGCTAAATACTATTCCTAGTCTGTCAGATGTGACTGTCAGAGCTTCAAATGCTACTTCAATATAGAAATCACGCAAAATATGCTGCATCTATTTGCAGATTAAAAAAAAAGCATAGTGCTAATATCTTCCCAAGCACTCTCGTAGAACCCTGGAATGCATACTTTTAGGAAAGCTGTTTGAGTCATAGGTTTTTCTGTTTTTGTTTTTCTTTGTTTTTGTTTTAGGCAAACACCACACTGTTGAGTTTTAGTTAGCCACCTAATAGCACATGTTCTCCATTGCCAGGAAAGGATATTCTACCCTTTCATATATTCTCTGTCTCCTTATTCAATCTGGAATTTTATTCTCAGAGTAAGATTTCTGTTTGAAATAGGAGTTCAGTTTTGTTTAAATGGGGAAGTTTCCTTTGGCTATTGTTTTATCATGGCTCATGGCCACACTTCATGCTCTCATGACGGAAAACCTCAGCATGAGAGAGCTTTATTTGTGTCTATGCAGCCTCTTCCAAAAGCACATTTTTCGTCTGCTATAGAAAAGTATCACATTTCGGCATTGGTCTCTTAAGATGCATTAGCTAATAAGGGGTGGTCACAGGCATTGGGGAGATAGAATCTCAACTAAGGAGTATCACTTGAATTATTTCAAACATTAGTCTAGATACTAGAGCAATCTTTGCAAACATTGGTTCCCAGTCTCATGACTATGCTATGGAATCAAGTGGAATAAACTATAATCAGCATTTTAGAAATATGAAACAGAAAAGGAAAATGTCTAATGCTTGTCACATAGTTGGGATAAGCATTGGGCAAACTTCTATTTCCATTAGACAGAAATATGCTTATGTATATATCATGATATAAAATGCATTTTTTTACTGTTTACTTCAAAAACATTTGAAAGTTAAATGCTGTATTAGAGGAAGTTCTCTTTGTTAAATAAAACGTCATTAAGCCAAGCAAAAGATAGTTTTTACTTTTTGCAGTTAATAGTTACAATAAGAGGGAATATCAGGATATTCTAAGGTCTGGTCCTCAATCTTGCTATTTTAGAATAGCATTTTTTTCCCAACTTGCCTGTAGGTGATTATGATGGGGTTGGGGTAGGGAAGACTGGAGGGGAGGCGCAAATATATGGGCAAACTCATAAGAGAATGATTTATAAAGCTGGATTTCAATCATGCCAGAAATACCTGGCAAGGTTCATGTTTATAGTATGGGTCCACCGGGTGAGGTGGTGCATGTCTGTAATCCCAGCACTTGGGAGGCTGAGGCAGGAGGATTGTGAGTTCAAAGCCAGCCTCAGCAACTTAGTGAGACCCTGTCTCTAAATAAAATACAAAATAGGGCTGGGGATGTGACTCAGTGGTGGAGTGCCCTGGGTTCAATTCCCAGTACCAAAAAAAAATATATATATATATATATGTATATGTATATGTAAATATATGTATATGTATATATATATATATGTATATGTATATATATAGTATCGGTCCTTTAAAGGCTGAATTATAGATCAGGTGAATTTCACATTGAGAACACTATCAAAAGAAATCAAAAGAAATCTTGTTTGGTATTCAAAAGTGATATTTTCATAAAACTAGGATGGCTAATTAGGCTCTCCACCATGTAAGTAGATCTCTTTCAATCACTGACGTTAAAGAATCATTGTCCTCTTCCTCTCTTTGGACAGTATTAACACAGATAAGTTGTTATCACCTAACTTTTGTTAAATCAAATATTAGGTAATTGATGTTATAACCAAAATATTGAGTAGATGATTAGGGAGTTTTTCTGAGTAAGGGGAGAAGAAATTCATTGATTTTATTTATTAGATTGGGAAAACCCTAATGTTAGCAACTTTATTAATTATAATCTTTGTCCTTGAGAGAATTACTCATTATTGTCCCTAGTTCAAGTTGGCTCTTTTTTCCTCCTGGTTTTAGTTTAAAATTTTGAACTCTTTTTCTGACCTTGTCCCCAAATAATGAGAACATCTTAATATAGCCCCCTACTCAGTGGTTACTATCACTCATCCTATAAATGGTGTTATCCAGCTGCGGTGTGACATTTTCACGTGAAGTCATCTCTGTGGGTAAGATTCTTTTAAAGATTGTTAAGAATGAGTCCTTCATAGCATAAACTAAAGATATGTCTTTCTTGCAACTGACTTCATGAAGGTAACCTTTATTCAGTTACAGCTGCATCAGGAGAAAGAGTAATTGAGCATCTTCCCATGGGGTAAACTCATTTGAAGGAGTTTTGTTGTTCCTTCTGCTTTGGATGCTTTTTATTATGGAGGAGAGGTGTGTTCCTTAGATTTGTTGTTCCATTGTCCTGTGTGTATCCTGTTTGTTGAACATATGTGCACACACATGAGAAGTAGTTCTGAAATTGCTCTGAAGAAGGAACTTTAAGTAATAGTTCAGATTCAATGTAGTTTACCTTCAACAAAAAAATTTACTCATTGTTTTAAATTATTTTATTTCTCAAATTTGTTCTGTTTTACCAAAGAAAAGGAAATTCTTGTACTTACTTTTAAATTTCAGATGTTTGCTTGAAATTATTATGTATTAACAGTTGAAATAATAGAACACATCTCATTCTGTATTAAAACTTATAAATGTTTATTGTTGATTTCTGAGTAATTCACCAAAGAGAACCTTTAAGAGTTGATCTCTCAGTCCAAATTTACTAATCACAAATGGAATATCACAGAAAATTTAATGATTATATATTTCTCAAAAAAATCCCATAATGGCACATTACCTAACTGGTTTTAGCATCTACATGTAAATAATGAATAATTTGAAATCTATCTGTGTGAGCCACCGGGCACTGAGCTCTGACTGAGCATTAATGGTTATGTCTCCTAATGGTGCTTTCATTTAAAACTGACATGGGAAATACTAATAGCAGAAGGCACAGTTTAGAAATATTGCTAGTAATTTGTAGCTCTGTGATGGAGTAGGGCTGAAAATGAGTAAACTGTAGAGTTTAGAAAACTTGTACAAATGTGAATCAATGTAGTAGTTTGAAAATAACTTTAAACACTGACTCCATTTTGCATATTTTATGATTAGTTTTAAAATAGTTACTTTGGCTAAATTATTGGGGCCAGGCAGTAACTTGGCAGCATGCACCCTGTCACTAGACACTATGTAAGTACAAATTCAGTATTACCTGCTCCTATCATGACCTTAAGCTTATCTTGATGTATTTACTGGTAAATACTTGTGTGAAATTGGGAAGAATATAAAACACAATAGAATGAAAACTCAGAAGTTTTAGTTGCATATTGCTTTAAATAACTATTTTCACATATGCAAGCAAATGGAGATTTTGGCAGGATAGCTTTAAGTTCTTCTATTACATACTACAATTATATCACAAAATACAGTGTTAGTAGTTTTTATTAGGAAGTACTTCTTAATGGGCTGAATTTTTTATGTGTCAATCATATGATTGTTGATGCATAAATTCCTTTCAGAAAAACACTCCTACTACCTGTCATAAAATTTAAGCTTTTTTAACCATCTTTATCAATAAAAGCCTAAATTTTAACAGTGAAATGTTTAAAATAATCTGATAAAGATGTAATTTAAATGAATAAAAATGTGGTGATAAATCATGCGAAAAGTAAAAATAATTCAAAGGAGAGCCTTCCATTTTGTTCTTACTTATCTTTTTTCTATTTGCCAGAATAATGCAAAAATTGTGCCAATTATTCACATATGTAAAAATATTCTCAGACTATCACAAGTTTAACAGATCAAATTGTTAAAGACCTTGTTACACAAATATATGTGTAGTATATTTGCAGGATAATCAAAAGTAGGCATATCAAATAATGATGCTGAATTATAATTTTCATTATAAATTATCTTTTTTGAGAGAAGTGCATCATTACAAATATTCTTATTTAAATAATGCTCCTTTGAATATATTAATATAGAGATTGACAAAGAATCCTTTCTTTCATTATATTGCCTTTTCTGGAGCCTGAGTTTCTCACTGTTCAGCTATCGGTCTGTGCAGGAGATCAGAGCCCTAATAATAGATTTTTGACAGTGAGCTCACCTGCTACCTGTCCTACACAAATCCTCACTGTTCATGTTTGCTTCATGGCAACAAAGCAGACAGAAAGGAAAATGCCAAGTGCTGAGTTTGAGGTACAGCCTTGCCTTGACTTGACATTTCAGCAGAATAGCAGTTTATGAGATGCATAATTTTTCATCTGGGACTCAGCTGCCATATTCATAGATGCTTACAGCTCATCGACGGACTGGAGCAAGGGCAAAGGTTTAAAGCATAGATCAGGGTCTACAGCCTTTCCTTAGGTATTTTAAAATAACTATTGTCCTGCAGATAAATAATAGAATGAAACAATATTTAAGAGCCAACAAATTCTACTTGGCCATTATATATGTTTTCTTTTGTGCAAAATTAAGAAAATAAAGTAATATTTGCATGATTTTCTAAGAAAATATTTGATAGACTTTGTAAACCAAAGGACTCTGACAAGCATATTAAGAAAACTTACCTTTGCAGCAGTGGTAATGAATTATTAAATTTCTTTCCTCTGTGTGTGTTTTTTCATAAAGAATGATTTCAAGCTTGAAATTAATCAAAAAATGTTCTATTATGAAAGTAAAACTGGAGAGCATTGTGTCACTCTTTGAGCTTGAGTTTAAATATTCACAGATTCATGCATATCTACTGTACTAAAAAAAAATCCGTGTAGGTACACGTCAGTGGCTGTTTAATTTAGGACTACACATCTCTGTAAGCTTCAGAAACAGTTCACCATGTCACAGTCTCATATAGAACAATGGTACCGTACATTGGATTAATTAAAGAAGCCTTGCAGAGAACTGAGTTCTCAGTATGTCAAGATTTCAGTTTTATGTTAAATATTTTCTAAAGGCCAGACCCTTAAATCTCAGGGGCAGTACCAAGCAGTGAGCTGTGAATTTAACCATAGGCTAACTGCTAATGATAAGGAAAAGAGTCCTAGTTGAGGCAGCTGTAATATAGTCATTGGATTAGGCTATCAATCACTTGGCTCCCTAAGGAAACGGGGAAGAAGACCAAACAGTGAAAAGGGAAATTAGGAAAGGAGGGCATGACTAGAATGAGATTCCTCACCATCTTTATCCATTCGTTGTTTGAAATCCCTAAGCATCACACCAAACTCTCCAGCATTACTCCAACTATAAAGCCAAAACATTTATTCCTCACATCTAGAGGACTATCAAAATGCCATTGCCTCTCTGTAGTTGAAGGTCTTTAAATCTGCCGGAAGCAAATGCCTGATTGCAGAAGAAAAAAATGAGGTTAACCCTTAATTTTTTGATTCAAGATTTATATCAATGATTATTTTATGTATCAGGATTCACTCATGTTAATAAAGGAAAATATTTCTATTTAACATCTAAACTGCAGTCATTTTTCTTTTTATGGGCACCCTAATTGTGAGGCATAATTCCAGTACACAGTGGTTCTCAGACTTTAGCATGCATCAGAACCTTGAGAGCCTATGAGAATACAGATTGCTGGACCTTTTCCCAGAGCTTCTGATACATAAGTCTGGGAGGGCCTGATAATGTGTACTGCTGACAAATTCCAGATGATGATTTTACTGCTGCTGTGGGGACCACACTTGGAGAATAGTAGATGAAGAAAAGTTAGTGCTGTTGAGCATTTTAGTTTGAATGTTTTATTTCCAAAGTATTGTCCATGGCTATAATCCATGGCAAAATCAGAGGATTACGGTACTCTATAAACACATGTAGAATCTCTGCCCACAGATAAGTATCTGAAACAAATTGTCAAAAATAAGGTCAGAATTCATTCTTTGAAAAAGTCATAGAACAGTATTTAAGGCATCAGAATAAAGTTACTCCATTTAAGATTAAACGTTGAAAACAAAGCATTCTTTATGCAAAGAGAATCCATTATGAGTGCCACTGAAGACAATTTATGGATATCAGTTGTCCTTTGAAAAGAAAACAGGTCTAAGAGGCAGACAAGAGCTCACAAATTGTGAGCTCACAATTGTGAAATATAATCCTTTTCTTTCTAACTTTGCTGAGATACTAATACACCGATAATAACTTTTCTCCAAGGACAAGCACTTACATACAAATTTTTTTTTCTCAAATCCTTAAAATGTAGGAGACAACAATGTTAGTGTCCTGCTGCTCTCAATTTATTCCTTTCCTATCACCCCCTTACAAAGGTATCCCTTTATCAGTAGAAGAGAGGAGACCCTGAATGTCATGGGAATAAGCTATATCAATTCAAGTGTCCCTGTCAGCACAGGCACACTGGACTCTGAGAGTCTTCCAAAATCATATTTACAGTCTGTTTGTGATACTGTTCACAAATCACAGAAGTTATTTGCAGCCTTCTTCTGGATAGATGAATGTCCTCATGAGTAGCCTAACAACTAAGTACCATGTGAATTCCTATGGAAAACTGCACCCTACATTCCAAGAGGTCATTAAGTATGGGACATAATAAACCCTAACCCACACGTGGATTGTGCAGAAGTCATGGGAAAAGTAGGACCAGAATAAAGACATGGAGAACCCTGGTCAGGCCAGCTTTACCCTACTCTTGAGTTCAAACTTTGACTCAATTCAGTAAGCAAGTGTTGGGTCAGAAAGTATACTAAAGAAGCAGGGTATGGTGGTGCACACCTGTAATCTCATCCGCTCAGAAGGCTGAAGCAGGAGGATTACAAGTTCAAAGGCAGCCTCAACAATTTAGGGAGGCCCCAAGCAACTTAGCCAGAACCTGTCTCAAAATAATGATAATAATAAAAAGGACTAGGGATGTGGCTCAGTGGTTAAGCAATCCTCAATACCAAAAAAAAAAAAAGAGAGAGAAAAAGAAAGTGTGCTAAAGATTTTACACACAGTATTTCAGTGGTCTTCACATTTTTATGCCCAATATTACCTCACAATTAATATAAATAATAAACTATATCCCCTCACTCATTTTAAATTGACACTGTATATTTTAGACATAAGTTTAAATGATGGCATGTTCTGAAAATATTAATTCTTAAAATTAAATGGATTTATCAGTGTTTCAAAATGCCTGAATCTAAAGAGCATTATCATTACTCATTTACAAATATATAAACTAGCTCAAAATAGCAGTGAAAAGTTTTACATTTTCTTCCCTTTTATTTGTACTTCTAATTAATTCCTACAACAATTTTTTTCTTTATCATATATGTATTTTTTTTTTTTTAATGGTGCTGGGGATTGAACCAGGGGCCTTGTGCTTGCAAGGCAAGCACTTTCCCAACTAAGTTATATCCCCAGCCCCTCATGTATATTGTTTATGCTTGAACATTTTTTAATTAACCACCGTATTTGGTAACTCTAACAAAATATATGACTAAAAATGAATATTTGTATTTTTTGAATCCCTGGACTAAGCCTTTAAATAGTAAAGTTATTCTTCTTCTCTATTGTTAGAATTTTTATGTTATATTTTAGCAAAATGAAACTGATAATTTTTCAACATAAAAGTAAATTTTTAGAAATGCATTATCAATAAGAAAATTTGACTTTTCAAAATAATTTGATCACATATCTCCATTTCTTCATTTTCTTCATTTGATCACATATCTCCATTTCTAAAACATTGGGGTTCTGAATCAGTTTGATTCTACTTCAATATTTTATATAAAAACTCCAAAAGTCTTTATACATGTTATTAAGTAAAGGAAACTAGGAGGAGAGATGTTATAAGCAAAAAATTACTTAGTGATATTCACCAAAAATTATTAGGCAACTTGATGAGTTCCATAGTCAATTTCACTGAATGTAGTACTTGAAAATTACCTGATTTGCAAAGATATTTATTGCCCAATCAATAGAATCAGTCACCTATTTAAAGCCCACACCAATATTCTCTCTTGTCACTATGTTTGGTACCAGAAGTTTTACACTGTATTGCATGTCTCTAGTATTTGAGAGCATTAAGAAATACACTTTCTTCCTCAGGAAAGGAGGTAGGAAGATGAGACAAGACATTTTATCTTGGCTACAGTTTCTCAGGCATTATAAAATGTAAGAAATAATACATATGGAAATCAAGGTTCTGCAAAATTATTCCTTAAAAGTAGTTTAGATTACACACACACACACCTACATGTGAAAAGTTATCCTGGGGGTATTTACGTGAAAATATCAGGAGCAGCTTATTTCATCTGCACACAACTTTCTGACAACTAAGCAGGGCCTTGACTTTCCTTTCCTGTGTTACATAAACTTAACTGTGTTTCTTAAAGTAGCACCTACAATTTTAAGAAAAATTTCATTTCTGCTATTTGTTATTATATGCTTTTGATAGCGTTTGAAATGTATGTTGACAGACTTTTGTATTACTAAACTGAACTGGTCAACATTTCTGCATTTCTCAGCACTGGCCACTTAATTGATATCAGTTACATGGGGATAGCAAAGCTTTTGAATAAGATAGGATAACATAATTTTATGTGCCCAGTACTTTATTCTTATTTAAATAACCCTATGAGTTGGATATCATTGGACACATTTAGCAGACAGAAATGCAGAATCCAGATGGCTAAGCACTTCAGGGTGGTGCTGGGGATTGAACCCAGGGCCTTGTGCATGTGAGACAAGCACTTTACCAACTGAGCTATATCCCCAGCTATGGAGAGGTTTCGTAACTAGGAGATGGCCTTGTGTCTGACCAAACTCAGATCTGTCTCCAGTGATGGAACTTTTTCCTCATTCAATGTGTCATGGTAGTCTCTGTCTAAATGTAGTATGCTTATTAAATTCTAATAGGCTAAATGTCAGTTACTAGTCTGACTTTTATTCTATTTGAGTTTGCAAATCTGTGAGTATACCCTCTGTGACCCCTTTTGAAACTGTTGTCCCATGTTACCTATATCATTTGGTCTCTATATTGCAAAATTGAGTTAACTATGTAAAATAGAGGTATACTCTTGAATTCATTCCAAAGATCAAAAGCAAAAGCAGCATTCAGGCATTTTTCTTGAAGTGTAAGTATACAGGTCTTGTTTGAAATAAAGCTGCCATCAATATAGCAATAAATAGCTATATTTCTTACTGACTCCGTTAAACTGGTCCATCTGTGATGCTGAAACAAACCTCGGGTGTCATTCTTAATTTCTTCTTTGTAATCCTCAGTCAGTTACAAATACGTATGTTCTTGCAACTGTCTCACATTCTTTTTGGAGAGATCCATCTTTTTTCCCAGCAGTATATCATCTCTTTTATAATTTCAACTGAGCTTGCAAAAGGCACTAGGGAGTAATTCAGATATGCTACTTTTTCATAGTTGGGGAGAAAGAGAAGGACATTTTGAAGGTGGTGAGGTAGGAAAGAAATTAAAACCAAAAACTTACAGTAAACCTATCCAAAAAGGACAAAAGTAAAATAGGGAACCCACACCATTTCTCATTTACCTTGATTTAAAACAAAACAAGATAAAGATATACATTAAATTAGTAAAATAAATGAAAAGGTTAGGTAGGTTCTCTTAGTACATATCTAACGTGATAGAAAATGAGAAATTTTAATTAGGATGAATTAACCCCTAAGAAGTGTTTGGATCAGAAGGCAGGAGTCCAAGGAATGTTTTGGAGTTGATCTTAATTCATTCAGCCCATTTTGTTCTTGATTAAACTGTTTGGATTCTAAGCTTCTTAAGAGCAGGAGTCACTCGATCACCTCTTAATTTTGCCTCAAACTCTTTGTGCTGGTGAGCTTTTGGAAACTTAGAAATCTTTTTTTGTTTGTTTGTTTGTTTGTTTGTTTATGGTAATAGCGATTGAACCCAGGGGCATTCAACCATTGAGCTGCTGCATTCCCAGCCTTTTTTATATTTTATTTTGAGACAGAGTCTCACTAAGTTGCTTAGGGCCTTGTTAAGTTGCTAAGGCTGGCTTTGAACTTGCAGTCCTCCTGTCTTAGCCTCCT
This sequence comes from Glaucomys volans, assembly GCA_020662805.1. Taxonomy (NCBI): domain Eukaryota; kingdom Metazoa; phylum Chordata; class Mammalia; order Rodentia; family Sciuridae; genus Glaucomys; species Glaucomys volans. Next base: position 969,231 of record JAJEJO010000640.1, read on the forward strand.
GAGCTGCTGGGATTACAAGTGTACACCACCGTACATGGCCAGAAATCATAACTAATAAGCCATCTTATTATGTATCAGATCCTGACAGCTTCTGTCCTATTATGCCGAGTAATTGGTAGGCATAATTAGTGCTCTGCTTTATGGAAAAAGAAACTGAGGCACAGAGAGATCAAGTAAATCATATGAAATCACACAACTGGTATCCAACTATATTGGAGTCTATGCTTAGTACTGTATACTTAACCACAGTGTTACAGCTGGCTTTTCTGCTCATGTTGTATTAATTTATTCTATTATGTTTTTGTAATGTACTTAACATATTAGAGGATGAAACAGCCACTTTTCTATTTCTTTAACAAAAACTTTTGAATATAATCTATAAATAAAGCACTAAGATTAATCACTGTTTTAAAAAGTTCATAGTAATGACAGGTCACAATTATACCATAAGTAGTCTAGTAAACCTCTCAATATTCCTATTAGCCTTGGTGCTTTATGCATTTCTCATATTAATATGCTGAGAAATAACACAATGAAACATATGTATTTTTCAAGGCAAATGCCACAGGTTAAATGGATCAAATTATTTCTGTGTTGGATTTTATGCACTAGTTCCAAACATTTGGTCTTTTACTTTAGTCAAATATTACAAGGAAACTATAAATCTATTAAGTAATATAAAATGAAAACATAATAAAAATAAATTGAGCCAATAATAATGCCTTGAGTGGTTGAAATATCTTTTTGCTTTTCTATCTGAGCTTCCCAAATTTTATGTTAATAGCAAGTTTTTACTAGATGACAGTGTGGTAATATTTGTAGAAGTGTGTGTGTGTGTGTGTGTGCGCGCGCGTTGTGTTTGTACCCCATACATTGTTCTAAATCATTTCCTAAGACCATTAGTTTCACCTTTTTATATGGGTTTATAAAAGGCATCACCAGAGTCCTTAGTGTGAAAATTTTTACCTGAGAAGCTTTTGAGACCTAATTTCTGGGTCCAGAGAACTGCTAACTCACTAGATCTATGCTGAGGTCAGAAATATAGATTTTCAATAAGCATTTAAGGGATTCTGAAACCTAGGACCTTCAGTCCCCTCTTACACAGGAAAAAATAATAGAGTATGATAAAGTATAATAATTTTATGTAATAAAATTTGAGATGTTTCTGTTATGGCTAATGTGTGAGACAGTGCAAGAAAGTTTAGAGGTAAAATGATTGGGTTATGAGAGCCTTAACTCATCAGTGCATTAATCCACTAGCCATAGGGATTAACTGTATGATAACTGTAAGCACTTAGGGTGTGGTTGGAAGACGTGGATAGTAGGGGACATGCCCTTGGGGTCTATATTTTGGCCATGGTGAATGAGACTCTCTCTCTCTCTCTCTCTCTCTCTCTCTCTCTCTCTCTCTCTCCTTCCTGGTGCCATGTCCTGAGCTGTATTCCTCCTTCACACCCTTCCACCATGGTGTTCTGCCTCACCTGGTACCAAAAACAATGGAGTCAGCTGTATGGACTGAGACCTCTGAAACCATGAGCCCCAAGATAAACTTTTCCTGCTCTAATTGCTCTCATTTTGGTCACACCAGTGAAATAGCTGACTAAAATAGTTTGTTTTAGAAAGAATGAAATGAAACAACATATATTTGGTGGGGTCTCTGGTAAATGATCATTCTAATACTACTACTTCAATTTTAAATTTTAAATGAGAGAAGCCTTGGGAGGACTCTCAAAAGGTCTCACTGAAATATATGAAAATAGAGTGGATGATGAAAATCTAAGGAACAATAAAAAGTTCACTTGACTTTAAGTCAACTGTCAAAATTTTGAAAATTTCACAAGTACTCCATTTCATGAGTTTCACTTACAGGTGTTAAGTTTAAGGTGATGGAATGCATCATTGAAATCCTTCTTCACTCTCCCTAAAATGACCAGCTATTTCTATAAAGGTATACTTGATTGTATGCATCAAAAGGCTGCTGTTGTAGGATGCTCTCTATAAATGTTGGCTTGTGTGTGTGTGAGTGTGTGTGTGTGTGAACTAGAGGTTGATATAAATAAAGGAATGAAGTAAGTACTTAACACTTTTGTACCTACGTTAAGGCTAGCATGAATGCAATCCTATGAATTCCAAAGAATAGACCCCACAATGAAAAAATCCACGCCTCTCTTTCTATGAGTAAGGAGTTGCTAGAGGCAATGACTAATTAGTAATTAGTGACTACCTACTGTGAACTACATATATATACACACTCTATACAGAGTATCTGAGATCAGAGTAAGGAAAGCAGGTTAAAACTCTTCACCCTTAATCTCACAGAGTACCATGGAAGTCAGCTAGATGCTTCCTATTTGGCTTTGAGCTCTGAGCATCAGTGTTGTGTATCTCTCTCCTCTTGGAAATGGGATTTGCCCTATCAAGGACTCAGAAAAGGCATAGGCAGTTCACAATGAGCTGAGACAAAAAAATACACAATGAATAAGGAAAAAAATGATCAATGGAATGATAGTGAAGAAGAAAAAAAATATAGTAGCACAAATAACGATGTTGTGACAGAACAAAATTGAGATAGTGGGAAATGTTTTATAAAGGGTAGTCTTAGGAATCTCTGCAAGAAATAAAAATGTGAAGGAAGAACACAAAAATCAAAATCAGCAAAGCGAAGCCCCAAAATGAAGGCATGATGAAGGAACTAGGATGGGAGTGGAGCAACAGAATAATTAAAAAAAAAGAAGAAGAATCTCTAGCATTTACTGAGGACTTGCCATTGGCTTATCACTATTCTAAGCTTACTTCTATGTTTTAACTCATTCGGCAGACATTTTACCTGTATTAACAGAAAATGAAAGGCATATATTTAATTTAACTTTCTTGAATAATAATAATAACAATAATAATTTTAAAGTATGTAGCTATAAAGAATACACTGATTACTGAGAAAAATCCATAAGAAAAATTCTACCTATGCACATTCCAGAAAATATTTTGAATTATAAGAATGAACATACAGTTTGGCTAGGCTCAGATGTAATATCACAAAATGAAATGATGAAAGAAAGTGGAGTGGTGCATATTTCTAGGAGAAAGAATAACACATCCAATTAGATACCCGTGTCTCAAATCAGGGGGAAAATTCTCAGGTATACAATGGCACACAAAATATAACATACGTTCCTCTAAATATATTATTGAAGATTATATAAGAAACACCTGAGTGATGAATTGCAGCAGTGATTTTTAAATTCTGGCTTTTGTACCCCCACAAGCACCACCTGGGAACTTATTAGAAGCACAGAATTTCAGGGACAACCCCAGAAAAGCTGAATCAGATACTGTGGGGCAAGGGATCCAGCAGTTTCTTTTAACAAGCCCTCCAGGCAATTCTGATGCATGCTCATATATGAGAGTCACTGTATTATATGAAGGAATTAAAAAATTGGAAGGTCACTGAACAGATTTAATCTTTTAAAAAATTAATCACATATTGAAACTTAATTATTGGAAATCAAGTTTTAAAACTGAATTTCAGTATCCAAAAATAGTCCTAAAACAGTATCCACAAATATTAATAAAATGTTAAAAGGGAATAACATATCTACACCCCCAGATTATTTTAGCAGAAAATAATTAATGAAAAATAACAAAGGTGGGTGGTGGAGCTTCAGGGTGTTCAAAGCTTTTGATCTGAAACAAGATTTTTTTTAAAGTGTCAGTTTTGCCTTTTTAAGTTTTTAAATATAGATTTAAACATTTAAACATTTAATAGCATGAAACATACTATTAAAAACTTAAGGTTAAGTACCATTTGAAGTAATAAAAATTTAAAAGAGGACATGTACTATGCAGTTTCCTCACTGATAATCTCTTACTGATATATTTCTTGTTGGTAAAATAAGGACTGGCATGAATTAAGTACCCAATAAACATTGAATGAAAGTTCAAAATTGAGGCCTGATGTAAGAAATGGTGGTTTTTTATTATAGTTGGACAACAATGTTTATGAAAATTATAGTAAGCAACATAGTGTTCAAATGCATAGAATTTTGAATGAACACATTTTATTTTATTTTTTAAATTTTTTTGGTGGTGCTGGGGATTGAACCCAGGGCCTTGTGCATGCAAGGCAAGCATTCTACCAGCTGAGCTATTTCCCCAACCCCTTGAATGAATACATTATGAGATAGGAAAATGAATTGACATTTGTCTGCCTGAGTCTTCCCCACCTGAATCATAAGAATAAGAATGCTTCTTCCAGAGAAATGGAATGATTATGTTAAATGTTACATTAAAAATATGGATGATATTTATATGGTGTGTCCTCTTTTCACCAGTGGCTACATAAACATGTTGTTCCAGAATATTTCCATAATGGAAAAATTACTAAGAAGCTAGCATACTGAAGTTAAATTTCTTTTAAAAAGTAGCAAATAAAAGTTTTATACCAATTTTGATTATAAATATAAATGTATATTAATTGGTAGGAAACTGAATTCAACAATATATTAGAAGAGTTAGGCATCTTAACCATAAAAGGAACCATCCAGGAATGCAAGGATGGCTTAACATTATCAACATCATTAACATAATATATGTATATCAATGTCTGATATGAACAGTTTTAAATTATCTCAAAATGATCTGAAAGAGCCTTCTAAAATTTCAATATCAATTTGTTTTAAAACTATAGAAACTAAAGTTGTTTATTAAAAATATTAATTATTACAACTGGGAATATTAACCTTAAAACAAAAATTCCAAGTCCTACTTAATGGCTTGTTTTTAAAAATATTCTCATAAAATAAATGTTAAGACAAGAATATAAATTAGACCATCATTATTTACTATTGTTCTAGAAGTTATGTCTAACATGTACCATGAAAGAAGAAATACACATTTTAAGAAAATAAAATTACTGTTTTTGCAGATACTCTGCTTATATATGTAGAAAATCAAAATTGATATTTTAAATCTCAGAATTCATGAAAGTGTGGGATAGTGAGATGACAATGGTGTTGCTTAGGTATTAGAGCATCTGCCTTTTATTTAAGAGTTCCTGTGTGTTAGGCACTGAGCTAAACAGCTGTCACAAAGAACCTCTGCCTAAATGAGGAAAATGGTACCAGAGACATGGGTCCTTTGCTATTTGATGACAGATCTGACTGATCCAAAAGTATGGTTCTTGGACACAGTGATTCCCTTGTAGAGCAGAGAAGTAAACATCAGTTGCTTTCCTATATGCCAACAAAAAGTAAAATACTAATCTCAACAAAAAATATATGGGACAAAAAGAAAGAAATAATATAACTACTTGGGTACTGAGAAGCAGATTTGAATACACTAAAAAGCATAGTATGGTCTTATAACAAGACTCACTCTAGTAAATATGACATTTCAAATTCTTAAAGATTTAATTAGATCATAAAATTAAAACGAGCTTTTTTCCTAACATATCCAAAATTATTTTAAAAAGTGAGAACAAAAGCAAACAGGAAAAAAATGTTACTAAGAAAATTTTATACACTAGGAAAAAGGTGAGTGTTATGGTTTAGATATTAGGTGTCCCCCAAAAGCTCTTGTGTGAGACAGTGCAAGAAAGTTTAGAGAGGAAATGATTGGATTATAAAAGGTTTAACCTAATCAGTGCATTAATCCCCTAATAAGGATTAACTTGATCGTAACTGTAGGCAGGTAGAGTGCAGAGATTGCCCTGCTTCTCAGTGGTCATCTGAGCCCCTTTATTCCATCCTAATATCCTGCCTCACCTCACTCCCTAGTGAATGGAGTTGACCATCTGTGCCCTGAGAAATCTGAAACTGTGAGCCCCCAAATAAGTATTTCTCCCTTAATTATTCTTTTCAAGTCTTTTTGGTCACAGCAGAGAAAAAGCTGAAAAAAAAAAAAAAAAAAAGCAGTGAAGCGGACATATACAGCAAATGATTTAAACTAAACTCAGAATTGTGATCATTAAAACAATGTTTACTGGCACAAGGACTCACAGTTAAAGCTAGTGGACACAAAACCCTGAAACAGATTCTAGTCCCTCAAATATGACATATTATAAAAGAAGACTTTCAGAGCAGTTGGGATAATATATTTTATTAAACAAATAATGGATGAATTTAGTAGTTATTTAGATGAAAATGTAAATAAATTCTTTTCATGCTATACATCAAAATAAATTATAGATTAATAACATATAACAAACATACTAACTAAAACTATTAAAAAGGAAAAGAAAAAAGAGCAAATATTTGCCTTGTTTGAAAATGGAAAAGAAAAGCTTTCTAAAGAAAAAAGAATGCAAAAATTTCAGTGAAGACATTGGAGATACTCGGCAACATGTTATTTTAAAACTTCTATATCTAAAAAACCATGAAGAAAGTTAAAAGGTGGGCATAAACCTGTGTTCATAAGAAAACAGTAATACAGTTGCTTCAGAGTCAAGTTACATGAGCTCCTCATGAGAGAATACCAGGTAATAAAATAGCCGTATCATCAGCAAAAGCTTTACAGTCAACACACGAGCATGGATGGGTTTGCTGTCACCCAGGATCCCTCACTGCAGGTGTATAGTGTGCCAATATGGCGTGAGTCAATAAAAGCCACTCTGTGCTGCTCTGACTTATACAAGAGACAGATTTTTTTAAAAAAAGTTGTTTGAGCACTAGATGGAAAACAGCTGATAATTAGAAATAAGAACTCTTCAAACTGAGTATGCAGAGACATGTAAAGTGAAGCAACAGCGAGCTATTTTTGAGTATCAAAGTGTTAAAATATTTTAAAGGAAATACGTCATTCAAATGTGGTGCCCAAGTAGAAAATTTTATATTGTAATTTGGAATTTGTTGGGGCAAACATCATTCTCTGTATGGCTAATTAGTGTCATTTAGGAATGTCCCTTAATTTACTATTGGTGTTAGACTCTATTTCTGGTTCTCATATATTTCTTAGTATACTTATTTTTCTAGACTTTAGCGTGAGAACTCCCTGAAATATTCTAAGCATTCTGAGAAATTTTATGAAAAAAAATTTAGTCACGAATATTTGAAAGTGTCCTAATTCTATCTTCGTAGTTTATAGTAATTTGATCTGGTATAAAATTTTGCATTAAAAATCACTTTTAAGCCAGTATTCCAGTTTATTCTATAAGGTATTGAGAAATATGATCCCAATTGCTGTTATCTACTCTTGTACATACGAGTAAATGAATATGTATGTGTGAATATATATATATGTGTATATATATTGAATGTGTATATATTTCATATATATATATATATATATATATATATACACACACATATCTCCCCCAAACACACATACACTTCATGCTCTTTTTAGTAGAATATACTTGTTATCTCTTGTGATCTGGTTTTCACAATGAGGATTTTTATTTTGATTTGTTGTTGAACATTTAAGTCTTTTCTATCTGGAAATTTTACTTTCAGTTCTGGAAATTCTCTGGCATTTGTCATTTTTTTTATCCATACTTCTAGTCATTCTACTTTTTAATGTATGTTATGGTTTATATATGACATGTCTCCCAGAAGCTCATGTGTGAGGATGCAAGCAAGTTTAAAGGCTACATTTTTGGGTTATGGAAGTTCTCATATACAGTGGTAAATGTAGGAAGGTAGGGTGTGGCTGGAGCAGCTGGGTCATTGGGGGCATGCATTTGGGGTATATATTTTGTCCCTGGAAAGCCAAACTCTCTCCTTCCTGTTACCATGTTTTGAGCTGCTTTCCTCCACCGCACCTTTCTGCCATGATGTTCTGCCTCACCTGGGGCCTAGAGCAGTAGAGTTGGCCATCTATGGACTAAGATCTCTGAAACTGTGAGTTTCGAATAAACTTTTCCTTCTCTAAAATTTTCTGTAAGATCTTTTGGTCACAATGACAAAAAAAAACTGACTAAAACAATTTCTTCTTTTATCTTCTCTATTAATTTTATTGTTTGCTTTTTGGGGAGATGTCTGTGATATATACCTCTAACATTTTTTATTGGCCATTACATTTTAATTTCTTGTGACTGTTCTTTTTTATTGCATCCTGATCTTTTGAAAGCAGTGCCTTCTTTCAGTCTCTAAGGATAATAACTGTTTTTCTTTCAGTTTTCTTTCAATTTTTATATAATCTCTATTTCCTATAGATCATGATTTATATATTTGGTGATTTCTTTTGATTTCTCTAGTTCATGTAGAAAACTTCTGGAAATGTCTGAGGATTTAGAAGTCTCTCAAATTAGTTTTAAGTGTAAGATATTAAAATGATCAGAAGTTCTGCATATTTGAGTGAAGTTTATCAACAGAGAGCTTTATTGCAGAGAGAGAGAGTGGTAAACAGTCCTTTTTTCCTGGAGTTCACAAATGTATCTCAATGAGTTTTCTTGGGGGATAACCAGTTTCTCATAAGAGCCATCCAGTCGCTTTTCATGGAAGCATATAATGTCCTATAAAAAGGAGACTAGAAGGCAGAGGTAGTTCTAAGTTCAGTCTGCAGACATTTGTTTCATTTGCGTCCCTATTTTAATTCCCAATTCAATCACAGTCTGCCACTTGTTTTGATATCTCATGTATCTCTGGTACTCTTGTAGTCAGGAAACCAAATCTCCAGTTCCCAGTGGAGAAACCTGATTGCATGTGTGTGGGGTTCCACTGGGGTCCAGTTGACTACCCACCGTTTTCAAATAAAGTTCCCATTTCAGCCCATTGTACCTCCCTGTACTCCACAGCCTCCTGCTCTCTACTCCAGCTGCCACTTGGGTTCTACATGGTGAGTGCTCTTAGTTACTGCAGTCAGTTACCAGTGCTCAACCTACTTATGTCTTCCAAAATTTTTTTATCTATAGATGATGACTTCCTTATTTTGTCTTCATAAATTTTTGCTTGTTTGAATATTTATTTATGATTGCTGAGATGGATTTTTCAGGATGGAGTATATATGTGTGATAGGTATGCCATGTATAAAAATATGTTATGTTTAATATAATTAAATAATCTCTCCTGAAAATTTCAATATATGGACCTTAATATCTTAGAGATCCCAACATGTTGGGTATTGTACAGGTAAATCTTGCCTTTCACAAGTTAAATCTCAGTGTCCACAAAGGTCTGAAGAAAACAAATTTTTAGGAAATACTGTCCTAAGAATAATACTTCATAATTATGATGTTTAAGTAATGCAAGGTACATATATGAATCTGTGTATCTTGATGTGCGAATATGCCTATACACAATTAAATTGATAAATTAATAGTAATTTTTCTTATGCAAGAAAAACATTGTACTGTAGGAATTTAGGTTTCTAGATTTTGTTAGTCCTTTGTGTCATTACATCATAACAGATCACTTTATTTCTATCTTAAATGATGCTTTCTTTCATTTATATGTATCTAAAGTTTAGCTTCACTCGTTTGTCTTCATTTATCTCTGTACAATTTTGAAACTTTGAGAGGGGAGCAGTGATGACAGGAAATCTGTTTAAGGACTTAGTCCAACCTGGTAATTCAGCATAATAGAGCACTGCTCTGTGACTTTCTAAATCCAGAACATTGAGGAATGTTTAACTATTGTAGCTTAGTCATGTGCTAGCATGTCATCAACAACAAATGTACATCTTTTCCCTGTCTACTGTCCACCCACCTTGTAGGATTTCTGATTGTCCTTCCTTGAATCATAATGTAATAAGGGGATAGTCATGTAGGAACTATAATTTTTAAAAACTGGAACCTTGAAAAACAGTGCCTTGTGACTGACAATACTGCTTTTGGCTTTTTGATAATTTCTTATCTAAGATGAAACCTCACTGGGCATAACATTACTGGTGGTTAAGGTGTTTTTCAAGGCACAGGGAAGCCATTTTTGTAGGGGAAAATGTTAAACCACAATCAAATAGAAATTAATTATTTTTATCTTTTTATTTTTGGGGACAGATCAAGTAAGGAGATGAATGGCAGTGAATACTTATTCTATAAGTCCATCAGCATTAAGTTACATAAGGTGAACTAGGTAATAACTAAATACACAGATCAGCACTACTAAAAGAGAGGGCTAAAGATGGCAGAATGTTCAGGAAAACAATGAAATAAAGTGAATAAAAAAGGAAAGTGGTTGACAGTGCAATTGGAGAGGTAACCAGAGATTGTATAGGCCATGTATCAGTTTTTTATTTTATTATAATTTTTAAAACAGTGATCTGATCTGACTTCTATATTTAAATAAAAACTCAAAATAGCTACTATATAGCAGACAGACCATAAAATATAATAATGGAGACAAAAACATGGTTTTGAGGGCCAAGGGCAGTGATGAAAGTAAGAGAGGATGGTGACTTAGACCACTGAGATAGCAATGGAGGCAGTGGACAAGTGAGGTCTTGTGTTTAACATATGTCTTTCAGAAAAGTTGGTGGGAGTGAGTGATAGATTGCATGTGGGAAACAAGAGGAAGGGAAATTATGGTTGACTTCAAGTAGTTCAGACCAAACTTCTGAATGAGAGATAGTGCCATTTAAAGTAAACTCTGGGGAAGAACTTTCTAACAGGGGAGTGAAAAGAATTCAATATTTTGTTTATTGGTGCATCTATTAAATAATCAAGTGAGAATGTATAGTCACTAGATGGATATTTGATTCTGGAACTCTGGGAAAAGGAAAAGCTTAAGGCATAATTTGAACATTCATACCATTCAAATGGAAATGACAATTAAGTCATGGAACCTGAAGAAATAACTAGGAAATATATGTGGATAAAGAAAAGTCTAAGGATGATTTCAACAGTTTATAATCAGGAAGAGCTGGAAGATACAACAAAGGAAGCCAAGAGAAGGAAGATCAGAAGAAGGTATGATATGGGAAGTGCAGTGTGACAGTTTTGCCCATGTCTATGCACCAATGAGGGCATGTGAGCTCTTCAGGGAAATGAATTGAAGGTCTCCTTAAAGCAGTAAGAATTCAGGTAAATAAATTTCAAGGTTTTAAGCTTATTAAAAATTTGCAAATCCACCACTCCTAGAGACCAAATCTTACTTCTTTTTAAAGTGTGTACATTCTTGTAGGAATCATGCCATATAAACTCAAACTATGCAAGTAACATTCCACAACTTCTAAAGCCACTGTGACATAGTCACAATACTCTTGTGTAGCAAATGCTTGTATTATTACCCAGAGTTTATAGATGAGGAAAATAAGGTTAAGAGATCTGCCCGAAGGCAAAAATTACTGGTAAGTTTCAAAGTTGGGAGTAGACTCCTTTTCTTCTGAATTCTAGTTTCATACTCTTTTATTCCAGGATATAATGTAATAGAATATGTGGGAAATGCCAGAACAATTCAGAGAGTTCTATAGGCGCTCCATGCAAGGAGATCATTCTTATTGGAATGATCAGGGAAGGCCTTGTAGGAGAGGCAGCATTTTTTTTTCCATTGTATCATAAGATGCTTAAAACCCAGTTGATTAAAATTATAAAATAGCACCACAAAAGGATGAACAGTTTGCTCACTTTTACAAAACCCAAGAGCAAAGTTTACTGTGACAGTGTAAACAGCATGAGGTGTTATTATTTGGGCGAGGGGCCCTCAAAGGCCTACATGTTGGAGGCTTGGTCCCCAGCTTGATGCTATTGGGAGATGATGGAAAATTTAAGAGGTGGGGCCTACTGGGAGGTCTTCCAGTCATTGGGAGCATGCTCTGGAAGTGACTATGGGACCCTGGTCTCTTCCTTTGGAAAGAGGCAGCATTTAATGAGAACTTGAAAAAAGGATAGGTTCTAGGATAAACCTTCCACACATCCAGTGCCATGGATGACTTTGCCCTAGTTTGTAATCAATCCCTGCAGCTACAGTAGGCTATGATCAACCACGCTCAGCTCCTTATACTGCTATGTAATGCCAAGCTCTGTTTTGCTTTTCTGCCTGCATACTGTTCTCTCAAGACTCAGTCCGATGTTTTCTTTGTACTTCCCAAACTATTTTAAAAGATCCTCCATCTGGGTCCATGCATCCTGTGTCCTGTGGGTCTCTCCCTCAGTCATGTGTATGTCATGTTCTGTTTCCAATTTCCTGTCTGTCTTCCTTGACAAAGAGCTTTAGAAGAACAGGGACATGCCTTACATATCATTTGTGCCTATGCAACACACTGTACATAGTGCTGGTAAGTAGTCACCAGCACTGATCACTCCTTAACTTTATGGAGCCGTATGTAGTAAATGCTCAGTGGATGATTTGTATTACTGTTATTATTATCATTATTAATGAGTTTATTTACTTTAGCCCATTTTGTTCCAAATCTTCATACTTAATGCATATATCCAAGCTAATATTTATTTTATTTATTTTTACTATTTAAAGCATAAGCTTCTAGAGTAAAGATTGTCATAATTTTTATGGTATATAAAATCTCATGTAAGCTCAGTAGGTATCAAAGAATAATTCTCAGGCTATGAATGATAATAATTTAGAGTTTGTGTTTTCTTCAATAGCAAATGTTTCCTCCAACTTTACCCTTAAAATTCAACAGGAAAATTGAAAAGATGACTTGTGAACTTCTTGTCATATATATATTTCATGAAATAGTACCTTATTCCTGGAAAATTATTATTAAATAATTTTGTTTCTGAACTGTACAGATACCAAGAAATTTGGGGGCTGCAGGCTTTCACATAATGCAAATGACATATATCAGACAAGCAAGACACTTGCATTTTAATACGTGTGAATTCATGCAAGAAAGAAAACGGGATTGAGAGCGCTGGATAAATGTCTTACAAAAAAGCAATAAACATACAAATCCTCCAGGAAAACTGGTGCAGTAATTTAATCACATATTGACAATATCTATATTCCTAGATAAATGCAAAAGACCTTCCAATTTATAAATCTCTTACCACCTTCCTCAGCTCCCTGCCCATACTCTTTAAAGCCTTTGGCTGGTAAACACAGAAGCAAAGATTTGCACTTTAAAGCACTTTAAAGGTTTAACTGCCATTTTGCAGTATGTATGGAGGTAATTATACTATATTAAAAAGTGGTTCCTTGTGAGAGGAATATTTTAGAGTATAGATGAATATCAATGCCACTTTTTAAATGTAGCTTATGCAGTTCTGTGTTGATTTTCTGCATGCCTAGTTTAATGAAGATTTCAGGTCAGAAAATACCTGTCTGATCTCAGAGACACCTTATAATCACAAAGTTCAAAGTCCTACTTGTTAAATATTCTGAAGAAATCATTCCTATAAGTCCAGTCAGGAAAATGTGAAATGATTTGTGGTAATGTATCTTTTTCTCAGTCCAAAAATAAAATAAAACCTTGAAATAGGTGAAGATTATTTCATTATTAATGTATTTAAAGATTAACCTTTTTAAACAGCCTAGATTTGTAATGTATTTGTTCTTATTCCGAGTGCAATTGTGTTCAGCACCATAGAAAGTTTTATGATTGAATTATGTAATTATAGTATATGGTGGTTTAAAAATAACTGGAGGGATTGAACAAAGTTTTCCGGTAGTTAATCATTAATGAAGATCTTAAATCTGTACTTTAAATACAGACAAAACTAGTTATAATGATCTCATTAGTGCCTTATTGAGGTTATCTATTTTAGTATTTGTCAGGAGAATTCGGGTGGAAATAAACTCCTTAACATATTTTCCAAAGGTTGTTGATCATTTACTCAGCTAAAAGACATACCATAGCTGAGTAATTGTTGTGCAAATAAAGATTCAAACTGGAAGCAACAGACTCTGCTTCTTGTTAAATATAGTCCATTCTAAAAATAAGCTCCCCTGCCTGTGGCCTCTACCATATTTTTATTTTTAAATTAATTTTGCCATAAAATAATTTTGAAATGTAGGGGAAGTTGAAGAAAAAGTAGAGAATAAACAAAACTATGAGTTGGGTTTTTCTGTGACCTGACTTAGAGTAAAATTGAATCGAGACTTTTCACAGGTGTTCAAAACTTGGGTTTTTTTAAAGAAGAAAATGTGCTTGTTTGCCTTTGACAAAATCTGTTGCCCTAAGTTCAAATTGCAGAAAGAAAAAGAAAAATCTTTCGAAGAGTCTCACAATTATCTCAGGCTATCAGTTTGCTCTTATAAAGGAGCACACTGTGCCGTAAGGGCAAATGAAGCTAAGGTTATTGATATAAATATACTTCAGGGAGAAGAACACAGTGAATGTCACATCATAAGGGAATAGGTTCAGATCCATTATTCAAAATGTGGAGGTCCTTCCACTTGAACGTTGTGATCCAGTGATTTACCAAGTGGGAGAATGAGGAATAAAACTATTTTGGCATGTGGTAAAGTAGAAAGCCCTAGTGAGTAGGGAATTCACCAAAAATGGTCTATATGCCCCAATAGTTTGTTTTCTGTGTTATTTCAATCTGTATTAACCCATTAAGTTCCAAGTTTTCAATTCTGAGCATATCTCAAATAAAATTGGCATGTGCTAATATCAGTTGGAAATCATAATCTAGAGCTTATATGTATATATGTATATATACACTATCTTATTAATTAGTACAAATATAATTAGTGCATTATAATATAATTAATTCTTATTATATAATTACATGTTATATTATATACTGTATTTAAGTTTTTATAGGTGCTCCATATCTGGGACAGTGAGACAAAAATGGATGAATACACTTGATGCTTTTGGAGGGCTTTCAAAATACAACATCTATCAGAGTGTGGAGAATATGCAGATTTCTTGAAAAATACTGAATTTAAACTCTCTCTCAACCTCTTTGATTTTTATTATGATTTTACTTCCAATACACATTACACTTCTAAGGTGACAAGGGGAGGCTGTGATAGGTACCACATCTGGTTGGTCTCTACAGCCTAAGGAACCTACCTCCTTAATGTTTTTCTGAGATGGCCCTTTTCTTCCAACCCCACAAATTTATCTCTAAAAATACTATGGTACTCCTACCCATTTCTAATTCTTTTACTTTTCTCCTATCTCCTGCCTGTTCTCTCTATGCTACATAGAGTTTTCTTTCATTTTTAAAAGTCCTTATGCCCACCAGCTCATCCTGAGAGCCTTGTGTTCATAGTTTTACCTCCTGCCCCAGACTTACTTGTGCTTCAGCCAGAGGATACCACCCTCTAGTCTTCAGAGGCACTATGCTCCCCACACTCCATGCCTTGTCTCTTCTTTGGGGAGTCTCAGTTTCCAGCAATGTGCAAGCACACCTTTTTGTGAATTCTCTAGCTATATTCGATGTTCCTTTTGATGGGTTTCCACATACTTTTTGTGAATTCTCTAGCTATATTCGATGTTCCTTTTGATGGGTTTCCACATACTTTCATTGTGCTCCTATCAAAGGACATATTGTTTTGTATGGTTATTATTTGTTTGTATCTCTCTCATAGTGGTTTTCAAGTTCTTTCAATGCCAAAATGCCAAATGATCCGTTTTTAAATATTCCATTAGTAAACTTAATGCTGTGTAGTTGTAGGCACTCGATAAATGCTTTGGGAGGGCAAAGGGGGCAGATATAAGTAAAAAGCAGAAGTCTTCCTGACTAAAATTGCTTGAAATATATGTTTGTGACAGAACTTATTTTACTAATTCCCCTCTAAAATATTCATCTAGGCAAAGCTGACTCTTGAAGAACTTAAGGAGACAAAGTTTGTCTTTGTTTCTTTAACTTGTTTTAGCAGTCAAACTGGCAGTGTCCATGGTTGCCTTTCTTCATTTGAGCCATTTATTTGTTCCCCAAACTCTACCCTTAGGTAGTGATTGCTTATATAGCAAATATTTTCTGATCCCTCTCTCACAGCAGAATTTACCTGTTCTATGTTAATAGAAACTGTATAAATGACTTAGCTAATGAACTTTCACAGACAATGTATGCATGTTTTAATTAGATATTTATAGAGATCTGTGATTTAACCCAAGAGAAGGGCTCTAAAATAAGGAATGCCAGCATTTGGTTAATATATACAGGAAGGCATGGATGGGGAAGGGAGAGGATCAAGGATTACAGACAGGCCACTGGAATTCTATGATGGCTTTCAGTACCATGATGGCCAGTACTTCCTTTGGGAAAACAAAACTCATTCTCCCATTGTCTATAAGTTTAGAATCCTAGTAAGAAATTGTTTAGAGATTCTACTGCCTTCCTGCCTATTTTCCTCTCCTCCTTTCTTTTAACAAATCCTGAGACCCTGCGATATGCCTAGCATGCTACTCGATTGAAGTGAAGGAAGCACACATGGTCTCAGACTTCATGGTGCTTATATAGTAGGAAAATAACTCTTGAACATTTAAGTAGATTGTACTTGAGCTGAGTGGAATGAAGAAAACTATCAATTGGATGAGCACAAACCTCTGATATTTCAATATAATATCCATGATGTTAGTGTTTACACACTATTTTACATGTAGTGCATACACTACAATTTGTGTGGTTTGAGTGTCAGATAATGGTAGTTTTTGTCCAAATATAAAGTGCCCCTGAATATAAGGAAATCTTCCCTTTTCCAGTGATAAAAATGAAAAAAAAATTACAACATAATTTTTCAGCCAGTTTGACTGAATTAAATTTTAAGAATGTGAATTTTCAAATACCTATAAAGAATGTTTAATATCATAATTTCCTTATGCAAACATACATAAAAGTGCATTGTGCCTAAAATAAGGAATGTTAATTTGAAAATAACCTTTTCCTATATTCATTTCATGAAAAATTCTATTCATGCTCTCACATACAACATCAATATCAATGATTTCTCATCAATGTAGCTTCTTTTTAAAATTCCTCCAATATGGTTTTACCAAGCCATTTTTAATTTCACCAAAGATAGTTGAGATTAAACACTTCTAAAATCATATATGATTTTGTTACTGAAAATTTTATATCAAGTTAAAAATGCAAGTTTATCGAAAGTGTGAAATTCTTCTTTATCCTATAAGAATACAGTCACTGATCTTTTCAACTTTTAAATTTTAAGTTGGTTTGTTTTAATATCCAAATTTTGCAGTTTTAAGATCAATCTCTACTATGTAAGAATAATATTTAATCAGTTTTTAAATTTCATTTGCCTTCTTATTTTAAATAATTTTATCAGATGATGACTGAAATATCTAAAATCATGTTAAGTAGTTTTCTAAAAAATAGCTTAACAAATACTACATTATTCGGAGACTTTATAAGATCTTGAATATAAGTTCATTCCTGTTTTCATAGAAATAGTTTGAGAAGTTACATCTTATCATAAATTTGGGCATTTTTGGAATAGTTTACTGAAAAGATTGAGTACTATGGACTAAATTGTGTCTCCCATACCTCCACATTTATATTTGGAAGCCCTGACTACCATTCTAACAATATTTGTATGCAGGGCCAGTGAGGAAGTAGTAAAGGTTAAATGAGATCATATGGGTGGGCGCTGATTCAATAGAGCTAGTGATTTTATAAGAAGAGACACTGGAGCTCTCTGTCTCCAACATGTGAGCACACAGCAAGAAGGTGGCCATCTGCAAGATAAGAAGAGAACCCTCACCAGGAACTGAAAAGCTGGACTTGCAAATTAATTGAGCAATTTGTCTCTGCCAACTGGGTCAAATTCCCAGAGAGGAAATATGAGTTTTGGTATTGTAGTTACTACTCATCAACCAGCTTTTGGTTATTTGGAATGGTTGAGGACTGGTTTCACTGTTTACTACAATTCATGGGTTGCATAAATACAACATTCAGCCTTTTGTATTCTGACACACTCAGGTTAACAGTAATCCCAACTTTTTGCCTCATCTTTTGACTTGCAAGCCCAAATGTAAAGCGAAGCGTAAGTATGAGAGGAGTGCATCATGATAAGTTGTGCTCATATTTGACTGAATTTATGAGGCACAATCAATTTGGAAATAAAGTTTTCAATTCCTTTTTAACTGCATGTATCAGACCAATTTCTTCTTAACTAATAGTATACTATGACTTTTAGTCTTAGTAGAAATATCCAGGGACAAATTCTTCAACTGAATACATCCAAGAGGCAAATTATTCAATAGAACCAAACTTCCCAGCTTCTAGTCTATAAGAAATAAATTTCAGTTGTTTGAGTCACCCAGCCTATAGAAATTTGGCATAGCTGCCCAAACAGACTAATGCAAAAAATAGGTGCATGTCCATATTAGGTGAACATTTGTGGTAGAAGGGGAACCTTTTTCAAACAGCATCTGGGGGAAAGGCATAAATACTCCTTCTTTCTATGCCTAGATACAGTGTCCTTGGATGACCAAAATTGGCATCCACACATTGCTGCTACCTGAGGCTGGGAAAAGGGATGAGACTCAGAGAGTGATAAGGCCACCAGTAATATAACAAATAGCCTTTGTTCCAAATCACTCCAAATTGTAAGAACCTCAAACCCAATGATTCTGACACATCAAAATTATTGCCAAATGTTATTAAAGATTTTATCTGAACAATAAAATATTAAAATAGATGATAAAAATCAGCAGTAATATCATCTGGATCTAATCATTAATATATGCACATGCATACATGCATTATGATTATAAATTTACACACATACACACCAGAAATATATATTTTGTCATCATTGAAAACATGCCATATATTCAATTTTATTCTCATTTATTTCACCAAAAATTATATTTTATCATGCAGTTAAAATATATTCAACATTATCTTTTGTAATAGTTGCATAATATGCCTGAATTGCCTAACATATAAAAATAGCAAACAATCTTAGAAGTTATCATTAGGTACTTAAAGACTTCAGAGCAAATTGGGGGCCAGTCAGAGCTATTAATAAGTATATGCTTTTTGAAGGGTTGTCTTAGTTTGTTTTGTGAGGCTATAACAGAATACCCCAGAGAGGGTAATTTAAAACAGAAAGAAATATGCTGGCTCACAGTTCTGGAACTTGGGAAATCCAGAATCCATGTACCAGCATCAATGAAGGTCTTCTTGCTGCATTATAATATGGCCAAAGGCATCACAAAGCAGAAGGACAGAGAGAGAGAAGAAAGCACTAAAGGGGGCTAATGAACTTCTGTGATAATGAACTCATTCCTGAAATAACAGCATCAGGACATTGGTGAGGACGGAGTCTTTATGACCTGACTGATTCTTAGAGGTTCTACCTTCTAATACTGTCCTAATGGTAGTTAAATTTCAGCATCATGTTTGGCAGGTACAAACATACAAATTGTTGCTGGAGCTAACAGTGAAGGTTCTCAAGGAAAATCTGACTGCTGAGTCAGGCCTTCTGGTTAGTGTGATCTTTAACTCAAGTACAAATTTTGATCCTCATCTACAGCTAGTGGGGGACTCTGTGCTCACCTAATGAAGCTGACATGAGAACAAAAGGATGGTCTCCTTGATTCTCTGACACCACACTTTAATTCTTCTCCTCTCATTTAATCCTTGAAAAAAAATCCTGTAAACACTTGATCCAGGACTCAGAGAGAAGAGGCTGTCCACAAATGTAACTGAAGGAACATCAGAAGAAAAGAATTTTGATGTGATTTTAAGTATAATACTCTTGCTAACAACAAAGCGTCTCTCTGTAGCTAAGTAGATAGCTTACAGACAAAAAAGGAATATACCACCTGAGCTTTTGGAACAGCTAGGTACTTTGTAAAGTTGGATTCAAACTCTATACTTCCTCAGAGCTGAAGGACACTAAATCATATCTTAAGCTTCCTTATTCTTACCAAAATAGAATGATCTGGAATAGTAATCCTTTTCAAACTACAACTTTGGGCTTCCTTGAAGGCTTGTCCCAGCTCAAAATGAAAAAAAAAAGAAAAATGTGTTCCCAACCCCAGACTCTTCTTTTTAAGTCAGCATTTGGACTAAGATGCTGAGCTCTTCATTTGCTTTCTGCTCTGGGGCAGATGAGTTATCCTGACCTAAATAAAACTCCTATTTCTCATTTGCCTGCAAAAAGGAGGGGTAGAACTTTTATTCATTAAAGTAGTTATATAAAATATGAGGAAAATTGCAGATCACCAAAGGTTGCTTGACAAGCTGTAATAGAGTACTGAGCAGAATTGCATGGGCAGACCAAAGATCCACGATCCTGGATTGCAGGACACAGCAATGCTATCTAATGGGGTGTTAGGTAGCATTGCTAGATTCTGCCTTAGTGCTCTCTGTGCACTCTGTCCATGGTACAGAGCTATCTTCTCCTAACAACTGAGCATTCTGAGCACAATTCTGCTATTTCTCATTCTCCAGGTAGTGGTTCTCCCTCAACATGCTAAGTCAAGTGGATGCTACTGCCTAGGGGCATTTATTTACACCTTGTGATCTCAGAGGGATTAGTCATACAAATTTTATATCACAGCATTTCTCAGAACTTTATACCAAATAAAAAATGATGTTATGAGCTAATTCTTGTGAAACTTAAATTGTTTCTTTTCTGAATATTTCCATGTTTTAAATCTTAAAAAAATCTGGCAATTGGCAATAACTTTATATTTCAAAGTACTGCTTGTCTGAATTCATGTGACTCTAAAAGTAAATTTTACTTATAGCATAATACATTTCCTTTTGCAATAAAAATGCTATCAAATATGTTGGATGTGGAATGTTCAATTTATAAAATTCTGATGGGAGGAATTGGACCTGAACTACAATGAAGGAATGGGGTTTTCTTAAGAAATTGATCATCTACATGGAGAATACCAAAATTTTCTGACTTATGAGTAGATTGGTTACATGTTTGAAATTGAGCACAGTACTGGAACTGGAATGATTAAAGAAAAATTACATTTGAAAGTTTAGTGACTGAGATTAAAAGATCATTTCCTTCTCATAATCAGTATTAATAGAAAAACCACACATTGCATAATAGAAAATAAGTAAGATATTGTATATCATAATGACACAAATTCTGCCTCATTCAAATATCCACAAATGGCACTAATAAAAGCAAACTTTTTTTTTTTTTTTTTTTGTACTGGGGATTGAACCCAAGGACACTTAACCACTAAGCCACATTCCAACCAGGGTCTCACTAAATTGCTTAGGGCCTTGCTAAGTTGCTGAGGTTGGCTTTGAACTTCCAATCCTCCTGCCTCAGACTTCTGAACCACTGCGATTACAGATGTTTACTACTATACCCCACAGCAAATGTTATTCTCAAAACAATTTTTGTAGGGCATATTACATCTGGATATTAAAGAGATTCTGCTGTATTTATTCATTCAACATATATTTATTAGTGAGCCTAGCATATGCAGGTAATATTCTGAACTCTGAATATAGAGCAATGAGGAAAGCAGGAAGTAGGGAATGGTAGGGAGGAGAATGAACTTTAAGTAAGGACAATCTCAGCTACTCTGACCTGCTGTGAAAATATGAAAACTAGGTGACATAAGTGTGGTAAAGAACAGGACAGGACTTCAGACTGGGACTCCAGGAAGTTGTCTCTGAGAAATGACATTTAAGATGAGATGTGCATGATGGAAAGTGCCAATCATACAATAATATGTAAATTTAGAACGCCAGGCAGATGGAAAGGTCAGGCAGAAGACCTACTACTATGAGCCTGGGAACTTAAGAAATAGCTCTTACCAGTGAGGTAGAAGTGTGGTGAAAAAGAGTGATTGTGATGTGATGTAATTTATAATTAGGATTCCCAGTGTCCGATAAGTGTCCAAAGACAAAAGGGACACTGAAAAAACCTGATCTTACCTCTGTTATCTATTAGGGGAAAATTGTAGGGGTTTTCTAAGAAAAGATAAAGCAAAATATAAGTGAAAACTAGAAAGTTTTGTCTTTCTCATAACTAGATTTTTGACACATGCTACAGAGTAATATTTCTAGAAAAATAAAAACATTTTTAGGCCCAGAAGTCACAGCATGTTTGTTTTTAAATTTTGCCTTAATCAAGAAGTCTTTGATGTGTTGATAAAGTATCAAGGTGTAACCATTAGACCCAGATTCAAGCCCTGGTCTAAATATATTAGCTTTGTGGTATTGGATTGGACTCAACAGATCCATCAGAGTCATTTCTCATCTATAAAATATGATGATAGTTGTGAAAGTCAATTGATATTTAAGCAGCTTAAGTCAGGGGCATTGATGGAAAAATTTATCACCACCTTAAATTTCAAATAGAATTTAAGGATTTCCTATATGTTTATCTTAGCTTAGTAAAATAAATATGATAAAGCAAGACTGATATTTCAATGAATTATTAGCATTTTAGTTCATAAATTTATAGACTGTGAAGAGAAATAGGTCATTTTAGTATTAAAGATCAGAATTACCAATCACACCTCTCTGTGGCTAACCAGAAGTTGCTGGATCATGATCAGGCTTTTCCTGTTGTTTCAGACTGATCCTTGTTACAGCATTGATCTGATTTCCTCTGTAGTCATTCTTTTTTAAGAAAAGGTATATATCAAGACAATTTTCAGCTATAATAACTTGACATATATGAAAATTTCAATCATCAAGTGAAGATAACCTTTCAATTATCTGAGACATGTATTTAATATGTATTATTTGGTCATAATCATCACATCCAGTTTTACGGAATATTTTTTCAGGCTCAATAGGAAGGAAAATTTTAGATTTCTAATCAGTATCTATTAAGCCAGAAAAGTCAGATGGTAAAGAGAAATGTATTAGCTTAGAAAAAATAATATTTTTCACATCATGTTTCCAACATTGTAAGATTGATCCCCAGGCTCTTAAGTGTCCTTGCTTTAGTGGGTCAGCACTTTAAACAATAAAAAAAACAATGCCTACAGAAGATCAGAAACTTTGCAGCATCATTGTGAAGATTCTAAGTGTAGAGAGATTAAAATTGCAAACTGTTTTTAGGTTTATGGAAATCATTGCCCATCACCTCATCTGTATTATATTTGTTTCTGAATGCAGATTAACATTTTTTCCCGAGTTTTTTTTCTATATTGTAATCATGGTGAGGAAATGGTATTTCAGATAAAAGCTTCAGAGTGATTTCATGTGACAGAATTTTATCTGGGTTTCAAGAAGCCCTAATAACTGCATTTACAATTCTCCTATGCAATTTCTCCTTTTCTTGTTACCATAGGAGTATGGAAAACACGTTCCTGGTTTAAAAAGCCAAAAGAAAAAAAAAATCTTCAGTTTAATCTGAGTATTAGGAAAAGGATCACAAATCCTGCTACAGTATTTTGTATTTAAGCTAGTTTCTGTAAAGGCCCCTGACATGCCCCCTGGGAGCTAAATATTGACAAGCATGCCTTAGCAATCAAGATCAAGCTTGTTGAATTAACACAGCTCAAGTCTTACATTGACACTGTAACCCAAGACTGAGAACTCTTATCTTTCTCCATTTGCTTTGGCTTTATAGGTGATACTGTACACTTGAATTAGGGATTTTTCACTTTATCTTAAATGCGAAAACTGTGGATTAATTTGATTTGAGAATATACTAGTCCTTATCATGCTCACAGTATAAATTATAAATGAAGTATAACATTCATTGTTTTATCTCCCAGCATGGATCCACTATGAAAGTTGCTATATACCTAAGTCTGATATTATCTTTCCATCACAACATGTCTTATAATTTCCACCTCCTAAAAGGGAAAGAGAAATAAGAAGAATGATACTGTCTTTTTTACATCTTTCATTACAAGTAAATGTTTTCCAAATTTCTCATTCTTTTGTTGTGGTTGTTGTTGTTGTTGTTGTGGTTGTTGTTGTTTTTAGATATACAGGACATTAGGTGTATTTTGACATATGATACATACATGGAGTACAACCCAATCCAAGTTTGATTCCATTTTTGTGGTTGAACATGATGTGGAGTTACACTGGTCCATGTGTTCATCTATGAGCATAGGAAAGTTAAGTCTGATTCATTCCACTGTCTTTCTTATTCCCATCCCCCACCCTTCCCTTTATTCCTCTTTGTCTAATTCAGTGCATTTCTGTATTTCCCCTCCCTACCTTCCCTTGGTATGGGTTAGCATCCACATAGCAGAGAGGACACTTGGCCTTTGTTTTTTGGGGACTGGCTTCTTTCACTTAGCATGATATTCTCCAGTTCCATCCATTTACCAGCAAATTCCATAATTGCATTATTCTTTATGGCTGAGTAATATTCCACTGTGTATATATACCACATTTTCTTTATCCATTCATCTGTTGAAGGGTGCCTAGATTGGTTCCATAGCTTGGCTATTGTGAATTGAGCTTCTATAAATGTGGATGTGCCTGCATCCCTGTAGTGTGCTGATTATAAGTCCTTTAGGTATAAACCAAGGAGTGGGATAACTCAGACAAATGGTGATTCCATTCCAAGTTTTCTAAGGAATCTCCATACTCCTTTCCAGAGTGGTTGCACTAATTTTCAGTCCCACCAGCAATGTATGAGTGTAAGTTTTTCCCACATCCTTGCCCACATTTATTGTTACTTGTATTCTTGATAATTGCCCTTCTGACTGGAGTGAGATGAAATCTCAGTGTAGTTTTAATTTGCATTTCCATAATTGCTAGAGATGTTGAACATTTTTTTCATACTTTTTTGACCATTCTCATTTCTTCTTCTGTGAAGTGCCTGTTTAGTTCTTTTGCCCATTTATTTATTGGGTTATTTATGGTTTTGGTGTTAAGTTTTTTGAGTGTTGTATATCATGGAGATTAATGCTGTATCTGAAGTACAGATGGAAAATATTTTCTCCCATTCTGTAATCCAGGCGACTCGGGAGGCTGAGTCAGGAGGATCGTGAGTTCAGAGCTAGCCTCAGCAACTTAGCGAGCCTCTAAGCAACTCAGTGAGACCCTGTCTCTAAATAAAATACAAAATAGGGCTGGGAATGTGGTTCAGTGGCCGAGTGCCCCTGAGTTCAATCCCCGGCTCAAAAAAACAAAAAAAGAAAGAAAGAAAAAAAAAAGTGAAAGCAAAATATAAATCAGAAAGGAAATACTAATTTGTTTTTCATCGTGTCTCTAAAAACTCAAATGGCAATCTTCCAATGACAACAGTATTCATAAAGCTTAAAACTAATCCCCTTGAAGTTTTAGAGGAGAGTATAGCCCTTTTATCAGAAAACTAATAATGAATTTTGTTAATTACTAGGAATAATGATGATAAAGGTGACAATAGTGGTGATGAACTAACTTTTATGAAGGGCTTACAATGTGTTACTCCCCATGGAACATTTTGTGTGCAGTCTCTCCTTTAACTCTTTACGACAGATACTTTTCTTGGCCTCATTTCACATATGAGGAAGCTCAAAGAGCTTTAGGAACTTGTCTGATCATGCTTGCTATGTCTTGAAACTTAGCCCTATTTTCTTTTCAGTGGATATGCTTACAGCAAGGCAGTAACTAGACATTTCTCCTGCCCTTAGAGAGCTTACACTTTAAAAGAAGAAACAGGTGGCATGCTGTCATTCAAAATTATATTCCTGCATGTGCTATAGGAGCAAAGGGAAGGAACATGGTGACTGAGGATCCTCCAATGATGGTCCCCCAAAGGATGTTTTAATATTTGGCATTAAGTTAAAGGATGAGAAGAAGAGGGTGAAATTTTTTTTTCAGGCAGTGTGAATAGCAAGAGAAATGACACAATGGTATGAGTAAATGTGAGACCCTCAAGAAACTGCAAGTTGTTCAGTGTTTCAGGAGTTATTTGGTAGAGGTTGTGTGAATGACACAAATAGCTTATGGAGTTTAAATGTCGTAAACATGTTTAACCATTGACAACCTCGATGACTGCACTGTGAATTGAAGATAATACCAAAAAAATCAGACTGCAAAGAGCCATTATGAGGGATAAATTAAATACCATGTGCCAAAGACTTTTCTAACCTGAGTTCTCAGGTCTAAAATCTCTATTTTATCTTAATAGGAAAAGTCATAATTTTGAAACTACCTTCTTAAACCATTTTCTTTAGATGAAATAGCCATTTGACAATTTCTCTTCTAATATTCCTTCTTGGCAAGTTAGGAAAGATACACAGATTGGTTCTTTGTTTTTAAACGTATTCTTCTTTTACCCTTCCTCAAGGGAGGTAAAAGATCATAATCATAATGTCATCTTCACTAGCAAGTGCCATTTGATACTTGATTTTCTCATAGTTGTGCAATTGGATTTCTAAAATATTTTTGGATAGGCATTTTCATATACATATGAGTAGAAAGAAGTATAATCAGAAGAGTAGCATGTTCTCAATTCAGAGGTGCCTGTCACAGTGCCCAGCACACAGAGACACATGTCCGTTCTTCCTTTCCTCTCATCTAATTACACCTTCTAAAATCACCTTCAGAGTCTATTTTAACACAGAAAGATCAGTCCAGACATTTTGCCAATGACCTGGCCTGTCAAACTTCTTAGTCATTCTAGGCTAAGTCTCCACAATGCGTCCACCATCTATACCCCGATCCACATGTCATGATCATCTTGCACATTGTTGTCTCAAGGCAAACAATCAGCCACTTGTTCAGTAAAGACAGCACAGAACCTGGGTTCTTAATTCTAGACCCTCTTTCAGAAGACTTCTGAAGTTTGGGATGCCTGTTGCCCTTATACCTGAGTTTGTCCCTTTGATGGTCGCCTCCTCTAGGTACTTCATGACTCTCACCTGCTCCCTGAGCTCCCAAACTCTCTGCTGTGCTTCTTTCACATTTAATAAACCTCTCCAGGACAATATAATTCCATTTATGTTAGAGAACTCATTTTTCTATATGTTCAATATAAAATAATGTTTTGCTTTGGAAAATGAAAATCACCATTTTTAAGTAAGTTATATACTCAATAAAGTATATCCATATAACAATTCTACCAAACTCTTGAACATTTTAAATTTTGGGGTAATTGTAAGATTTTGAGTACTCTTAATTCAATTCTATACACTTTTAGTAAACTGAAATATTCCTAAATTGCACTTTTAGTAATTATTTAAATGGGGCTCTCTTCAAACTAAATGACGTAGTGCCACCTCATCTACCCAGAGTATGTTCATTGTAGTTCTTGAATATATTTCTCTCTTATTTCTTATCTCAATATAGAATACTACCATATAAGTTTCATTACTAAAAAGATATGGAAATCTTAAAAACTAAGTATTTAGAAACTGAAGTAACTAGTTATGAAACCATAATTATGTAACAGAGTGTTCTTTCATAGCAAGAAGTCTTCACATCTGTCATCCAGTGTTTTAATGCCTATAGTACTTATTAACTGACTATTTCTATTATTACCATTCTACAAGCAACTGCCATTCTTGAAACTGATTGATGTTTAGGAATAAAGCACATTTATTACATGTTGCCAACTTCAGAGGAGCAATCTTATAAACTACAGCACTTTTTGAGAAGTGATGATACCTTATATTTCTAGAACTAATCACTGCTGAGGAAAGTAAAAGGGTGAAAACATGATTTTTTTCCTATGCAGGCCTTTCATTGCATTGTATGACACACAGCCATAAATGATTATAGTGTTTCATCTGCCAGGAATTACAGTGGTGAAAGGTAACTTTGTGTGTGTGTGTGTGTAAACACACACACGCACACATATACATATATTTCTAAAGAGATGTGTACATAACCGTCTACCTATATCAGTCACTGGTAGATAGACACCTATGTATATCAGCCTTTTTTCATATCATCTTCCTGTTTCAGTCTGGCTAGCCTGGCTTGCACAGATATGGGAGAAAGATGTGAATAGAAAACAAAAATAAATAAATAAAATATAACTCCTACTGAGTTTTAATGTGAGTAAAAAAATAATGATATTATTATGATTGTTTTATTATGTCATGTCTTTTTTCCAAACCACCTTTGTTCAGCCTTCAGTCACTATTCCTTGAAGTTCTTCCCTCCATTATGCCACCTGGACCTTTTGCACTGACCTTGTCTCCAGTTATACCACCTGATCTCATTCACTGATCTTGCCTCATTGCTCCATCCTGACTGAGTACTTTGGCTCTCTCTTTACTGGTCTATCACTCCAACTTCCATCCTCATCATTAATAGACAGTATAAAAGTACTTCCCATTGATGGGGGACAGGAAAGAAGATGAGGAGATGAAGGTCAGGATTCAGGGCAGCCAATATGAAGGACAAACAAGTAAAGAGATTTAATGCCTAATACAAGAACAAATAAAATTGTACTTCATGTGGGATTCATGCAAAATGAGGAGATTTCAGCCCTCTTGCCACAAAAACAAAAAGGATGGTGCATATGTTAATTTCCTTCAATATGTAACATTTTTACGACCTTCGTGTAATTATAACATCATGTTGTATACCTTAAATACTCACAATAAAATTTATCTTCAAAACAAAAATGTGGTACTTAAAGATCTATCCAGCACATAGGAAGGACTGTAATTTTAACTATTATCATACTCATCCTCATCAGCAATTTCAGAATCCATCTTGTTATATATCCATCAATTTCCAAGATGATTAAATATTAAAATAATGTGGAAACTAATATTTGTGCAACACTTTTATCATTTCAAATCATTTTCAGAATTTTGCTTGATTCTTACAACAACCTGATAAGGTAGGGTTGTTCGCTTTATTTGTAGAGTGATTAAAATCTAACTCACAGCTGCTCTTTAGAGGAACACAATTTATATTAAGGTTTTTATGATCCTGAAATCTACACATGGCTTTTCAATTGGGCAACATTGTAGCAGCAGCAACATTTTTCCAGTAGTCAACACTGTCTCAACCTCTTACAATTCAAGGCTACTATTTATAAATAAGACATTTAGAGAATCCCAATTAAACAGAACTAGAGACACTGAGTGGCAAACTGAAACAAGTATTGGGCTATCTTCCATTTTCTTAAGCAGCTCAGCTGTTTTCCACCTCAATGGTACTTGCCCAGATCCAAATTTATTATCCTCCATAAACCTTAAAAATTATCATAGTTAATGACATTAACCTCTGAGTCCTCTTGATGCCTCCCACTCTCTTATACTGCATGTCTAATTAATCATGAAGTTCTATAAGGCCCCTCTGTGAATGCAAATGAATTTTTTTTACCTTACTTTCTATTTCTGTAGACTTAACTTAGCCCAAGTCCTGTACTTACAGACTTAATTCTTCTATGACCTTCTACTAATCTCTTCACTTTCACTTTTACTATCCCTCTGATCCTCAGGCGACACCACCATCATCACAAGTATTAAATTCCATCTTATCTGGTAAATCCCTGCTCAAAATACTCAGAGGCCCTCTCACTCCTGTAAGAAAGGACCAACCCCAAATGCTGAGTGGCATGTGGGACCCTTCACAAACTAGAGTTTCATGAAAGCAAAATCTAAAACAAGGACTTGGATGCAGGTGATTTATTTGGAAAAAAGCAGACCTCAGGGAGGAGGGAGCACTGGACAAAGGAAGAGCAAAGGCAATTGAAGAGTATGTTGATTTTAGGTCACAGTTGTGAATTCCTGGGAAGAGGACAGAGACTTTGCATGATGGTCCACCGGAAGGATGGAGGGCTAGAGTTATTTGTCAGTGAGTCACTAACAGCACTATTTGGGACCTGACCCTGCACCTCTGTGGCTATAACACATATGCCTAGTGGGCTTTTGCTCTATCAGAGAAACTCTGGGACAAAAAGTACAAAGAAGCTTAGCAGAGTACTCTGCTTTCTTGGGGTCAGTAATGGACACATGGAGCTGACTATATTAGCTACAATTGAAACCAGACGTGGTTGATATATCAGTGTATCCCAGGGACACCTGCCACACTCCCAATCCAGGCTTGTCTCCTTTTCCTATCTATCCTTTATGAACCAACAGTTCCAATTATTTCCAGATCTTTATCCCTTTCTCATGCAGCCCCCTTTGTGATTCCCATCCCTCCTTTTCTGCCTTCTTAACTGCCACTTGTCCTTTAAGACTTAGCTCATTTTTCATCCTCATTAAAGATGACCCAACCAAAGTACAGTCCAACTTCCTCCCAGTTGTCATGGTCCTTTCTCAGCTTTTCCTGGAGCCATTAACATGCACTGTAATAAATCATTTATATCTCCCTTCTGCTAGATTATAAATTTCTTAAAGACAGGGATAATGTCTTCCTCATTTATGTCACCACCTCCAAGCACACTAACTGCTCATAGCTGCTGATTTACTGAGTGGAATTAATGAATAAAAGTATTTGACAATTATAAATGTATAGCTTAAATTTGTTTAAAAATTAACTTTAAATTCAGATTATTAAAAATCAATGCTATGGAACTTTTCTTAAATTGAATAAAAGCTGGGAAGATATTAGTTCCATTGTATCAAAATATGCTTTCAGCCAGGCATAGTAGTGCACACCTGAAATCCAAGAGGTTTAGGAGGCTGAGGCAGGAGGATACCAAGTTCAAGGCCAGCCTCAATAATTTAGCAATGCTCTATGCAACTTAGTGATACTCTGTCTTGAAATAAAAAATAAAAAGGACCACAGATATGGCTCAGTGGATAAGTGCCCTTGAGTTCAATATCCCTGGTGCCAAAAGAAAAAAGAAAGAAAGAAAAAAACAAAAACTATGCTTTCAATAATAATCCTTATATTTCAGATCTCATTTATAAAAATTTAGTTCTCATTTATATGGTATGGATAAATTACATCAAAGCTATATTATCTGATGTAGTTTATATTCAAATTACAAGATCTAATATAGAAGTTCTATAAATTTGTAGGTACATGTGGTATTATTATCCAGCTTATTATTGAAAATACTTCTATGCTACTTTTTTGTTGAATATATTTTAGAATTTTGCCACATTTTAGTTATTTTTTAAAATGTCAAATATTTTAATAATAAGCATCTCAAAAGTTTTCTTTGCATTATGTAGATCAAAAGTATGATCCTCATGTGTTAGAGTGCCCTCAATCTCCTGATATCTCCTTACAGGTTTTTGCCCTTGAAATATCAAAAGGAAATGGTCAGTAATCATTATTGTGATGTGAAGTAGGAAGGCAGAATGGGCAGAGGAATAGTAACTTAAAAGTCTGGCTTGTAGACAAAATTATGCATCTGCATATAGAATACATGGTTTCATATGTTCCAATTATTTGCAAATCTGTAAAATTATAAATGGTGGAGAATATCAAACATACAATTAATTTGTTGTTAGTACTAAATCTCTGGGGAGATGAGAGAGGCTATATAAAAATGGAAGGTAAAGGAAAGACAAAAATGTCAGATAAATAAGAAGAGAGCATAATTGAAAGGGAGGATAAGAAAGACGAGAAAGAGGGAAAGAGAAAGAAGAAGGGCGGGGAGAGAGAGAGGAACTGACCATCAGTAGCTATTAAAAAGTGGGTGTTCAACATGAGGATTATTCTTATGGGGTTTGCTTAAAGAATAAAACATTTCTCCAGCATTTTTATCAAGGGGTCATAAGAGATCCTGAAAGGAAATAACTCAGACTCCATCAGACATTCCCATTTCAAACACAGTCAACCTCTAGTAGAAAAATAAAGTATTAAAATAGGCAAAACTCCCTGGGTTCAATCCCCAGCACCACAAAAAAAAAAAAAAAAGGCAAAACTGAAAGAACATCAGCAGTCATTGATGGTAACACCATTAGTTATCCATCAATACTGATTTCTTGTATCAGTATCATTAATTTTTCTTACTAGAGAGAATTTACAAAGGAAATTTTGATCTATTTGCTCTGACCCTGCCTGAAAATGAAGTGACAAATTCAACTTCTTAAGCTGCACAACTTCCAGAGCTTAAGACTGAATAGTCTCCCACTCTGTTACTAAGAGTAGGCAGCAGCCCAGCACAGGGATGGGATCAGAGACTCTGGAATCAATTGCCTGGGGTAAAATCCTGGCCATGTACCAGTTTCCCTTCCTCAGCTTACTCAGTCATTCTGGACTCTACTGCCCCATCTGAAGAAAAAAATGACAGAAATAAAAGTATCCACATGTCCATATTTCTGTGGAATTAGATTATTTAACATTTGTACAGCACTTAGAATGGAGTTTGTCATACAGAACTGCTACACAAATGTGTACACTTATTATGCTTATGGAACTCCCTTTATTTTTGGAAGCTTTGTTCCCTGAAGATTTTGGGTTCCATTATGCTCCTTTGAGAAATGGAGACATAAAATAAAACATATGTGTTTTTTGCAGAAATAACCCAAACAGGGCATTAATTATAATTCGATACTCAGGCCTGCCCTGAAGTCCAGAATCACTGAAGATAATTTGATGTCTACATGTAGCCAATGTTGGTGATGCTGAGGAACAATTTACCACATCCACACAGCTTCTACTAGGTGTAAAGCATCAAACCTCCTGTCCTACCTTCTGATTGGAGTCTCCTCAAACCAAAGCTCTGCCATTAAAACTCTGATTTTATCCTATGTCTTGGCCTCCTGACATATACTCACAAATGAGATCTTTTCTTCTTGTCTGAGTGAATCTTCTGAAGTAGAAAGTGTTGAAATAAATGGCTTATGACATGTATAGTGTTGAAATAAACGTTTATTTTAACACTTCATAAGTCATGAGCCATTTATTTTAACACTTTTCACTTGAAGTGTTTAAATAATAGGTTTTATACAGGGATGTGTCATCCACTCTGTTTAATGTAAAAGTGAATATGTAAATATATCCATCTATCTAATCTGGATTTTACACCCTTTGGCTGCCAAACAGCCTGGTTGCCATAGTTTCTGGAGTAACCTGAAATTAAAATTTCTTCGCTTTCTTTTTCAGATGATAGGTAATTTGGTGGTACACAAGGCAATTGGACATCACTCCATTAATGGAGAATTGGTTAAATACATCTTTTTTCAGAAACCTAAAAAAGTATAAGCAAAGACTAGAGTTGACAGTTAAATGCTTTCATAACTAAAACAGCCTTTACTAGAAAATGTCAAGATTTTTCCTTTTGATTTTAAGACTAATGGCAACTTGTTTGCAGGGTTATTTTAAGCATTTACGTGTGTGTGTGTGTGTGTGTGTGTGTGTGTGTGTGTGTGTGCATGTAGGGCCTGGAACCAGTAAATAACAGAAATTACCTCACTGATAGGAGGAAGCATTGGTTGGGAGTCAGATCTGGGTGGAATCTGACATCTACCAGTTACTATTACAAAGGTAATATATGGAACCATATTTAGCATAAAAATCATAGTTCTTGGGGATTTTGTGAGATTTAAATGATAGCATCAGTACAAACCTGAATAAAATGCTTTGTACATGGTAGGACATTCAGTAAAGGAAGCTGTTATTGTTGCTATTACTTTTTGGTAGGAAATGGCAATTGATAAGAACAGCCATAAATGTTACACTTTTTGTAAACTATGATTCTCACAGCTTTCTGTCTTTGTTTTTTCCAGATAATATAGAAAAACTGATATTTTTACATGCATAGAAGGAATCCAGGCATTCTAAAAGAATTTTTTTAAATAAACTTTTTCTTTTGGAATGATTTTAGTTTTACAGAAAAGGTGAAAAGATAGTATGGAGCGTTCTCATATCTGTTACTCAATTTCTCCTCATTTTAATTATGAGGGATATTTTAATTTAAGAATTTATCAAAGCAATACCTGTGGTGAAAAATATTTGTATCAAAGACTTTATTTTAAAGTCTGAGAGTAAAGTGGAAGAAATGGAGCAAAGCATTGTGGGATAGAAATGGAGGAGGACACAGAAAGAGAAGCCAAGAGAGGGATGTTACACAGGGAACCTGGGACAACTCACTGCTCACAACGACTTGTATATAAAAACAGTTCCCTGACAAGTTAACTGCAGAAAGAGTTAATTGAGCCATGAAAGGGCCACTGTTTGTTTTGCTCTCAGGTACTAGGAAGTCTTTTAAGGAATAATTAAAATCCAAGAAGTAAAAATGCTCCAGAAAGAATATAAACACTGGCATTCATTTTCCATTTGACATTTCCAATGTCTATAAATGCTATTGATTTCAAATTCTAAATTATTTCACTTCTGAACACGCCTTGTAGAATTATTACAGTGCTGTTTGTGTGAGCTTGTAATCATTGATTGTGACATTATACTCTCCATAAATGTGCCATTGTGAATAATTAAACTTGTTAGCATTTTGTTTGCCTGCAGTCTTTAGAGTGCTCACCCTTTTTGGAAATCACAAATATGTTTTCTCTAGCTTGGTTTCTGCTAGATATGGGAAATATATTTTTTTCCGTAGAACTTTTAAATACTTTGGCATTTTCAGATTTGAAATTTCCAAAGCTGCCCCATAAAACTTCAGCATTTAGTAAATAAAAATTCTGGGAGTCTTATGATTTGTTTTCTGGAGTTTATAAATAAATGATCTGCAATGCAACCAGAGATCTTTCTCATGCCACCTACTGTCTGTGAGCACACCATTTTTCATACCTTCCTTCTTACTGCCTGAAGTAAAAGTGTTCCAAAGTAGATATACATTGTGATCATTGGCCCCATTTACACTGGGTTGCAGATACACTTTAAAAGATTTGAAAGACTGTTATAATCTGATGTGATTTTTCTCAACCTCTACACAATTATAGAGTCTCTGAGCTTTACTAACAAAAACACACTGTAGAGCAGTTCTGGCAAAGGTTATTAAAAATGTCTCTCCCCTTGAGGCATGGAAACCATGTTCTAGCCATCCCTCTGTTAACTAGATTAGCACATCTGTGATGCCCAGTGCCCAGAACTGAATGGTTCGATGCTATTTGGAATCATTATACAGAATTTAAACATTTGGATGATGAAACATTTGTGGCAACAACATAAATGGAAAGATCATCTATGAAAGAGGAAAAACATATGTGTCCCATCTCATCTAGATGTGTGCATTAGACACTCACTATGTATCTTTTTCCACCAAGTTGGACCTGATCATAAGCTGTCTCCTTTTCATGCAAGCAGAAGTTAGCTAACTGCCATTTGGCAATGATTTGAGTCATACAGGATTGCACACTTGCCAATTTGCCTACATATCCATGCCAATCGACAAAGTAATGACCTCAATTTGACAAGAGACTGAAATTTCATCAGAAAATATAAAAGACTGGAAAAGTAAAATAGAGAAAGGATATTTCATTATAAACCCATCATAGACTTGACATAGCTATAAGCCAAATATTCTTTAAGGATTCTGCTGGGAAGATGAGTTTATGATTACAAGATTTTAATAGGAATAACACCCTTGAGTGCTTGCTCT
The DNA here is from genome assembly GCA_020662805.1 of Glaucomys volans. Taxonomy (NCBI): domain Eukaryota; kingdom Metazoa; phylum Chordata; class Mammalia; order Rodentia; family Sciuridae; genus Glaucomys; species Glaucomys volans. Next base: position 1,004,360 of record JAJEJO010000640.1, read on the forward strand.
CTTGTCTTCAAGAGGTAAAAATATACTCAAATACCAATTTGGGCATAAAGTGCAGAAACAGTAAATCTCATTATATGTTAACAATATTTGTGAGTGTTTGATGACATTTTTTAAATTTGACTCTGGGGCCTCGCTTAGCATGACTGTGTACAAAGGGCCAAACTGCTTCTGTGACTTGCTACAACTGCACTGTTCCAGATAAATAGAATGATACTTACGCCAACTGGGTAATTCAGGAAGTGTGACTTAAACATCCAGTCCAGCCATAGAATCTGTCTTCATATGTGGGTTGTTGTTGTTCTCCATGTGTCCTCATTCCTAATAATTGATGACTTATCACTGATAGTGCATGTGTGTGTTTACAGTGTTCACATGTGTACGTGTTGATTTGTGTTACATATGGCTACTTTAAAAGAATTGCTGTCAAGAAAATTTCATCGGGATTCCTAACATTAAAGAAGGCCAGTGACAGCATAAAAACTGCTCCTGATGAGTCATTTACATGATGTTGATTTACCTTCCATGATGGCCTGAGATCATCATCTTTAGTCCTGTTCAAGTGTATAATATAAGCGAACAGTTTTGTTTCCTATTTGCAAATGGGAAGATGCTCTCATTTCAGAGGGTGAAGTTTTAGATCTATCAAAAGATTTCTTAAAAGTGAATGCTCACTTTTGAGATAGACTTTTTCACTACTTCCTATTAATGTATTTATAGTTTTTTATTTCTCAAATGAACTATAGTTTATATATAATCTAATGCATGGATATTAAGTGTTAGGCTAAAGTGTTTTCAAAATTGTATGCATCTGGTATAACTAAAATCTGAATCAGGGTAGAGAGTATTTCCTTTATACCAGACAGTTCCCTTGGGTTGGTTGGCAGGTACTTCCCCCAATCCCAGCTGAGATTTACAGCATCACAGAGTCTTCTGTCTGATATTAGATTCATATGAACAAAATAATATTAATTCTCTCTTCCTTATTTTACCTCTCCTCCTCCCACGTGTCTGTGCATATATACATGCATGCCTCCAGTGTTGTCTGGTTTTATTCGACCAACATAATTTTCTATGTGTCTGTTGTTGCTTTTATCAGTAAGCAATTCCTTTTTACAGTTGATAGTTTTCATTGCATTAAATGACCACATTTTGTTTATCTATTCTCTGTTTGATGGATATTTGAGTTGTTTCCAGTTTGGGGATATCATGAATAAGACTGCCATGCACATTCTTGTGAATATTCTTTTACAGTCTTGTTTTCACTTCTCTTGGGTAAATATGTAGGGATGAAATTGCTGGGACATAGGACAGATGTGTGTTTGTTTACAAACTATCAAACAAGTATTCAAAGAGATTCTATCATCTTCTACATCTACCCGCCAACAGTGTATGCGAGGTCCGCATGTTCTCCATTCTCATCAACATTTGGTGTTACTAGTATTTTTCATTTTTAGCCATTCCAGTAGATGTCTCATGGTGGTTTTAATTTGTATTTACCTGATGCAGAGACTTTTCTTGTGCTTCTCATCCACTTTTATTAACTTTTTTGAAATATTTGTTCAAGATTTTTGCCCATTTTGAGTTCTTCATGTATTAATTGATTTCTAGGACTTCTTTATATATATTATAATAAGTTATTTTTTAAATGTGTTTAAAATATTATTTTAGATTTTGAATCTTTATTCATTGTCTTAATGATGTCCTTGGATGAGTTCATTTATCAATTTTACAAAAACATTAGTATTCTTTTTTCTTCTTTTCAAGAAGTCTTTGCTTACCTTGGGTTACAAAGTTATTCTCCTGTTTCCATTTTTCTGAACTTCATATTTTCAAGTTTATATTTATATCTACAGTCCTTCTTGAATCTTTTTAGAATTTTTTTGGTAAGAAGTGAGATAGAGTTCATGGTTAATTATTAGTTTAATTGCACAAATTTATTGGATAGAATGAAATAGTCTAATACATGTATATAATATATACTGATCGAATCAATGTGTTTTAGCATTTCCATAACGTTACCATTTGCCCAACCATGGAAAATGATAAGCTCTTCTCTTCCAATTATTCATAAAACATATAATAGATTATTGTAAATGGTTTCACCCTATGGTACTACAGAACCCTGGAACTTCTTACTTCTTATTCTAATTTCGCAACCATTTTTCAACCTCTTTCTACCCCCATTTTCCCCACCTTTCCCTTTTTTTGATAATCCCCATTACACATTCAGATTGTTTTTTTAAACATCTGCTAATGAGAGAGAACAAGAAGTACCTACCTTTCTGTGTCTGACTCATTTCACTGACCATAATTTCATCCTGTTTCATCCATGTTGCTACAAATGGGAGGATTTTCATTCTTATGGCTGAAAAATATATATTGTGTATATAACTATACTTTCTTTACTAGTGGGCATCTAAATTAATTATACACTATTGTGAATAGTGTGACAATAAACGTAGCCAATATCCTTTGATATTCTGATATCCTTTCTTTTAGATATAAGCCTGGAAGTGGGATAGCTGAATCAAAATACTAGGTCTAGTTTGTGTTTCTCAAGGAACATATTGGTCTCCATATTGCCTGGACTAATTTTCATTCCTACCAACACTGGTGAAAATTCCCTTTTCTCCACATACTTTACAGCATTTGTTTTTTTTTTGTTGTTGTTGTTGTTGTTGTTGTTGCTTTTGTTTTGTTTTGTTGGGGTCTTTTTGCTATTCTAGGTAGGATGAGGTGATACCTCACTGTGACTTTGATTCCCATTTCTCTGATGGCTAATGACGTTGAGAATTTTTTTCATAAATTTGTTATCCATTTGAAGTACACCTTTTGAGAACTATCTATTCATATATTTTCCCATTTTAAATTGGATTGTTTGGGTCTTTTTGTTATTGAGTTATCCTTATATTGTTTATTTTCTGGATGTAAATATACTATCAGACAAATGGTTTGAAAATATTTTTTCCCATCTGTATGTTGCTTTTTCACTCGATTGTTTCCTTTGATGTGCAGAAGTTTCTTGGTTTGATATAATCCCCCAATCGTCTAGTTTCTCTTTTGTTTCTTGTAGTTTTAGAGTCTTATTAAAATTGTTGTCTATACTTCTGTCTTGAAGTACTTCTATTTTTTCCTAGTAGTCTCATAATTTCAGGACTTATATTTAGGTCTTGAATCTATTTTGAGTTGGTTTTGAGAGAGGGTGAGAGAAAGGGGTTTAACACCATTTGTTCTATGACTTTTCTTTCATTGAACTGACCTGGTGCCTTGGTCAACAATCAGTTGCCCTTATCTTTAGGGTCTGTTCCAGGTCTCCATTCTATTTCATTTATTCCTTAGGTTCTAATACCATTGTTTTGATTACTGTAGATTTAGAGTAAGTTTTAAAGTGAAGGAATGGCCTTGAATTGTTTTCTTTTTCATGATTGTTTTTGACCATTCCACATCCTATGTGTTTCCATTAACCTTTTGAATCAGCAAGTTGGTTTTCTCAAAGAAAAGCTTACTGGAATTTTGTTTTGGGTTGTGTTGAATCTGTAGATTAGTTTTGGGAAGTTTAATATCCTTAAGTATTGAGATTCCTACTCTATGAATATAATATAACCCTTCATTTACTTAGGTCTCTTTGTTTTTTCTCAGGAATATTTTCTGGTGTTTAAAATACAGATGAACATCTGTCATAAATATATTCCTCTTTGATGCTTTTGTGCTGTTGTAAATGTTATTTAAAATTTAATTTTCTGATTATTTGGTGGTGATATACAGAAAAAGATAGAGTGTATGGTATACAGAAAGCATTTTTTCCCATTAAGTATGATGTTAGCTATAGACTTTCCATGGTAGCCCACTGTCAAATTGAGAAGGGTCTCAGTTGTCCCTGTTTTGCTCATACTTTTCTTCATGAATGGGTTTGGAATTTTCTTAAATGTGCTTTTTTACCCTTTTGAGATACTTACATGTCTTTTCTCTTTAATCATCCTATTGCTCAATCACATTAATTAATTTTCAGATGTTAAATAATATCACATTCCTGGAATATACCCCATTTCATAATGATGCCTTACCCTTTTATGTATTACTGAATTCAGCTTCCTTATTTCTTATTAAAGGTATTTGTGTGGTGGGGGGGGGCGTGTTAATGTTACCTTTATGTCTATAGTTTTGTTTTGTTTTGTTTTGTTTTGTTTTGTTTTGTTTTGTTTTCCTTCTTTAGGGTTTTTGTCAGGTTTTGGTATCAGAATTAGGCTGGTCCTATAAAATGAATTGAAATTGGTCCCTTTTACCTTCTGTAAGAGTTTGTATAAGATTGGTACTATTTCTTCCTTGAGTTTTATAGCATTTACTGGCATAACCATATGGGTCTTTAATTGACTTTGTAAAAATATTTTTTATTATAAATTCAATTTCTGTATTAGTTGTGGGTCTATTTTGATTTTGATCTTCTGTATTTTGTTGTTTTAATTTTGGTTCATTGTATTTTGCATGGAATTTGTCCATTCTATTTCAACTGTTGGCTTTAGTACATGAAGTTGACCATATTGTCTCCTTATTATCCTGTGTTTTTAGAATCTGTAATGACACTTCTACTTGTTAAGCATTTACAGAGATTATCCTGTTTGATTTTATCTGGTTCTGAATCAGGTACATCAGAAGTTCTTGCTCACCCAGTGAGTAGCAAGTAGCTTTTGGCTTTGAGCCACCCTTTAGCAGAGGAGTACCCTCAATTTATAGTCTAAGTCCTAAGAGTCTGAGGAGACACAGTAACACACACAGTTCTCATGGGCTAGATTCCCAGGGGTTGACATGTAGCATGTAGCTGTCCCTGGTGTGGTAGAAGAGACTGCCAGATTGCTGCATGTCTTTATAGTCTAGGGTAGTATGAGTTGTGTAATACTTTAGGAAACTTCTCTAAAGTAATGTATTAAGTGTTTTTCCTTTCCTAATTCCTTGATTGTGTGGTCTATTTTATGCATGCTACAGATTCCTGCAGTATTTATGATATTGGTTAAAAGTCTCAATGCATCTACGAAAACAATTTTGCATCACTGACAATAGCTGTTGAATGATTACATGGAATGGAACATTTACTCTTTCATTTCACGACTTCTCTAGATACTAAAAACGTAACATACTATTCCTATTTTACTCTAATCTCTTTTGTCTGATAAAAATCCTAATATCTTTTTTTTTTTTTATCAGACTAGAATGATCCGTAGCATCTGTGGAAAGGCTACAGCCAGTAACAAGTACAAAGAATATGTTCCTTTTAGTTTTCCCTGAGACGTATTTCAGTAATAATACACATTAATATGTATTAATTTACTAATAGTTATTAATTGCTATTAAAACACCAATATTTTAATTAATATTAAATAGCTTCGGACTTTCTTCATTTTGTCTTTTCTTTAAGAATTGTTACACTTTAAATCTGCTTATTCTAATGCCAAGTTAAGATTTGGAAAAATATTTTAAAAACTAAAATGTCAGCTGGAAATATAGATTTGATGGTAGCTCAAAGGAGGAAGGCTGCTCCCCTGACCACTGGGTAGCATCTTTACCCATCAGTATATTGTATAGTTCTTCCTGCCCTGAGAGACCACTTTATTTTGTCGATAGCTTAAGTGTTTCAAAAATATAATATGTAACAAAAGGAAGATCCACAGAGTAGAGGAAGTAGAATGACGGGGAGGGAAAGATGGGGAATGGGGATTGAAAACAAATCAATGCATGTATGATTTTGTCAAAATGAACCCAACTACTATGTGCAACTATAATGCTCTAATAAAAATAAATAAATTTAAAGAAACATGATTTGTTCATTACACCTACAATTTTCTTACCTTGGTCCCAACCCTACCAGAGTTTAAAATATCCTAGTTCCCACCCCCAGACTACCTACCCATCTTTTGAGAGCCGAGATGAAATCTTGCACATCCCGCAAAATCTTCCTGAACCACATCAGTCTTCCTGTCTCTCCCTCTCCTCTGAGCTTCCATAGTATTTATTGTTTGCCCCATAAAATGGGGCATGTACACAAGTGATCATCTCATCTCCCCTGCCTCATGAGTTTGTTGAGAGCATCTCTTCTACTACCTTTAAGCAACTGGTACAATAAACAATTTTCCCCAGCACTGCAGAAGGAAGGGGTGAAGGAAGAAAGAAGGGAAGGAAGGAAAGAAGGAAGGAATAATTTCAACTGAAAATGATTTCTCATTTTTTACCCTATAAAAATTTAGGGAAAAAATTTATTATCAATGAATCAAGAGAGCAACTTAGAATCCTCTCTTTTCAAAGTGCCTTGCCAGTTTCATAGGAAGCAGTGGTTCTCAGAGGGTTCAGAAAAGGCACCAGATGGAGATGTCCTTGGTCCACACTACATCTTTTAGAGTTGTCCAGCTGGAGGGCGAGAACAAAACAATGTTGCCGGCTGTACAGCCTGGGTTTCAGCAGACTCTGAGGAACGCAGTCTTATCATAGAGCACAGAGATTTACACATGTAATTCATTGTAAAGGGAAAAGAGAATGCATTACTGAGAATGAAAGGAAAGGTTTTACACTACAGCAAGTGCTGCCATGGACACCCTGACCGTGGAACCACCCGCAGAGTAAACAGGGCACAGATTTCAGAGAGAAAAGAAACCATGGATTTCCAAAGAAAAAATATGATCCTAGTTGATGGGCGAACTCTTTGTTGTTTTTTAATATGTCCCCAGAAAAAAATGCTGACTTCTTCTTATCCTGTATTCTCCCAAAGGTAAAATGCAATTCTGATCATCAGCTTTCTCATTGTCATTATAATCTTCCTCTCTCCTTTTCAAATAACCATTTTTGAATACACTTAGAATGGTGAGGTTTTTATGCAGTATAACATTTGCTCTGGACATCCTTAAGCAAAATCTCATGAGAAATATTTATATACCAAGTCTACTAACTCTCATGATCAGAACAACTTTTTTGAATAATCCTTCTGTTGATATTTATAGATAAACATTTTATGTTTACAGGCAACAAACATTGCCAGAAGTACCTATTTGGGAGAGACTGAGGCATATGTTAATCTGGAAATAAAGAAAATCCCTCATATTCAATCTCAGCAATCAATTTTACCATGACATTGTAAATGGAAAATTTAGCCACATGATCCTGCCTTTCTGTGTGCACATAATATTCAACTTGTTGAACCTGAATTTCCTCATCTATAAAATGGGCATAATGCATATGTGATTTATAATAATGTCATGAAAGTATAAATAATGCATGAGTAATTTAACAGAGCTATGTTACTTAACAGTTTCTCAAAATTATTTTAATTTAGCAATAAAATGATATTGCCATTGGCTTTGAATTGTAATTTTATCATATGAAGACCAACAACTTAAGAATTACACACGTTATCATATGCCACCCAAAAGCATTGTGTGCTCTCTGGCCAATGGCTCGTGCTGACATAGGTTACTGAAGAGCAAGGAAAAAACAGAGGTACAACTCTGCTCAATTTTAATGCTCATCACCAGAAGAAGTTTACAAGCTATTTATAGTTTTCCTTGAAAACTATACTTTGAAAATATAGGCCATATTTTAAGTAAAAATATACTTTAAATATTGACGATTGATAGAAAAAATGCACTGTTTTCTTCTGCATGGAGGTTATAAAGTAATAATACTATGAGTATTTACACATATTTACAAATGTATATGATTTTAGTTTGCACCAATTACATGAATCATTTTACGAAATTCTCCATTCTTGTTTCCATAGAGAGTACATACTGGAGCATCCATGGAAATAACCATAAAGTACTTATTTCAGCAATCCCTTTTCTTTTAGCTTTATCTTTCCTCTATGTAAACAGGTCTGCATACTGGATTTCTTTCTAAATCTGAATGTCCTCTCTGGCCATATTGAAGAATGTGCTTACTGTACTGTTTCATTAAACTGCTGTGTTATCAGGTAATTGTTTAAACATAATGCCATAGCACTATCAAAAGGAAAGGTGAACTAATGGCATTTGCAAATGTCAGGGATTATCTTAACACTTTTATTATAGTTTATAAAAAGTAGGTTCAGGGCATTTCTTGGCAATTATTTCTACAGGAATTGGTTATTTAAATAAATTGCTAATTATCTGAAGATGACAGTATTGAAAATGCTACTAATGAGTTGTTTAATAAGTGTAGCTTGTGGTGGCCACCTACAGGTTGAAAATAGAAAGAACATAGACTATGCCTAGTAAATGCTATGGTGTTCTAGTAACACATTTCAAGATATTTAGTTCTTCATGCTAAATCTTGGAACTAAGTTTTTCATTATGCTCTCTCACAGTGGGTTTTTAAGTTCTTCATAGAGTATGATTCTTGGTAATTCAAATTTCACTTTGCTTCTATAATTGTCTTTTCCCTATCATTCTTGGATATAATTATCATTGGTTATAGCTAGTATGAATTTATAATTTATCATTCCAACTGAGATAATTTTTGAGTGGAAGGGGATGCTATTTATAATTATGTCATGCAATTACAAATAAGTACAACTATAATAAACTGGAACTCTCCTGAGCAAACAGGGCCATATGGTCACTTCAGTTATAGCTATTACTAACTACTGTAGCTCTAATTTAATTCCAATCCAACAGTTACTATAATGCTAATTTTCTTGGTTTTTCATACCTGGATAATATATCTTTATTAGTCATAAAAATTAGCTCATCTTTCTGAAAATGTATATTCACATATTTAAAATGAGGAAAAAGTTTAGCATTATGGTCAATGTACTTGGGTCAAGTATTGGATTTGTACTTCCTAACAGAGTGAACTTGGAGTTGTGATATTTATCCTGATCAAGTCTCAGTTTAGACATCTGTAAAAAATAGAGACAAAATGCTTAATAGTGATGTCATTAGGGCAATACAAAAATACCTAGGATTTATGTGGCAATTAGAAACACTCAGAACAAGAATTTCTATTTCATATATTCAATGTTAAATTTCATTTTAACTATACTTGAGTCTTTCTAAGTTAACTTCATCTGATATCTGTTGGGAATCTACAGAGCATGTAAAATTGCTCTTTAATCTACCATGACAAAGTTCACAGTGTCCTTAGATTTTGAACTGGATGAAATCAACTATTCCCTGTAGTGCAAAAGTCTTTCTGTTGCTTCTTGCCTGTCAATTAGCCACGCACATTCAATGGGTAAGGAAGTCCCAATGCAACTGAGTTCATAGCTGAATCTACAACAAATCGATAATAAAAACAGGAGTAATAAGACCAATAATGTACACTGAAACATTGGTTCCAGTTTCATAGAAAAATATAGACTAAGACTTTTCTTCCAGGTTACCCTTCCAACATTTAAAGATAGTTGTTAGGATTCTTTTCAACAATCATATTCATGCATATCATTCATATGCATGTGAGAGAGAGACATCAAGAGACCACCCTATTAACTCAGTTTTGTTAACCTTTTGCTTCAAATAATGGATGCAGAACCTAATGTGTTCATTTTATTGTACAGAGGATAAAACCACTGCATGAACCATATACAAGAATTTCACAACACAGATTCTGATAATTAGCTATTAGTATAAAGTCACCTTTAGGAACATTATAAAAATAGTCACTGTTTTATTTCAGAAAGAAGTTACAAACACCTTTTTATCTAAAAAAATCAAACAATGTGAAGTATGTACATCAAAGTTTCAAAGTTCTTTTTCCTTCAATATTGAATTCACCCCATTTCACAGAGGTGATAACCAAACAGTTTAAAACTCAAAATTCTACATATTTACATGCATATATACTCAATGTAATAATCATACCAGGTTATTTGTCAATAAGGGATCATACCATACATGTCTTTCTGCTACCTGGTATGAATTTTTATATATTAGAAATATTGGAATGTCCATTTCAACGGTTTTCTAGTATATCATACATGGACAAACTATAATTTATTCAATAGAATAACTTCTCATGATCACTAGGTTGTTCACTGTGTTGCTACAAAAAACACAATACTTCAAGGAACATCTTTGCACATGTAACCTTGTATCTATATATTAATGTGACTCCTTAAAATGGAATTTCTGGATGAAAAAACATGTACATTTAGATATTGCATAGAGCATAAAAATATAATAAAGATTTATTCATAAAATATTCACATCTAGAGCGATAGGTTCAAACTATGAATATGGAAACTTTTAAAAGTAATTTAATGACATTGATTAGAAGAGGATCCCCAGTTTACCCCTTAAGTGTTAAGTATTTATGGAAATAGGGTCATGGCTGAATGTTTATTTTTCTGATCAATTTTCTCTGGCTTTCACAGTAATACTAGCTTACATGTATTATGGTTTGGGCCCTGTGCTGAGCACTTTCCATGAATGATATCACCTAGTACTCCCTGTAACTATCATGTCATTGGTATTAATGTCCATTTCACAGATAGAGAAGACTGATATTTTAGGAAGTTAAGGAGCTTGCTCCAAGTCACCCTTGCATTGAGCAACTATGATGAGACTTGAACTTAATGGTTTAGACTTTAGCACTTGTGCTCTTAGCATTCGGCAATACTGACACTGATTTTCACTGGCAAAGACAATGCAAAGACAGTTCTTCTCTGTATTTGTTGCACTGTCAATACTCAAAAATAACCAGAGTAGGGACTTTCATGTCACAGAGACTTGAATTTTTAATCCCAGTCTCTCCCTCTTAAACTATGTGACATTAGGCAAGTAGGCAAGTGATTTATTCAGCTTGAGCTTCTTTCTTCATAAACAAAACATAGGTGACAGCATCTGCCTTCATGGAGTTGTAAGGGTTAAATTCCAGTTTACATGAAGCTCCAACCTCAGTGTCCGACTTATGGAAATCACTCCATGAATGAGTGTTCCTGCTCTTTCCTCTAACAGCAGCTGACACTTTGTGAAAGATAAAGGGCCCCCTCTTTGGTGAATATTGCTTATTCTGTTGCTTTAAAATAAAATGCCTGGCACAGGCTAGGTACAGAGTTTTGAATATGAATTAACTATGTCCATATTGAATATGTTATAAAGCTGATAAACATAAGGATAGGAAGACTCAGGAACAGTGACATAAAAACAATTAAAATTTACAAGTTTTTGTAAGGAAAATTTCACTTTTCCATAAAAACTAAACTAACAATAATATAGAAGCAAAAGATTTTGCTTTTCCTTTCTCCCCTGTAGATTTCGCATCTCCATACATAATCCTAGATCCTTTTTGCACTCCAGTTTGTAGTTGAATTATGCTAATGTTCTCAGAGGACTTTAATCCATGTTTAAAGTTGTATTTTTTAAATAGCTGTGCTTCACATATTTATCAGTATATTAACTTCATTAACATTTTTAACTTGTTTTGAAAAGCATAAACTTGGTGCTTGGTTTATGTGTATTTTATAAAAATCAATCTTTAAACTCCTAAATCCTTAAAATTCCTGATTTGCTAATATTATCTTTCTTCTGGATGATGTTAAAACTCTTAACAATTAGACAGTCAAAGTTCAGTTTCTAATGAATTTGTTATCCACATAATTAATTATATTTTAATTAATGTAAGCAAATTAAAACTACATTTTCTTTTTGTACACACAGTGAGGACAAGGGAGTATTATAACCCAATTTCTGTTTTATTGCCAGCTAGAGCTATTATCAGGGAGTTTATTGTGGACTTAGTTCTAACAATTAATTGCGTAACAGTAGCTGTCCTAGGAGTCAAATGATTAGGGAAAAAACAAACAGAATTAAACTCAATTATTCAAAATTCCAGTTATCCAAAATTAGCATATGTTCCACACTATCTTGCCCATTAAAAATTCCTTTTCTCTTCAAGCATTCAGTCATGCAAAGTAAATCTCTTTCTTCTTTCTCACCAATAAACTTCAATTCCAATATTGTCATTAAAATCCTTGTATATTGGCTTAGTGCATGGACCTTTTGATTCTCAAAAAGAAAAACTTAAATAAATTGACATTTGCCTTTGAGATTTTTAGCTTTGGAGTCAAAATAATCTTATCCATATTATGACACTGCTAAATGACAGCTGTTAAAAAAGGAGGAAAAGGAGGGGACATGCATGGGTCTTTCAAGATGTCAGTGGATTTGAAGTTCTGTTATCATTGGTATTATATTTTTGTCTCCAATTTAGATATTAGTTTCATTGCCTCACTAAACACACAAGAACAACACAAAAGGCAATGTCCAGGTAAACTAAATAAGGGATCCCTCTGAAATCAGTTGTCCCTGAGGGTTACCCGTACTGATTATACTAGCAAACTCTTCTACAAATTTGAATGTGTGCCCTTGAAATATATTAAATCATTCATTCCTCAAAACAACTCTATGGCCTTGTTACTACTCTTCTTTTTTTTTTTTTTTTGTAGATGTCACAATTGATTACAGTGAAATTCAGAATCTTTCACAAAATCAGGCAGCTTGTAATTAGTGGACCAAGATTGGAACCTCTGCACTAAGCCCCATTGTCTGATGTGACTAGTTCATCCTAAAACTGATTTCTTTCCAGAATTTATATTGCTAAACTTCATAAAATATATGATGATAAAACAAATTTCAATTTTTCCTAATGGAGAATTTGTACACAGTGTTTAATTGTACTCAAATTGTTTACATTGAAACAACCTACCTAAGATCATGAGAGCTAGTGTTTGGAAAGGAATAAACTGATTAATCAGAAAATAAAGATATAGGTGCTTAATAAATATTTCATTTATAAACATATGAGCAGATAATTGAATAAGTGAAGACTTATTAAGGACTGTATTATGATAACCTCATAATACATTCACATATGCATATCAACACATACTTCTATAGCTAATGGTATAGAATTTCAAATTGTATTTAAGTGACCTTTGAAAAATGATAATGTCATTTTCTTGAGGAAAAAAGTTTCATCAAAATTAGAATAATTAACCTAATTCAAAATCTCTGCCTTACTAAAATGATTTTCTAAAACATAAATCAATCCAAAAAAGTTCTGTGCAGTTTATCAAAGAAGATCTATATCTTCAACACATTGATTTGCATTTTAAGTGTGACTACAAGAGGGTCTAGATTGATTAGAGACCAAAAGTTGCAGTTCAGTCCAGTCCATTAACTACTCCATGAGGGCCCTTCAGTGCCAATTAGACTTTGCAGAATGTTGCTATTCAAAGATCTGGTTCTTCCTTTGTTTGCTTGTTTGTTGTTTGTTTGAATCCACAATTTGTTTCCAATCCTGGGCACCTAGACTGGCTTAGGTTTTATTTGAGGATTCTAAACAGTTGAAAGAGAATGATTTGATATAACTAAACTTCCTGTCAGGTTCATCTGGCCACCCCATGTAAATGAAAGTTAATTTCAGTTGTATGTCACTTCTTAATTCGTTGCAGCTTATATCATTGCTGTTTCTTGACTTAGACTTTGTTGTTTCCTTAAGGATGGAGTTTATATTCACATTTCTTAAGCTTCTCAAATTGGCTTCTTCCTGGTCTTTGATCTAAAAATATTCATCACAATAGTGACATAATTTTTAAAATTGTTATCTCAATTATGACTCTGCAAGTCTTTAGGCATTTTCATTGGCATATATACCATTCTGTGTCATGTTGCTATAATACTTATTTTCATACAAAATTTTATTTTTTGTCTTGAACCTATTATTTCTTCATTTCTGTCATCTTAAAACTAAAAAGAAATTTCTATATTACGATTTACAAAGATAATTTCACATACTTCCACTTTCCTTCCAGAAACCTTTCTTGAAGAATGAAAGCCATTTATAAAATCTATTCCCCATAAAAATGCTGAGAAGAGGTAGATTGCCTGTCATATTAAATCAGTTGAATTATTCTTAAAAAATCAAATGGAGTTTATAATGGAAATAAAAACTTACTTAAAAAATTTACTATTGCCCAGCAGCAGAAGGATCTAGTTCTTCATTTTTGGATCACATTTCCTCAGAGAACATAATTGCCCTTAAATTTTTTTTAAAGATACCTCTATTAGTTTGAAAGTTTTTCATGTTCATTAGGTGTATTAGAAAAGTTTTAGAAAGTGAAGAAAAACATGAAATAGAAAATGTCGTATTGACCTAATTGAACATCTTCAAATGCCAGTGAGGATTTGCTGTTTTTTAACACCTGTGTAATAATGTTGCCCTTTAAATGTAACTGGTTAAATTTTCAAAGCTGTGTCCTGGGATTTTGCCATTTGATGTCCATTAATATCAATTGGAATATGCGGCCAAATCCCTGTATACCACTTTGAAATTTTACCCCTTAGTGTTAATGATAGTCTTCTCACAGTGCAGTTAGAAATAAATTATTTATCTGCTTAGTTCAAATTTCCTTTAGTCTCTTGGGTCAACTAAATAAGGGGTGGGGGTTGAATTCCAATATTTCTTTATTACTTCAAAGTAACATGTATATAAAGAACCCATTAGCTTAGTATGTATCGAGCATGTCGGTTATATTATGCAGAGATAGCTGTATATTTAACTAAAGGTTTGAGTCATAGATTTCTGTAAAATGCTTTTCTTAAACTTTTATGTTCATTTAGATTTCTTTTTAGTAGAGCTAGGTGTATGTACATATAAATACACAAGTGTTTTCTTACCATAAATTCTGTCTTAACGTTAGCCTCTTTCATGGTTCAAACACAAAGACTAAAAAGAAATAATTAATAAATATTATGATATAGAAATATAATATTGATGTCAAATTTATAATTTACCTTAACTTAATACTATATATGTTAAATGTCTATTATGAAATTTTAAAGTGTCAGCATTGAATCTTTTGACTAAGAAATACTAATAAATAGAGGAATTTTTTAATGTTTGGCACAACAAGAAGACATTTCCACTTGGTGTTAAGCACAAAACCATCAGTTACGCATAAATTTAGTTCTATCTGAAATTGATATAAACAGGACAAAAAGAAAGTTTGATTTTTTTTAAAGAACTTGTTGTCTTGGAGTACATTTAGATTCACAGCAAAAACTGAGAGAAAGGCAGAGATTTCCTATATACCAGCTACCCCCATATGTTGGTAACCTCCCTCATTATCAGTGTCCTTCACTGAAGTGATATATTTGTTACAATTGATGAACCCACATTGATACATCATTATTTCCCATAGTCCACAGTACACATCAGGGTTAACTCCTAGCATTGTGTGTTTTATGAATTCAGATAAATATATGACAACATGCATCCATCATTATAGTATCACACATATAGGATTTTCATTGTCCTACAAATCCTCTTTGCTGGGCCCACTCCTCTCTTCCTCCCTTTACTTCTTCCCCAACTACTCATCTTTTTACTGTCTCCATAGTTTTGCCTTTTCCTGAGTATCATATTGCAATCAGGAACATACAGTATATAGCCTTTTCAGATTGAAAGCCACAGATTCCAAGCAAAGTGCCATGTGCTTCCTTGAAGTGAGCTCTCCAGTAAATACACATTGACAATGCTGATGATTGTACTTGTGGCAACAGGGGTGACTACATGACGTTGAACCAGTTGGTGTTTGGATTGTTTTTTGAGCCCTAGTTTCAGGCAATGTCAAATTCTTGCACAAATAGAACTATCTTTAGTTCAAAAAATGACCTTAAAGGACTGTTGACTTTTGAGTGAACACCAGGAATATCGAAATGTGTTCCTCTGTTTCATAAGCATTAATGTTCTTCAGGATATTTAATGATCGAGGTCCAAAATAGCTCCCATACAGTATATTCATGTTTGAAATGACCACAAGGTATTCTGTCCATTCAATCAGTATTCATGATTATTAGGGAACAATTAACTGGTAATGTCTGGCTAATGAAAAATAAATCTATATGCAGATATATGAAGACACATGTACTCTACTGGATTCCAATAACTTCTCTTTAATTTGGTTAAAACTTTCTAATATGTGAAAAATTACATTAGGCTTACTCTGTTTCTTCAAAGTGTTTGAAATACTGTACAAAGCAATATGGAATCTGCAAGTTTGTCAGTACCTTGCTTGTTTTACAGTATCTATATTCACACCAGCTGCTTTATACTTTGCAGAGACATAACAGAGTTGTATGTCTATTTATGTACTGTATGCAATTGGTTTTGTTTTTCAGAACCTGCTGTTCCTTGTTCTTTTTGAAACAGATGCTTGAACATTCCATACAATCTTTACACATTGCTGTATATCAAATTGTAATTTGCATGTGTTTTATGCAAGAGTTCTAGGGTTGATATATCCACTTCATAACTTGTCTGCATTCAGTAATAGCATCAAATTCCTTACATAGACATGCATTGACAAATTAACATGCTTTGAAACATAATGTTTATATATTATGTGTGTATATAACTTAAACAAAGATGAAGAAATGTGAAATTTGCCCAATACAATATTGCCTTTACATATGATAACTATAAGGCAACATGCTCCAATGGTCAATGTGCTAACCTTTGGTGATGGTCATTTTCTATAGGGACAGCAATCAGACCTATTGCTTTGAGAGCTGTGACCTCCATTGCTCGTGCTTTGCCTGGATTTCCAATTCTGGCCACTGGTGGAATTGATTCAGCAGAAAGTGGTCTTCAGTTTCTCCACAGTGGTGCTTCAGTCCTACAGGTACTATTCATGTTTTTCCTCTAACAAAGCTCTGGTGTAGGATTTAAGTGGCAGCACTCAGTGAGTTCCTCTTGTGAGTAGAGAACAAATCCAAGGTTCATTTCCTGTCCTACTGAATAGGACTTACAAATGCTCCATGTTTATCTGATATATCCATTTATCCATCTGTCTCTAAAATAAATGAGACCAGATACCAAATGCTTACTATACTCCTGGATTTAAAAAATACATGAAAGAAGAATCTGTGTAAAATAAAATCTTCACTGAAAAATAAAATGAAATCAAGGATAAGCCGAATACATGATCTGTGCTACAAAATAGTGGAAGAATTACCAAATTTGACTCTGGGAGGCCTGACACACAGAAAAGAAATTATTTGTCTCACAACTTTCAAAATATAAAAAATTAGTTGGTTGTTCTGTTTTTGTGATGGGAAACTGGGGAACTCTACCCTCATCTTCACAATGGGATGCTTTGCGATGTGGTGAATTGTACTTTCTGTAGAACTGCTACAAATAATACAAATTAGGCAGCTTTTATAGGCCTAGAAGTGTTGGCACATTTTAGCATAAGCATTTTTCTGAAGGGCCTGATATATTCATGTTTTGAAGTTTGACTTGATCCAAATAAAATTATTTAATAAATAGGTCATCATCTCTCAAGTAAAACTCTGTTAATATGCCTTCTCACTACTAATATTAATGGTAATTGAAATCAGAGAGCTTAGCATCATTCTCTCACAACAAAAAGAATGTGGAGTGCAAAATATCTTGTATTGATAATTTGATGATCAGAATTAGCACTGTCTTATGAAATATATAACTTGAGGTAGAAATTGTATGTATCAAAATGAAGATAGACATCTGCTTCCAAGAAGGTGGAGTAGATCTAGTTTTCAGTATGCACCCCCTAGTCCAATGGAAAACCAGTGTGTGTGTGCATGTATATGTGTGTGTGTGTGTGTGTGTGTGTGTGTGTGTAATATGAAAAGATTCTGAAAGATGGAGAAAAGGCAGACTGGCTAGGGACCTTAAAACCCAAGGAATGAAACATTGATGAGTATTGTGACTTTATTGTTGTTTCCTCATATATGCCACACTTGGTGCCAAAGAAGGCCAGCAACTCAGAAACAACAGAGATGTAAATGAAATCTTTATAGCCACAGAACCAGGAAAGGAGCAGTATGCAAAGGAGATGAGTTTTGGACAATAACTGCTCTATTTTTGTCAAACATTACATATAAAAACTGCTTTCCCATACTCATTTGTACAAAAAACAAGTGGGGATCTTAGTATAGTATCTCCATCCACTCTAGACAGACCCACACTCCCACTCGCAATAATGAGCTTCTGCTTCTATGGGAAGCCTGAACTCCCATCCCCACCTGAGGTAATGAGGTGTCCTTTATCCTGTACCTTGGGGTGATATAGAGAATGTTTCCTGGGTAGTCAGGACTTCCATTACCATCTTGTGGTAATAAGACTACTGTCCTTTTCTCTTCCTTTATGGTGTCACTGAAAACCAACAACACATTCCTGCCCTTCCCAGCCAAGACAGTATTAGTTAAGACTTACTATTGAGCCAGAACTTTCATTCTGTCTTGGTCATACATAGCAAGGAGCCATGTCTGTTGGGTGTCAGAGCATATCAAGTAGGGACTCTGGCTTGTATATGGCAGTAAAAAGAAAACTCCTTCCTTTTCCCCTGTCAGTGTGGTATCAAAGAAGGCCAGTCAAAAAAGAAAAAAAAAAAGTTTAAATAAGATCAAGAGTGTCTTAATACCCAGAATAACAAGATTTCAATGGAAAATCACTCATTCTACAAAGGTCCAGGAAGATCTCAGGGTGCATGATAAAAGGCCAATTGATAGATAAAGACGCCAAGATAATAGAGATGTTAGAATCATCTTACAAAGATTTAAAGTTGTTATGGTAAAATTGCATTAACAATCAATGGAAAACACGCTTTAAACAAATGAAAAACAAAAGAAGACAAGAAATTTCCAAGAAAGAAATAGAAAATATATTATAATTAAATGAAAATTTATAATTTTCATTAGAATCAAATGAAAATTTTATGATTGAGAATATTAAATAATTGAAAAATGAAAATGTACTCAACAATAGAATGGAGAGAACAGAAGAAAGAATTAGTGAAATAGAAAACAGCAATGGAAATTATCCAATAGGAATACCAGAAAATAAATTGAACAGAGCCTGAGGGAACTATAAAACTAAAAGAACAAACATTTGGTTATCAGAGTCACAGAGAAGATGGGAAAGAAAATAGACATGAAAAAGAAATGGTGACTGAAAACTTCCTCATTTTTAAAAAAGATCTTAAACTATAGATTCTGGCCAAGGGAACCCCAAACAAATATGCCCAAATAAATCTATATGAAAATACATCACAATCAAACCTCTTCAAACTAAAGATAAAGAAACTTGGAAGCAGCAAAGGACAGAGATTTAAGACGTAGGTTTAGAGGTACCTAGAACTCACCTGCTATTCTATGAGATAGATAGAGCAATACACTATTGAGCAAACAATGAGTCATTGAAGAAATCAGAGAGGAATTAAAAAATCTTAAGATTCAAATGAAAATGGAAACACAACATGCCAGAACATGTGAGATACAACAAAAACAGTAATAAGAGGGAAATTTGTAACAATGAATACCTACATCAAAAAATACCTGAGAGATCTCAAATAAATAATCTAAAGGTAGATCTCAAGTTCTTAAAAAAAGCAAGATCAGAACAAACCCTATATAATTAGAAGGAAGTAAATAATAAAGCCCAGAGCAAAATAAAATACAGATGAAAAGAACAATGCAACTGATCAATTAAAGTACTGGTACTTTAAAAACACAAACAAAATTTACAAAGTTTTATCTGAACAAACCAAAAGAAAGAAAGAAGACCCAAATAAATAAAAGTAGAGATGAAGAAGGTGATTTTACAACAGATACCATTGAAATTCAAATGATTATTAGTGAATATTTTGAAAAGTTAAATGCTAATAAATTGGAAAATCTAGAAGAAACAAAAAAAAAATTCTGAATACATATGATTGACCAAAATTTAAGCAAGAGGGTAATAAATACTTAAATAGATCAACAACAAGTAATGAGATTCAAGAAGAAAAAAAAGTCTCTCAACAAAGAAAACCCAGGAATGAATAGATTCACTGCTTAATTTTACCAGATTTTTAAAGAAATCATACAAATACTTCTATAACTATTTTATGAAATAGAATTCATTCAACAAAGCCAGTGTTGCCCAGCTTCCAAAACATGATTAGCATGCAATGACAACAACAGCAAAGAAAAATAAAGACCAATATTCCTGATGAATATAAATGTAAAAATTCTCAATAAAATACTTGAGAATTGAATTCAGTAGCCCAGTCAAAAGTTCACACACCTTGATCAAATTGGTTTCATGCCAAAGATGCAAGGATGGTTCAATATATGCAAATCAATGAACATAATAAACACATAAAGAGAATGAAGGATAAAAATCACAAGATCATCTCAATAGATGCAAAACTAAAACCTATGATAAAATTCAACAAAAATCCATAATAAAATCCTCAATAAATTAGGTATGGAAGGAAAGCTATATATGACAGTCTCAAGGTCAACATTACACTGGATAGGGGAAAACTGGAAGTATTTCCTTTAATATCAACAATGAAAGAAGTGTGATCACTTTCACAACTCTTATTCTATAATATAGTACTAGAAATTTTAGCTAGAGAAGTAAGGCAAGAGATAGAAATACAAAGGATATAGATAGTAAGGAGGAAGTCAAACTACCCATGTTTGCTGATGATGATTCTAACAATCAGAAAATCCTGAAGACTTGATCAAAAGACTCTTACATCTAATAAACAAATTCTGCAAAGTATCATTATACATAATTGACATATAAAAGTCAGTGGCTTTTCTGTGCACCAATAATGAATACACTGAAGAAGAAATCAGAAAAGCAATCCCAATCACAGTAACCTAAAAATCAAAATCTAGGAATAAAACTAAGGAGTTGAAAGGCCACTACAATGAACATAATAAAACATCAAAGAAAGAAATGGAAGGAGACTCTGGAATATGTAAAGACCCCCCAGTTCTTGGTTTGGGAGAACTACTATTGCTAGAGTGGTCACATTACCCAAAGAGATCTATAGATTCAATGTAATTCTCATTAAAAAAAACCAATGTCATTTTTCACAGAAGTAGAAAAAGAAATCCTAAAATTTGTATGGAAACACCCAAGGCCCTGAATAGTCAAAGCAATCCTGAATAAAAAGAGCAATGATGGAGGCAGCACAATACCAGATTTCAAAACATACTACAGAGCCATAGCAACAACAGTAACTGTATTGGTAAAAGAACAGACCTGTAGATCAATGGAACAGAATATAGGACCCATAATAAACCCACACATCTGCATGCGACTAAGGATTGACCAACAAAGGTGTCAAAAACACACATCAGGAAAGATAACCTCTTTAACAAATGATGCTTGGATGACGGGATAGCCACAAGTAGAAGATTAAAACTACAACCCTACCTCTTACCCTGTAAAACTCAACTCAAAATGGACCAATAACCTTAATGTAAGGTCTCTGAAACATTGAAATTACTAGAAGAAAACTTGGGAAAACACTCTAAGACATTGGCTTAGGCAGTGATTTTGCAAGTAGAAATCCAGTAGCCCAGCAAGTAAAAGCAAGGAATGACTAATGGGATTACAGCAAATTAAAAAGCTTCTGCACAATAAAGGCAAAGGAAACATTCAACAGAATAAAGAAATGGTCTACAGAATGGGAGAAAATCTTTGCTAGCTATTCCTTACACACTGTTTTGGGGGATGTAAATTAGTACAGCTGCTATGAAAAACTGTATGGAGGCTTCTCAGAACACTAAAAATAGAACTATGAAATAAACCAGCTCTCTCACTTCTGAGTATAGAGCAAAAACTTGAAATAAGGATATAAAAATACCTGTGTACCCATGTTTATTTGCAGCACTATTCACAATAGTTTAGATATGGAATCAGCCCAGGTATCCATTAGTAGATTAATGGATAAAGAAAATATGATATACCTACACATGGAACTTATTCGACATAATAGAAAAATTCAAGCCTGCCATTTGCATGAAAATGGATAGTCTGGGGGACATCATGTTATGCAAAATAAGCCAGGCAAGATAAATTATCACACTTTTTCTCTTATATGTGGAAACTAAAAAAAAGAAGAAGAAGAAGAAGAAGAAGAGGAGGAGGAGGAGGAGGAGGAGGGGGAGGGGGAGGGGGAGGGGGAGGGGGAGGAAAAGAAAGAAAATAAGGAAAAAGATTACCTGAAGGTAGAAGAGGGACTATCTGGGAGTAGCAAGGAGAGACGGGAGGTCAAGACTGGGTGAAAGGAAAGGTAGATATAATCAAGGCATGATATGTACATGTCGTAGTGAAATCCATTAATTTATAGAATTACATGTTAATAATTTAAAAGGTAGCAAAAGAGAAATGATACCTTATCTGTAGCAAATACAAATTATAGTAAACAGTGGATTCTTTTCATCAGAAACCATGGAATCCAGAAGGAAATAGGGAAATATTTTTCAATTGGTGAAAGAAAAAATCTATCAGCCCAGCATCCCTGTTCTGATGCTGGGAAAAGGAAGTCAAGACCTTGTCAACTGAGGAGAAAACTGAGGACTTATTGCCAGGAGACCTGAAGGAAAAAAAGGGCTAATGGAACTTCCTTAAGAAGAAAGGAAATGATAAGAGAAGGCACTTTTAGGACATCAGGAAGGAAGAAAGCATATGGAGCAGTTTCTTCAAATAGAATCTGGAAGATAACAGACGTCAAGGCTTGAATATGATATGAATTTATTTACATGAACACAAAGAAATGCCTGGATAGGAAGATACAGATGGGTTATGAATGGGTTTCAGAATGGACTCACGCTCCTTGCCAGATATGTTCTCCATCACGTCACACACCAGAGTGAAGGTTGTCCACTGTTTGCCATGTGCTGATCCTATTGCCACAACATATCATATTTCTACAACCTACCAGAGGAAAACAGTTCTATATGTTTTTTTTTCTTTTTATTTTATTGACATTAACTGAAGCTTAGAGGATGAAAGTGGTATGGAGAACATCACATGACTAGTGTTAGAGCCAGAACTCAGATCCAGGGCTTCATAGCCACAAAGCTGCCTGGTCATGCTGCCTGTCTCATCTCACAGAAACTGTAAGATGGGAATATCAGTGTTAGTCTTCCATTTCTACTCAAATCCTGCATGTGCAGGCTACAGCTTACTGCTTAAGTGTGAGAATTAAACAAAGAGAGGAAATCTGAAAATCCAGAAAAATAAACCAACATCATGTGTCCTGAGTGTAGGGATGTGCTCAGTGTATGGACTTCAGCATGCAAACATATGTAGAATATTATATGTACTCTTAAAAATGCATGGTGAAATACTTATTCAAATTTCAGCTTCTGCTTAGGCTCAAGAGGGGAGAATCAGAGACACATTGAGACTATCTTAGGAAAATGAAGCCTATTGTATTCAATACATGAATGGACCCTGGGACTGGGACACAAGAGCCCTGGGGCAGTTCGGGGGAGATACATTTGACTATCACTTTTTCATGGGCCCTGTGATTTCTCTCTCAAAAGAATCTGAATATTTGTGCATTTTTTTCCTCTCCATGTCTTATGGCTTGTTTTTTTTCTCCTTTGAGCTTTTGACCAGCACATAGTTGTTGTGACCCTCTAGTCCACTCATGTGGTGCTTTTTTGGCTCCAATTCCTTCATTAAATGACTGAATAGCTTAGTATCTGCTGGTTCAAATTTCCAAGAGAGGAAATCTGTTTGACTCAATTTTGTCTTTTCTTTAGGCTCCACCATAAGTCATTGCTTACCTCCTGTACTGACAGCTTGATATGTAGCAGAAACATGCTTATTATTTGTGGAATAAATTTAAGTTAATGTGCTTGAGGTTTGTTTTCGTTTTTGATTTTTTTTTTTAATTTTAACCAAAATTGTGAAGAGGAGCGGGTAAAAGATTTCACATGTTATAAAAACCCATTGTTCTTCTGCTTTGGCTCTAAATGATACAGAAACTTTCCAGCATTGCAGAATATTGGTTCCCAAATGGTTTTGTTAAAAATATAAATTTCCACACATAGGATTTTACTGGTTTAAAATTGCAGATTGTTTATCAATCCTACCATTAGCTTGAGTCACTTTTATTCAACCAGAAAAAAAAAAGTTAACCAACTTTAGTTAAAGTATGAATAAAAATCAGCATTAGGATGGACTTTGGGTGGTCATGAGTTAAAAACACTTGAATTTATCATTTTGCCCTGGCCTTTCAACAGGGTGGAGAACGTATAATATTTTCTATCCCTCTCCCATTGTAACTGAATTTCACTCTGTTCCACTCCCTAATCCTGGGTTAATATAACCTTTCATTTTCTATACTTCTGGGTTGCTGAATATTATTAGACAAATTCAAGTAACTCTGCCAACTGGATTTACTCCAAATTCACAGTGTTTAATGTCAGCTGGGCCTTGGGTCCTACTCAGAATCTCTTTTAATTCATCCTTTTGTTTGTTTGTTTGTTTTAATTTTACTCCCCATCAAATTCTCTCTAGCAGTTAGTTTACATCTTTTTCATTCACCTAAAAGACCTAACCTCTCCATAAATGCCCTCCCACTTCTCTGATAACCTCTGTTCTTATTACCCAACTCAGTCCCTTTCCCCAGTTCCATTCATTAGATCTTCCTTCGTAATTATTTCTACTCAGAACTGAAGCATGGAAAACAAAATGAAGTCTTTACGAACTATGTGAGTAAACAAATGCAATGTATTAAAATATCTGGATATTGGTGCCTATACACTGGCGTATAGAAATTCAAGTAATAGCCGGGTGCAGTGGCCCACGCCTATAATCCCAGCAGCTCAGGAGGCTGAGGCAGAGGATCTCTCGAGTTCAAAGCCAGCCTCAGCAACTGGTAAGGCACTAAGCAACTCAGTGAGACTTGCCTCTAAATAAAACACAAAATAGGTCTGGGGATGTGACTCAGTGGTCTAGTGCCCCTAGTTCAATCCCCAGTGCCCTCTCCCCCAAAAAAGAAAGAAATTGAAGTAATGGGTACATAAATAGTGATGCTTTTATTCTTCATACACTACCTATCATATACCTGGACCAGGTATATAAGTGGGTGAATTTACTACCAAAATAAGGATTTATACTTAAAATGGTAATTTAAATTCAGTTTTTAATTAATCTATATGTTTGAAAATTAAACCAACTTTATAAAAAGTACCTAAATTTAAAAACTTAAAAGCTAAATTTTTTAACCAGTTGGATAATGTGATAGAACATGCCTTCCTTATTAATCAGTATGCATCCATTCACTCAACTTATTCAACATTTGTTTTATTCCCATTATATAGGGAATTTATAGGAATTTAGAATACTTTTGTGAATAAAACAGACAAAATCAACTATCTCGTGAGTATTATACATTCTAGTGAGGGTAGACATATATGGTAAATATGAAACATAAGTATATGAGCAGGTATGTAAGAAGATGATAAATGCTGCAGGAAAAATAGGTTTCATTGAGTAGTAATATTTGTATTAAAAATTTAAAGGCACTGAATCCAGGAAAATTTTTAATTGAAGAAAATCTAGCTTATTATACTGCTTGCTTACATTTTTGCTAATTGAAAATACTTAAATATAAAACTTAAACATAAAAATCATAAAACGTTATAGAATATCTTACATTTTATAAACAAAATCCTCTTTGTTTTTCTGATTTCATTATAATGGGTAATATTTTTTTTAAGTTCCCATCAATTTTAGGAATGTATCATTTCTTGGTTGCACTATTTCCGTTTTCTTATTCAATAGGTTATTTGACAATGATGCCAACATTTCAGAGGTAAAACATCCAATAATCTTACCTTAAAAATGTTTTCATGAATGTTTTTTCTGCTTGTTTCCCTGTGTTGCAGGGACCTTGCATAATCAGGCTGATTGGCGTTTGGCTTGTTAGACCCATCTCAGGAAAGCTATGCTTGAACTTAAGAAATGAGCTAAGACAGGATGCCACTTGAATAAGGTGTTCTCCAACCAGTGGGTTCCA
The DNA here is from genome assembly GCA_020662805.1 of Glaucomys volans. NCBI lineage: Eukaryota > Metazoa > Chordata > Mammalia > Rodentia > Sciuridae > Glaucomys > Glaucomys volans. Next base: position 1,030,182 of record JAJEJO010000640.1, read on the forward strand.
ACTAGAAGTTCCTAAGACCAGGCAGGCTTCCCTGCTTAACATTGAACATCGAACATTGTTTTTTTCACACATTTGGTTCATAGGGGACTCTCGTCAACAATGTACTATAAGAGGAAATATGAGTGTATTGGTTGGTATTTAAGTTGATGATAAATGCCAAGAGAAATAAAAGGTTTCATTGAGTAGATAAGATTTTTATAGTAATTGAAAGCAATGAATACAGGGAAATTGTTATTGAAGAAATCTTAGCCTATGGTTTTGCTAAGAATTTAAATAAAATATAAAATTCTCAAAACATTTAGAACAATGGCAGAATTAAAGAAGGTTGCTTTCGTGATTCTTTTTGTTAGTTGTGAGTATGTGGAAACACTAATTTTTGTATTTAATATTATATCCTTCAATTATACTGAATTCTTTTGTTTTTTGGTGGAGTACCCAGGTTTTCTCTGTAGAAGATGATAATATATGAATGAAAAATTTAACAACTTATTTTCCATTTTGGATGCTTTTCATTTCTTTTTCTTGTCTTATTTTTCTGGCTAGGACTTCTCATATTATGCTGAACAGGATTGGGAAGAGTAAGCATTCTTGTTTTGTTCCTGGTCCTAGCTTTTAACTTTTTACTATGAAGTATGATGTTTTTTATTGTGTTAAGGTACACTTTTTCTATATCTGGTTTTTGGGGAATTTTATCATGAAAATATGTTAAATTTTGCCAACTAATTTTTCTGCATCTTTGAGATGATTATTTTCATCCTTTAATCTATTAATGTTGTGTATGATGGTTATTGATTTGTATAGCCTGAGCCATCCTCATATCCTAGGAATAAATCCTACTTGATAATTTCAATAATCCTGTTAATGTGCTGTTGAATTTGATTTGCTATTACTTTGTTGAAGAATTTTGTGTTAGGGCTATTGACCTATAACATTTTTCCTACAGACTTCTTGTCTGACTTTATTATCAAGATAAAACTGACTTCATGAGTTTGGAAGTATTCCCTCCTCTTCTGTGTTTTTTAGGAGTTAGAGAAGTATATAAGGTTTTCTTTTAAAAGTGTTTGGTATAAATCAGTAGTGAATACTTCAGGTCCTGAACTTTTTTGATGAGAAATTGTTTTTTATTACTCATATAGTCTCCTTACTTACCATTGTTCTGTTTAGATATTTTTATTTCTTTGTGATTCAGTCTTCATAGGTTATGCATGCCTGAAAACTTATCGATTTCTTCCAAGTAGTCCAATTAATTAAATTGTAACTATTCTTAGTAGTTTCTTAAAATCCTGTACATCTCTGTGGTATCAGTTGTAATGTCTCCTCTTCAATCTGATATTATATATTCATGTCTACTCTTGTTTTCTTTTAGTATAGCTATAGGTTTTTTGTTTATCTTTTTGAAAACCAATTTTTAGTTTTGTAGTCCTTTTCTATTTTTTCTCTAGTCTCTATTTTACATATTTATACTCCAATATTTATTATTTCTTTTTTGCTGCTAACATTAGATGTGGTTTGTGTTTTAGTGAGACTTTTTTTGTCACTGTGACCAAAGACCTGACACATACAACATTGATGTGGAAAAGTTTATTTGGGGGAGCCATCTGAGGATGGCTCAGGCTTTACAAATCAAGGTCTCAGTTCACAGAAAACAAATTCCATTGTTTTGAACCCAAGATGGCTCAGAACATCATGGCAGAAAATCATGGGAGAGGAAAGCAGTTCAGGACATGACAACAAGGAAGCATAGAGAACTTTGCTCAACAGGGACAAAATATAAATCCCAAAGGCATGCCCCCAGTGACCCACCTTCTCCCACCACTCACCACCTGCCTACAGTGATCTCTCAGTTAATCCATAGTACTGGATTAATCCACTGATTAGGTCACAACTTTCATAATCTAATCATTTCACCTCTGAATGATCTCGCATTGTCTCACACTTGAGCTTTTGGGGGATACTACATATTCAAACCATTAAAGTTTGTTCTTCTTTTCAAGTTCTTTGAGGAGTATCATCTTTTACAGAAATTGAACAAACAATCCTAATGTTCATATTTTCAAAAGTCTCTGAATAGCCAGAGTAATCTTATGAAATAAAAACAAACTTAGAAGTGTTGCACTTCCTGATTTCAAATTTTAATACAGAGCCATAGGAATCAACAGAGTATAGTACTGGCACAAAAGCAAATACATAGATCAATGAACCAGAATAGAGAACCCAGAAATAAACCCAAATATATTCAACTAATTTTCAAAAAAGGACAACAAGAAGACACAATGGGAAGGATAGTCTCTTCTGTAAATGGCATTGAAAGGGAAAACTGTGTGTCTGCATGAAATAGAATGGAATTAAACCCTTTTCTTGTGCCATACACAAAAATTAACTTGAAATGAATTCAAGACCTGGATATAGAACCTGAAACTGTAAAATTTCTTGAAGGAAATATAGGGGGAAACTTGCTAGATTGGATGTTGGCCTTAGTAGTGATTTTTTTTTTCTTAGTAGGATACCAAAAGCACAGACAACACAAGAAAAAATAAGTAAGACCACATGAAAACAAGAAGTGTCTGCTTGGCAATGGAACAGCACATAAAAAAGCTGCATGTGGATGAGACAAAAGTATTGGCCAAAAGTATATAGCTTTTAAGGGATTAGTATCCAAATTATATGCAGAGCTCATACAATTCTGTAGGGGAAGGAAGGAAGGAAGAAGGAAGGAAGGGAGGGAGGGAGGGAGGGAGGGAGGGAGGGAGGGAAGGAGGGACTAAAAATAGTCTGATTAAAAAATGGGCAAAGAATCTGAATAGACATTTCTCCAAAGAAGACATATAAATGGCTCTTATAGTCAGCTTTATGTTGCTGTGACCAAAATACCCAACCAGAAAATCTTAGATGAGGAAAAGTTTATTTAGGGCTCATGCTTTCAGAGGTCTCAGTCCACAGATGATTGACAGTTCATCATGGAGCAAGTGCCCAGTGGAGGAAAGCTGCTCAACTCATGGCAACAAGAAAAAAGAGAGATGGTTGGGGACAAGGGGCCCTTCCAGGGCATGCCCCCAGTGACCTGCCTCCTACAGCCATGACCTACCTGCCTACAGTTACCAACTAGTCAGTGCATTCAAACTAGGACAGGCCAATTAGGTTATAGCTCTCATAATCTGATCATTTTACCTCTGAATATTCCTGCATTAATGGAAGTTCTGGGGAGATACCTCATATACAAACCATAACAATAAATAAGTGAAAAGGTGTTCACTAATTTTTAGAAAAATGCAAATCAAAACCACAGTAAGCTCTCATCTCACACTTGTTAGAATAGCTATTATCAAAAGAAAAAGATACCAGGCGTTGGCAAGAGGGTAGTGAACAGAGACCCATTTCCTCTGTTCATGGGAAGGTAAATAGGTACAGACATTACTCCTCAATAAATTTTTTAAAAGGAGCTACCAAAAGACCCATCAACCCCTCTTCTTGCTCAATACCCAAAGGAAATGTGGTGAGCACTTTGTAGATATGCCTGCATTTCTGTATTCATTGAGACATAATTCACAATAGCCATGATGTGAAAACAACCTAATGTATAAGGAAAATGTGTTATATATGGGCAATGGAATAGTATCAGCCTTAATGAAAAGGAGATCCTGCCATTTGCAACAAAATGGATGAATCTGGGGGAAATTATACTAAATAAAGTAAGTCAGCCATAGAAAGAAAAATACTTCATGGTTTTTATTATATGTGGAATCTAAAATACCAAAAGGTTAAATAGGTAGAAACAGCATAGAAGAGTGGTAACCAGAGGCAGGGGCAAAGCAAGGAGGGGTGTTAGGGGTTACAGTTCAAAGGGTATGAAGTTGCAGTCCTATAGGATGAATCAATGTAGACATCTAAAGTATAGCATGGGGATTACAGTTGATAATATTGTATGCTAGAAGTTTTCTATAAGTATAGAATTTAAGTGCTATTACCACCAAAATAGTAACAATGATGATGACAGAGATGTGAAATGAAGGATACATTGACTGACTTGACTGCAGTGTTCATTGGACTACATACATGTAATCAAAACATCATGTTGAATACTTGAACATACAAAACGTGGGGGGAAGTACTTCAAAGGATGCTGAATATAAAAACTAAGGAATTATCTAGAGAGTAATTTAAATGTTCCAGGAGCACAAACAACCATTATACCAGAACCAGATGCAATACACTGTTGTAGAAATAAGATATAAGCCCATTATGATTTGGGGTTCCTGGACAACTGTTCTTACAACTTTTGTCAGCCAACCCCATTGACTTCTAATTTATTTAAGTGAACTCCAGTGTCTTTGAAATCCCTTGTTTTTCATCTTATTTGACAACCTTTCATTTGTTAGAATATGCAAATTAGGACTATAAAGAGGACAGATGAAAATTATTAGTAAATTTCAGGTACTGAAATTTATAAATACTTTGCTTAATTATAATCTCAAAGTCTTCATAAACTCATGAAGTTTAAAATCTTTTGGGGGGGGCTACTTAAAGCAAAGAAATTTGCTTCAGATTGCCAATTAGTTATTTATGAAGAAGACAGTAAATAAATGAGTTATTTGCCTTTAATTTGAAGAAAGAATCTTAATAAATTGATGCTGACTTTTTAAAGTTCTGTTTTTGCTTGTTAGTTAGTTCCAGACCTTGCCTTCCCAGGAGAAAAGCCCTGTGTCTCCTTCCTCTGATCTGAGCACTGGTCTTTAATTTCTAATTTGAAAACTGTTCGGGGATTTGTATTATAACCCAAATTCAGACTGAGTCAGTTCCTCTTAGTTATAGGTTTCATCATAAAATGTTCACCTTCCTCTATTGTATACAGGTAGAGAATATAAGTGCTATATTACCTGTTTTTCACTGACTGAATTTCTATAATTTAATTTAATGATTTTGTCATTACAGTTCAATCCCTTAAGGACTTTGATTCAGGATATCAGAAATTAGAGGAAGCCATCAATTCACACATATACAATTATGACCTGTGCCTTCATTGAGATTGTGTGGGTGATTTTTTTTAATATTCCCATCTTTTTGTGTGTGGGTTTGTCACTAAAGTTAATAGAAAATCCTGAAATATAACAGAAAGAGGTAGTTTAGTGGGCATTTGCTGTGGAGAGTCATGGTCACATGACGGTCATTCACTGGCCTTAGATAACCAAATCAATTTTAACAATAATCAAAGCAACTCTGATGGAGCTAGTTCAAGCTAAATGGAATCTTTTAATGTGATCAGGAAATGTATTATTTTATTAAATCTAAAGAAAGAAAGAAGTAACTAGAGCAACATGATGACAGTGTTTCCACATGAGTGCAGATGCATTACTGACACTCTCTTGGTCATAATGCACGTGGAGACATCTGTGCTCCACCTTCACTGATGGGCATCTTTAGGTGATAAAAGTTTTATCTTAACATATTCCAAATTTCCAGAGAGTATGTGGAAAGCATTTATTCAGTGAATTCTAACATTTCTCTTACATCACCATTCACGTTAGAGCCAAAATACAATATGCAAAGATTAGCACCAAAATGATGTTTAAATAACATCAAAACTTTCCCATAACTAGTTAAAATAGATATTTATTCTTTCCATTCTGCAGTTTCTTATTTTCTAGATTTAATGGGTATTTCATTTATAATTTTAAAAGCAGTCTCTAAGAGGGTATTTTAAAAAATATAAACCTTATATCCTTACAATAATACATAAGAGAAAACATGACCTTAGTATTAATTCCATGAAGTACTAATTACTGTGTCAATTATTACATTATTTTAAATTACTTTAATGGAAGGCTATTTTCAAGAGGTTGTAATTTTTAAAAATCATCTTGATTCCAGGGCAGCAAATGTTGTTTATAAGCAAAAAGAAGAAATTAAGTGAAAACCCTTTAGGCTTTTGAATGACTACACATTCTCCCCTTGATGGAAGGATCAAATTCCAGATTCAAAGGAAATTAATTGAAATTAAATCTATTACTTGAAAGACAGCTTTACTATGTTTATACAAGATGACAATTCTAGATCTTTACACAAGTCAAATTAGTTGCAATGTTTTCAGATATAGCTATTTGTAATTTCTGACTTTATATAAATGTCATTGACTAAGTTCCTGACCCTGACTCAAATCTCTTCTGTTAACTGCATGATATGCAGAGATTACAATTTATTACAAGCAGGACTTCTTTGTCAAAGTCTTCATATACTTGACCAAAGTATATGACCAAAGACCCCTTTTGTGTTCTTTATATTGAAAAAAATTCCAGTTGTTAAGATATTCTGACTTCACAAATTACCTTCTGTGACTCTGTGTGTGTGTGTGTGTGTGTGTGTGTGTGTGTGTAGAGCTGGGATCAACCCAGGGGCTCCTGCATGCTAGGCAAGAGCTCTACCACTGAGCTTCATCCGCAGCCCATATTATTTTCTAAGCGTTGTATTTTCCTTGTTGCTCTTCTCTATTTCTAGTTCATCAGTCTCACTTGAAATGAGTTATGATTGGACGTAGCTGATTCTTTAATGACCATATCATAAATTGTTCAACCAAATGACTATTTCTAATAGTCATTTGGGGAGGCAATGTATTTTGATTATCATCATTAACTACTTTTCTACTATAAGAATGAATTTCATTTTCTATAAACAAAGCTAAAGAGAGCCCAGATGAGTGAACAAAGTTGGTCTCTTTTTCCATCAGTTCATAAATCGACTTCAATAAACAATTTAAAAAGAAATATTACATAATTATCCTAAGGGGTGCCAGTGTCTTCCAAGGTGATTATTTTTTAAAAGCTGCATTCACGTGCATGTATATAATTAGATATTTGTTTAAAAATCCACCTTGTTATTTTATAGACACTGGTGTTAAGTTAGGGTTCAGAAACTGGACGCCTAGAGCTCTAGAAAGCTCTAGACCTTAGCAGATGTATCATCAAGAATGTTAAGGTTCAAAATGTCTTTTCCATTTATTAATCCATTCAGCACTCAGAAAGCTATGGGCATATCAGTAGCGTTTTTAATTTCACTGATTTACAGTTTAAAATTCCTCAAATTGATTTCAATAGCAGATCAGAACATGTTTCCTGATTTCTATCTCAATTTGAGTCTGCCTCCCCCAATGTCCCTGTCACTGTACTCAAGAAATGTCTCAGAAATGGCAAAATACCACTGAGCAAAGGTGGGGATGACAGTGGACAAAGGGGGAGCCATAAACAGGGTAAATCTTGCTGAGTACTACAGGCCATAAAGATTTTACAATTGGAGAATGACATGTCTCCAAGGTGAAGCAGTCTTTTCAATTCCACAGAGCACCTCTTTGCCACCTTAGATCCCATGGCAAATGCTCAGTGGGCCCTTTCAACTGTGTACCTCCAGAGTGTCTTGTTCTTTTCAACTAATGATTTCTATTCTGTGTGATTTCAAGTCTGCTCTCTTCTAAGACTAGTGACAGCTTCCTTCACCCTTGATTAGCTGTTGCAAATATTTTTTGACTACTCCTTAGGAGCCCCCAAAATGTACCTTTATCAACACAGATTCTTCACTTGTGGAGGAAACTTATCTCCAAACACTGTGTTATTCACAGAACATCATCATCAACTTTCTAGACAATGAAAAATGTGAAATATCAATCCAAAATCATACCAACACAAATCCCTTTCCAGAACCCCAATCCTGTTCTTTTATGTGCTTAATGTATTTAAAAATTTATCCAAGGGTTTGGTCAGAATAGATTGTACCATTTCAGATATTTCTCTTGCAACAAAAAATGTCAACAAAGATCAAAAAACATGTTTCAGTTGGTTCCTCATAAATGCTTACCTCCTTAAGAGAATTTCCAATCATGGCATTCATATATGTACCTAATATTTTGCTTTGTATATGTTATCCTAATTCTTAATTTTTCTTAGAATGGGCAATATTACTATCTTTATTCTAATGAGTCTAAACGAGATTTAGACTTTTCTAGGTTATGTTCTAATTGACTCCTTTCATTTTGCATGCACCTTTGCCTATTGGAGTAATTTCTCTTGGCCAGAATAACAAACCAAACCTTAACACCTTTACCCTTCTGCACCTACACACACGTGTTCACTGGTCTCTTTAGACTGGTCTCAAGTTTGGTCACCTTCCACACAGTATACTCACAACAAGCATGACTCTGTGGAGTTGCTGCATTCTAAAAAGATCCAGGCACAGCTAATGTGGTACATCAAAATTTCAATCTTTTCTCTGTTCCCAGTCCTCCTCCTAACTCCTCCTCCTCCTCCTCCTCCTTCTCCTCCTCCTTCTCGTCCTTTCTTTCTTTCTTTCTTTCTTTCTTTCTTCTTTCTTCTTCTTCTTTTCTGTTGATGTCATCCTGATTTTTTTCTACTTCACGTTTATGCATAGATTTGAAAAGTTCTTATTTCTAACTATCTTCCAAGATTAGAAAATGTGAGAGTTTATTGTTTACCATTTAATTTTAAACCACGATGTGTTTGCAGCCTGAGAGAGAGAGCAGAAGCAAGTTCTAGAAGTCTCCAAAAATCTCAGTTCATTCTAGTCATCCAGATTCTTTTTTTTTTTAAATAGTGCACATTAATTATAGAGAATAATAGGTTTCTCTCCTCTATTTTGATGAAATTCCCTCTCCCTTGCTTTCCTTTCTCACTCTCTTTGTCCCCTGCTCCCACTCTGTTTTGGATTGGCTTCCACATTTTTCAAATGAGAACATGTTCAACTTTTCACTTTTGGGGACTGGCTTATTTCACTTAGCTAGCTAGTCACCTGTTCTATCCATTTACTGACAAATGCCATTTCATTCTTCAGAGCCATTGTGTGCATGTACCACATTTTCTTTACCCATTCATTTGTTGAAGGACACCTATATTAATTCCATAACTTGGCTATTGTGAGTCGTGCTGCTATAAACATTGATGTGGCTGTATCACTGTGGTATATGGATTTTAAATCTTTTGGATATATACTAAGGAGTAGGGTAGCTGGGTCATATGATGGTTCCATTCCTAGTGTTTTGGAGGAATCTCCATATTGCTTTCCAGAGTGGTTGCACTAACTTGCAGTCCCTCCAACCATGTATGAGTGTACCTTTTCCCCTACATCCTCAACAACATTTATTATTATTTGTATTCTTGAAAATTGCCATTCTGACTGGTGAGATAAAATATTAATATAAAGGAAATTATATTAAGAAGTCGAATAAGCAAAGGGGATTGAGGGGGAAGAAGGAGGGATGGGAAAGGAGAAGAATAGTGGAATAAAGCTGATGGAATTTTCATATGTCCATGTGTGAATATAGCACAGCAAATCCCAATATCAAGTATATACACAAGATATTCATTTTTAAACTATAAATAAATTGCAAAAAGATCAGTAGAGTAGAGGGAGGGAGAAGCCTGGGAGAGAATTAAGAAGGGGAAAGTGCTGGGGACTGAATGAGAGCAAATTATATCTCATGGTTTGTGATTATGTAAAATATGTATCTTAATGTTATATATAACTAATCAATTTAAAAAATACAAATTTAAAAGAAGAATAATTAGCTTCATTGTGGCATATTCCTACACACATAGTCTTCCATATTCTTCAAGTGTCTGTGTGCCATTGTTCATGTGTCCTGATGTGTTCACATTCCTAATAGTAGGAATACAGAAGTTCCATAGTCCTGGCCTCACCATTTACCAGCTAGATTAATTTGGGTTTATTATTTAATCTCTGTAAACCTTGATTTATTCATCTATAAAATGAAAGTCCTAGAACTTTTCTCATTGGGTTGTTATAGGGGAGAAATAATGTGCAAGATATTAAAGAGAGTATCACAATTCAGAGTCCCAGTTCCCTGATTGTTTGCTTCCTGCTGCAGCCACCTTGATCCTGCCAACCTTCTCATTATCCAGGAATGATTGGCATGCCATGAAGCCTTCATTGCTGTGGTCCAGCTCTCAGATTGGTTATAAAATGAATGTCAACTCTGATTGTATCTGTCTCTAATTAATTATAAACTCCTAGAAGAAAGAGTACCAGGCTTATGTAATTCTAGTCATGCAATTGACATTTATTAAAGTTTTCTTGGTACAAATGATAATGACTTACCCAGGAATAAAGAATAAGCAAATAATTTGGGCACACACATTTTTGCAGTGTTAATTGTGACTCTTGAAGCAAATGATGATTGTGAAAGAAATTACAGCAAAATATCAAAGTTCTTACAGGCCTAAACCATTTTTTAAAGCATTTTATTATAAATCATGAAACTATGTCTCACATTAGGTGTAGGAAGCATAGAAGTATAGAAAATTAACAAATTCAAGGTTTGTGAAAAGTAGCAAAGGAAATTACTATCAGAATACCTCTCCATTTAATTGATTTCCAACTCAGCTGTAAAACCAAGCTTAGGCCACATGATCTCTGTGTACACTAGTTACATAATCAGGTTCAGGAATGAAAATACAAGCTTGTGTTCTTTTCTACCAGAAAGAAAAATTAGTGCCAACTAAGGTTTTGACACAAACATGGGGAAATCTGGATGATATCAGAAGTATTCTATGAAGATGTATATAAATATTTGCTCTACAAAAGTTTTACATCTTCCTCTCATAGGCTTTTAAAAATATTTATCTCTGAAATAAACTATTTACTTTTATGTTGAAAGTTTGCTTTAAAAAAGAAAATCACATCAATGTTCTCCAAGTAAAATGCTTTTAGGGGAAATTTTTCAATGTTTTATTGCAGACAACTAGACAAACTGCAATTTTGGATAGAGAACCAAATGGATTTCTGTTTTATCTAAATAAAAAATAAAAAAAATCATTCAAAATATTGGCTCTGTAGAAATATGTATTTTGCATTACATATGTGGTTTATGGCATCAATGTTATAGTTCAGTAGATTTCTAAAAGACTTTTGAGACAGAGGCATGAATTTTTACAGATTCTAATTATAAGTTAGAAGTCATCTCTCTGTGGGAAATTAAAAACAGAGGCAATTAGAGAATACTCCAGTTGAAAAAAAGAATGCATCATGGATTAAGCAATAAAAGTGCAAAACATACACACACACACACACACACACACACACACGACAGTAAAAGATCACTTCTCTGTAGTCTCTATGATTCAATCGTAGATCAATAGTGTGTAGTTAATGCATTACCAGGAGAGCATTAATTTGCAATTACTGCAGGTGATCTGATCCTCAGTTCTGTCCATTGACACAAATGACCTTTTGTTGAAAGAGAGTCTGTAGTCATTATTTTAAATAGAGCAACAGAAAGGCAAGGGAAAGCATAGGTCACTTTCAGTCATAAGTGTCTGCACCACATAGAGTGGGAACTTTGTGTTTTAGCCCCAAGTGATGAGCCTGAACTCAAGCATGTTGGTCCATGCACCAAATGGAGGTGGCATGCCTGAGGGATGATGGGCGAGAGTGACTTATGATGTAATGGCAGAGGCCCAGAAATAAGTATAAAATAGAGTAGAACCTACAGTAGCTTCCACTCTGAGGAGAGTTAGGAGAGACTTTGATTCAACTTAGCGTGCATTTTCCAAGGCTTTGTTTTGAACATAGGAGCTGAGTATTCTGGAAGGGAAAGAATCTGAGGCCTTGACAGCTACTGGTTCTTGGAAAACAGTAGCCCTCAGCTCTCTAGACACCATTCTCTGATCAGGAACAGACAAAAACTTACCCACTCTTTTCCAAAATCTTACACAACCTTTTACTCATGCAGTGATACCAATTTCAGAATTGCCACACAGACCGGAAGCTTCTGAGGACTCTACCTTACTCAGAAATGCTCCAGTACAAATGAAGATCATCAGCTTGCTTGGGGTAAAACCCTAGCTCTGCTTCAAATCAGTTATATGAACTTGGGCTTATTAGATATGAAAATATTTTATATTTTTGTTATCTGTAAAGAGGAAACAAAAATGTCTCATAGGATGGCTATAAGGGTTAAGTGTTATCACATGAAAAGCACATTGAACAGTATATGTAAATATACCACAGATGCTAGATATTAATCATCATTATCTCCATTATCCACCCTGTTAATACTTTTTTGCATTAACACAGAATTTTAAAATAAAATTTATAGCCCTCTGTTCCAGCCTTTGACTAACACATAGCTTAGCTCGTATTGGTAGAAAACAGAGCCTGAGGAGAGGGTCAAGTGTTGCTGCTTTATAGGGAAATAAAACCTAGGTTATCAGGAGTAAGGGAAAATGGAAATGAGATAGATGAAGATGGGACTGGTATATAAAGTCATGCATTACTGAGATGCCGCTGCTGCACAAGCCAATTGGCCACATAGGACATCTCTAGATAGAAGGGATAGAAAGAAGTGCCGTGGAACAATTCATCACAGGGAAACAGGGAGGAGGTTCATCAGTCACTCCCTTCTGTCTTCTCTCCCATTGGCTGAAGTTTATGATTCTGGAGAGTCAGATTCCCTACCCTTGCGTACGTCTTCACCTGATGCATGTGTCTCCTCTATCCCGTGGCATGGCTCAGTCCTGCACTTCATCCAGCATATTAATCTCCTCTGCACTTGTGGTTATCAAGACCCTGGTCAAGTTTTCACAGTAACAAATAACTTGTTATCTTACATGTTATGAAGTTAGAATTATAAATATTTCCAGCTTCCTGTTTTGGAGGACCTACCACCATATATCTTTTATTCACTGACCCTATATCTTCTTTTTAAAACTAGACAGAATATGTCGATGCTATTTTCATAAAAATAAAGAATTCCCAAAATGGAGACGACCTTGACAGCCCTTATATAAACATATTCTATGACTATGGGTAGTAGCACAGTTAAGTGGAAATAGCAAGTAGTTTTATCCAAATACTTTGTCATAATCTAATATATATTAATTCACTCCCAGAGGAAGATTCATGAAGCTAAGAGATTGATGTTCTCACGTCAAATTTGGCTTATTATTAGGGAATGCAGTGGGTATCACCAAGACTTTCTGGGATCTGGAGTGATTAGGACAACTTTACCTGAGCATGGAGAAGAGATTCTGCTTGTAACTAGAAACCCAGAAGTGTTCTGAAATGTTTCCAATTCTCTGCTTTAAAAACTGACTAGCGTGCACGCAAACATTTTCTGAAGCTGTTAATAAGAGAGAAAAGTGACAAAGAAATGGGATTTGTGCCCTTCTAGAAATTTGTCTAAAATGGGCAATTTAATGACTTGAGAAATGGGAATATCATTCTTTGCTTTGTCTCTGTTTATTCCTTGGTCAGAAGCATCAGTGATTCATTAATCATCTAAATATTCAAGAAAAGTAGAAGGAAGACAAGAAAAGAAATAGATGTGATAAGGAAAAGGAGGAAAGAAGGTCCTTATTGTCAAATAATTGACAATTTCAAAGAGGAAAACAATTTCTTTACAATGGTCTTCATTTTTTTCCTATGGATACATGTATTTTATGAGTAAACTAAACCACTATTTAAATCAATCAGTGTAAATCCTATGTATAACTGAAGTTGTCTGGTTGTTAATCTGGCCATTTTGAAGTCTTACCCATCCTAATTTTCATGTAAATTCTGTAGTTTGATTTTCACATGACTTGGCATTCTAGTGGCTAGACCTCATGATAACTAAATTAACTATTAGAAACCAACATCATTTTGCATTAAGAAAACACAAGTAGTTTCCCAAGGCTTAACTATAACTCATAACCATGCTAAATGCAGTATAACTTTGCAAATTGTAATAATAAAATAAAATTATAATGTTAAAATGGATAATGTTTAAATAGAATTTGCTGTGTGCCAGATACTTTTGTAGGCTAATACCTATATTAATTCATTGACACCTCCAATAATCCTGTGGGGTAGAAATTGCTATAGATTGAATGTGTTGTCCCCTCAAACTTTAAATGTTGAGGAGCTGGAGTTGTAGCTCAGTGGTAGAGTGACTGCTTACCAGCACGTGCAATGCAACTAGGTTCCATCCTCAGCACCACATAAAAATAAATAAATAAAATAAAGGTGTTGTCCATCTACAACTCAAAAATAATTTTTTAAAATTTAAATGTTGAAACCCTAACCCCTAATGTGCTGGTATTAGGAGATGGGGACTTTGATAAATTGATTAGGCCAAGAGGGTGGAGGCTTCATAAATGGAATCAATTCCTTCATGAAAGAGACCCCAGAGAATTCCCTCACCCCTTCCACATGAGGAAACAGGGAGAAAATGGCTATTTATGAACCAGAAGGTGGGCCCTCACTAGACACCAAAGCTGATGGCATCTTGGACTTCCCAGTCTCCAAAACTGTGACAAATAAATGTTAGTTATTCCAGATATCTAGTCTCTGGCATTTTTGTTTTAATAGTCCAAACCATCTCAGACAGGTATTGTCATTCTTATCGCATAGACAGAAATATTAAGTTACACGATGATGAGTGGCAGAGCTCCAGTCTGAACTTAGACAGCTTGGCCCAGAGTTACTTGTTTTAACAAGTGCATTTTGTTGATATTTCTGCCTACTAGAATGGCTAGTGTCAAAAGACAGACTATAGTAAGTGGTAGTAAGAAATGATGAAACTGAAATCTCCATGCACTGTTTGTTGCAATGTAGAATGGTGGAACTACCTGGGACCTTTGGCAGCTTCAGAAATTTCAACATAAATCTACCTGCATCCCCAAATGTCCACTCCTGGCTATTTATCTCAAATGAAAACATATGTCCATAAAAGAGAGTAGGAAAATCAATGGCATTGTTACTAATACCCCAAAAGTGTAGACAATTTAAATTCCCACCGAACTGATGAATGGATAAACAAAATGTGGTACATCCATAGGATGGAACACTATTCAGCAATATAATGGAATGGTACAAGAAAAGCACTGATTGTTTCAGCATATGTATAAAACATGCTAAATGAAGATAAGTAGACACAAAAGACTGTAACATTTGTATTATAAAATTCCATTTATGTGGGGGGTTGTGGGTATAACTCAGCTGGTAGAGTGCTTGCCTTGCAAGCACAAGGTCCTGGGTTCAATCCCCAGCAGCGCAAAAAAAAAAAAAAAAAAAAAAAATTCCATTTATGTGAAATGATCAAAAAATGAAAAAATGATGAGTTGATGAACACAGAAGACAAATGAGTAATTGCCTGAAGCTTGGGGAAGAGGTGGAGCATAACTGTTAAAAGAAAACAAAAGGGGACTTTCAGATGATTGGTTATGGTGATGATTGTACAACTCTATGAAATTACTAGAAACCATTGACTTCTGAACTTATAACATTGTAAATTTTATGGTATACAATTGCACTATGAGAGTGCCGTTTTTTAAAATCACATACTTAGGGAGAGTTTAACATATGCAAAAAACTTATCTAATATTAAAGGTAAAGATACCTTGTAATTCTCAGCTATTCCTCAACCTGAATTTTAGAAGATTGTGAATCTTTGAGGATGACATGGAAAAAATCATATTGGCATCAAATGTGTATTTTTAAATAAAAAAAATGAATGGTCTATAAAACGATTCCTTCCAAAGGGGGGGACTTTACATTTATTATCCTTAAAACATACTCCTCCAATTCTGTAACTCATCATTTTTAAATATTTAGGAGATATTAACCAGATTTTTCCACACATTTAATGTTTTTGTGACTCATCACTCTTTGAAAACTTTCAAACTAGATTCTACTGTCTTGAAATATAATGTTCCCAGTTAAGCACCTCTTTTACCTGTTCTCTTGTCCTGCCCACATGATCAGAGGAAAGAGGAATAGTGCTTACTGTTGACTACTTTTATTTAAGGTAACAGATTTGAAATGCTTAGAATTAAAAATTAGGGTATGCAAATAAAAAATTCCATTATCTTCAAATCAGTTATTCTGTGTTTGTAAGACAAAAGGAAATAATATGTCTAAGGATCAAAATACCAAACCTCTGTTTCAGATAACTGGTTTAATCCCACAGTGATAGACATGTCAGATATTATAATATTTAGCATATTTCTTCATGTGGAAAATGATAGGATTTCAGTTGTCAGGCTTTAAGGGCATGAGCCATAATCTCATTTCCATCTCCCTAAATCAATCACTACATCACAGATATTAACTCCATCCAGATGACACCAGATGTGGTAATGTAGTATATAAGGTGAGGGAAAAAAGTTCCAGGACTCATAACTGGGTCTGAAAACAATGATGCAAGAAAAAGAATCAATTTAATCACTGACAAATTCAGTATGACCAAGTGCACCATACAGGTCATGTGCCTGGTTTTACACAAGCTAAATAAAGAATAATGCTGCATGTTCATAGGGTGTGAACTCGCTGAAGTACACAAAATAAATGTGAGTGACTTAGAAGGAGTTAAAAGGAAATAATTCTATCTCATGTTAGAGAAATGCACAATTTGGTAGATTCAGAATATAAGCAATGTTTAAAACATGACATTTTATGGACAAGATTGAAATATAAAACACATAAAATCCAAATTACCTGCATTTACTTTATCTTTTGTTAACCTAATTTATGTTCAATAATTGATTTAAAACCTGTTACATACTGGTTTTGTGGGAGGCAATAGTAACGAGATTTTAGTTTACACTCTCAAAGCTTGACAATTTAAGCAGTCATTTTCTAATCTCAAAAAAAATTTATATGTTCATCTTTGTGTGATTAAGCTGTTTACAGCATAAATGTGATCATTTTATTCTTAGGCTCAGTGGAGTAACTTGTCTTTGAAATTAGTCAATATGAAGAAAAAAGACACCTTGCCTCAAAAGACACTAGTGGCACATTAAGATACAAGATTCAGAACTTGAATAATAATTTTTACTACTCAGATGTGCTGTGTCACACATATACCAAGGATGCTTTCCTGGTAAATAGTACCTGATAAATTTTATCTCATTTGGTCTTCACAGCAGATCACAATGGGTGCATTCTGACAGATATAAAACAAGTAGCATAAGCACAAACTGCTGAAGTCACAAGTTTTGTTGGATAATAGAATGTGAAAAGAAATCAGAGGATTGGTGCCAGATTAGTATTTATTGAATAAAAGAATAATGAATGAATGGGTAATTTTTGAATAATAGAGAAAAACTTTTTTTTGAAGAATTGGTGAGACTAACGATTTCTCTTGTGGTCAAAATCCAGAAAACTGTATTCCTGGAAGCATCCTCATCAAGCACAGAGAGAAGGCCTTTACTGCTCAGATGCAGCAGTTTTGCAGGACATGTATTAGAGGAGAGCAAATCATTCTGAATGTCAATATTTGCACAAATTTGCTCAATAGTAAATTTGATCATTTTCCTTGAACTATTTAGAGTAAATTGATGAAGTGTTGAACTTTAAATTTAAAATATAAACCTGAAATGATTAAAGATAGAGAAAGATCATTTAAAATGAAAATACTGCTTTTGATCCAATGAGAACATTGGACTGCAAAGGAAGTGTCTATCTTGTAGAACCCAAAAATATTAAATAAGAGAATCCAGCAACAAAAACAGGACAGAGTTGTATTCCTTAGCCTCTCCTGGCTCTGTTTTATCTGTCCTTTATTATAGCTAGAAACTAGATTACCCTATATGAAAAACATATACATTTCTGTGTATGAAGATTAATATTTTTTTGAACTCTGCATATGTTAGACCTGAAACCATGAGTTCAATCATAGTTAAAAAATATCTTTATAGAAGTCTAAGTTACATGTTGCTCCAGTTATTATTAAAGGGGTGTGCCAACAGAGAAAAACTTAAGTTAACAACTGCAGTCTAGATTCATGTATGTAGATTGGGAACACCAAATGTGCAAAAATTCATGTATAGGCTCTGTCCAGGCTGTCGAAAATAGTTCTTTGAATAAAGGAGAATTCCAAATAAATGGAGCTGGTTCTTTGCATCTAGAAAAACATTGATATACCCCAAGAAGAATTAAGTAATAATGCAAAAAATTAATGTTTATAAGAAAAAATGAGTGATACAGATGCTAAATGCAGTAAGGTGAGAGAAAAGCATTCTATGGTATGTTGTTGTGAATTCCAAATTGTGGTTTATTTGTATAATTAGAGGAAGAGGAAAATGCATTCTTGACAAAGAATGAAAAAGAATTGTGCTTGTCACTGAACAGTACTATTGCAGCATCTTTATTTAGTGTCATTGATTCATGTATTGAACACAGCATATTCCAGGCACAAATCTTTGCATGCTAAGCACTGGGTGTTCACTGGTGAGCTTAATAGGCATAATCCCTTTCTACTGTGCCTCTAACACGTGGTGAGTGAAATCCGACCAATAACCTACATGTGGACAGTATTTAACACAGTGAACCTGATACTTATGTATGGTTTTATTAGATATAATTGTTACAAGAATTCTATGAGCCAAAGGTCCCAGTCAGCATCATGGTCATGAGGAAAAACAGTGAGTTGTCTCCAAGTGTGCTTAAGCTGTGATGTTCAGTCAGGCATATTAAATGCATTTTCAAGTTGTGATATTTTCAACTTCAGATACCCAGGTTTGTGGAGACATAAGCCCAGCAAAGTCAAGAAGATATATGTTTGTGTGTGTGTGTGTGTGTGTGTGTGTGTGTGTAAACATACATATACAGGTGTATAAGGATGTGTGTACATATATGTAGCATGTATAAATATATACTGCATCTCTATATATAAGTATATAGATATAAATATATATATATGCATCCTTGTATATATTACAAAGACATCTGGCTCTCATTTGAAAAAACAATGATAGATAATAGAGATCTATATGTATGTATCCATCTCTGTATCCCTGTTAAGATATATATCTGTCTCCCTGTTTTCATATGAGAAACAGATGTATTTGTAGTAGTGGTCAAAACGGAAAGCAGGATTGCACTGTGGCTACAAGAAAAGGATCATGGAAAAAAACTGATCCAGGATTTTAATCTTTGTTCTGCTATTTATTAGCTGTATGATCTTAGTCAAATTCTCTAATTTCTGACCCTAGATTATCCATCTGCTAATTGAAGAAAATGATACTAACGAAGGTGCTCTTGTGATGTTTAAATGTAATCAGTTTGTAAACATGTTTATCTGGTTTTGAAACACAATAACCACTAGCTAAATATTCGAAATGCAATAAGCATAAAAGGATTTGAGTAAAGCATTAAGAAATACAGTTACAAAAGAACTGAATTAATTATGTAAAATACATCAGACTTTCTCACCCTTAGGAGTTGTTTTGCCCAGCTTACAGGATTTGGAGCATTGGTTGCTCCTTGTCCTTCTCACCCCATCTTCCTTAGGCCAAAAGATCTTTGGAGTTCCTAGACAGGGTTTGAGCCTTCACTCCCCCACTCCTCACATCCTCCTGTGCCTGTCTTGTGTTTGTCTCTTCCTGAGTTGCATCCTTAAACTGGTTACCTGAAGTTCAGTGGGACAAGGGAGCATGCACATGAACAGAGGAGACAGGAGCCATGCATGAGTTCACCATCACTCCCTGATGCCACAGTCTCAGAAAGTATTTGAGATGCCCCACATGTACAGAATTCTGGTGGACTCACATTATGTAGAGTGCAGTGAGATGCAAAGTGAGTACAAGTTTAAAGGAGATATAAGGGATAGAATAAAACGATAAAGGATACTATGACAAAGCAACCAAACCCCAGCAGTAGGATTTTTACAAGAAACTCAAGCAGTAAGAAAGATGCTGAGCTGCCACCTGCAGTCCTGGATTAGATCGGGGCTTAGATAAACTAACTATAAAAAATATTTCGAGGCAGTTAGGGAAATTGTAGTATGGATACAGGTGACCGTAATTATTTATTATTTTAACTGAGGAAATGTTGTTTTGGCTATATAGAAAAATGATTTTATTATTTTAAAGATGTATATGAAAAGTAAATAAAGCTATGATAATCCTTCAGTAGATGAATGAATAAACTAAATGTGTCCATATAATGAAATTTTATTCATTGATAAAATACAATAAACTATGAAGTTACAGAATGATATGATGGAAGCTTAAATACATCTTGCTAAGTGAAAAAAGTCAGTCTGAAGATCACTTTTGTATGATTCCAATTATGTAACATTCTGGAAAAGCTAAAGCTGTGTGACAGAAAAAATGATCAGTAGTTGCCAAGGGATATGGGATAGATAGGAAAGAGGTATGGATAGATGGAACACAAGAATTTTAGGGCAGTAAAACTATTCTGTGTGAAAATGTAATGATGGATATATGTCATTAGGCACTTGTGAAAAAACAGGAAGGTGCAACACAAAGAGTGAACCTTGATGAAAACTATGAACTTTAATCCCAAAGTATTAATGTTGGTTCATTAACTATAGCAGATGTGCCATACTGATGCAAGATTTTAATAATGAGGAAACTGCCAAGATTGTGGGTGGTGTGGTTGGAGGGAACTCAGTGTACTGTCTGTTCAATTCCGTTGTAAATTTAAAACTGTACCAAAGAACAAAATCTTCTTATCATTTTTTAAAAAGTGGAGGCCAAGAGAGACCCTTTAAATCTAGGGTTATCTGGATAAAGTCAGGTCTCCAAGATTCCAAATCCCCACTTAAGCAATAACAACCCTGTGAATTCAATTCAGTGTTCATGCTCAGAGACCTGCATAAAAACCTGAAAGACCATAATGTTCTGCTATTGTTCTATTTATTAGCTGTTTGATCTTAGTCAAATGCTTTAATTTCTTACCCTGGGTTACCCATCTACTAACCAGAGTAAATAATACTTATGCAAGATGCTCTTGTGACGTTTAAATATGGTCAGTTTTAAAACATATTTATCTGTGTTTGGAACACAGTAACCACAAAATAAACCAACCAGAACTGGCAGAGCATTATAGAATGCATTTCATGAGGATAGGTGAAAATCTCCCTTCAGTTAAAAAAATGGAAAAACCAAACCTTCTAAACAAGAGAATCATAGATCCTAATTTTGTTCAGGACCAATCCAGTTTATGCCAGTTGCCCTAGTATTTGCATGAATAGTTTTCTGTTTACTCTCAAGTGTCATCTTTTGATGAAAAATCATACAGTTGCCCTGAGCTTGCTCCTAAAACCCTCAGTCTAGAACTTTTTACTACTGACTATGGTCTTTTTTTTTTTTTTTTTTTCCAAGCTGACAATTCACAAATAAAAAAAAAAAAAGTATCCCTTTACAGTAATGAAATGCACAAACAAAATTGCATCTTTGGACATTCTATTTGTTTATCTGTCATCATGTTCCAACAGTTTGATCTTTGGAAGCTGAAGACAAAGCATTTTATTTTTATGTTTTAAAACTAACAAACATCTGGGTGCAGTGGCACATACCTGTAATCTGAGCAGCTCAGGAGGCCGAGGTAGGAAGATTGCTAGTCCAAAGCTAGTCTCAGCAAATTAGCAAGACCATGTCTCCAAAAAAAAAAAAAAAAAAAAAATGGGTTGGGGATGTGACTTAGTGTTCAATCATCCCTGGGTCAATCCCTAATACCAAAAGCAAAACAAACCTACTAACAAACAAAAACACTAGCACACAATTTATTTCCCTGTTTTTTTCACAATGTGTCACACTTTGTTTTATTATTTCATCCAAATAGTGAAGAACTTGAGAATAAGTCTTTTATACAGTTTTAAAGCCTTTTAAAAACATAGGACCATATTGCTTTGCTTCTCCACTCTTCCAAGAAGTATGTTCCAAAAGTAAGTAGATGGCTTACTCTTTTTTTTTTTTTTTTTTTGTACTGGGGATCAAACCCAGGGGTCACTTAATCAGGACTTTTTATTTTTTATTTTGAGACAGGGTCTCACTAAGTTACTGAGGCTGGCTTTGAACTCATGGTCCTCCTGCCTCAGCTTTGCAGCAGAAGATTAATTACTCTTAAATTTGATGAACTTGTAAACTTTGTGTCCTAGAATACTTTGGAAACTCAATCAAGGTCTTGATCTGAAAACAGCCACATGCTATTGTCTCAGAAATTAATTTTTTTTATCAATAATAGATTAATCATTAAATGGACTACTGAATTGTGGGTGGGTGCTTTGAGCCAAAAGGTGGACAATGTTATTTGAGATACTATTTTCATGTAAGTAAGTTTTCTTATTGTGGGCTACTTGTCCTCTTGGAATATTGTGTGTCTGCTTATGTTGTTGAGTAAGCACATACCTTTATCCATCTTCAGAGTCCAGAAAAAATAATCCATATTAATTCCCCCATAGACTTTTCCTCTCCAGGCATTATGGCTTCTTCTCCTTCTGTGATCCAAACTTGATGTGGCATCTTAGTAAATGATATGATAAATTGAGTTTTCCCAGCTGTGTTGACTCTGTTGAAAAAGAAAGATTGCCTAAAATTATGGATTTGAGTCATCTGATAGCTATTGTTTGCATGTTTAGTTTCTCTTTCTTGCCCCACTTTTATTGTGAGTGGTGCTGAGCATGCATGATGCACCATGCAAGCCCTTGCCCCACCACCTGTGTTACTGCAGAGTAATTGAAAATTGTTACTGATGCTACACCAAATCTCTCGTCCAGGAAGATGAGAGACTATTTTAGTAGAAAAATCCCACTGCCTCTGAAGCAAAGTAGCCAAGCTGCCTCTAACTGCAGCCACAGCCCCCAACCAAAGGATGGTCCACATAGGAGCCTGGTGTGTAGAGGACTCCAGTGTTGCCGTAGTCTTTTTAGTTTTGTGTTTGTGTCCACGGGGAAGCAGGGCCATCCACAGTAATATCTTTGAAGAGGCAAGATAGCAATCGCCATTCTTTGGCCCTACATGTTGTTCCCAACTCACCCATTTTATCTGAAGCCTTGCATAAAAGGCAGATAGAGGTGCTGTGTCTCTATATGGTTCTTTTTTATTATTATTTCTTCATTCAGGTCATTATTGAGATCTGAATCCAGTTGGAGCTCACTTTGTAAAGGACAGATACAAGGAAAGGGGTGTGGCAGTCTGGCCAGCAGGGCACTGCCCTTTGACTAATCAGCCCAGGCCATCGCCATCTTCAGTCGCTCCTGTCATCAACAAAGTACAACAGAGATCAGTCCTGCAGATGCTCTTCTGAGAAGTAGTTGAGTGGGTGGCCCTCACCTATGCTGCCTTTGAGAAAATAGTTGGAGAAGTGATATTATTATTCTGGTTGGCAAAATGTGGTTTGGATCACAGGAGAAAATACCTTGAAAATACTTTATTCTCTTCAGTCTGTCTTTAGTTGAACTTGAGTTAAGAAATTAATTAGATAAAGAATAACCACAGATTGACATTGAAAAATAGGCTTTCAACCTCCATAAAATTCCTTCTCAATTGGAGGAGGGGATGGGAAAATTCATAAACTTAAAATTTGTCAGAGGATCTATAATTTAAAATATTAGATAAGAGGATGTGTAATGTGATTGACAATGATATATGTGATATACTAAATAAAATGAGATAAGTCACTCCTGTACCATTAGGATTTATCAGCAAGTACCAATTAAAAGACAACTTTGAAAATATTTAATAAGCAGAACTGCTTATCCATGGGGATTTTTTTCTGAACTGAACCTTTGAAAAACAACATCTGTGGGGCTATTTGTTTGTTGTTCTTTTTTTCCTCTATCCAATTTGCTATGGTCAGAACATAGAAAACTGAACTCAAAGCCAGATTTCTTAATAGGGTGACATTTGGACAGCTATTTTACTTAGTGATCCTGTGCAGTTTAGTAGCAAAGCTGAAATAAGTCCTCTTCTTTTGGGGGAAACAAAATGATATTCTGCTGAATGCTAGAATTTTATCACTTTAAAAAAAAAAAAAAAAGCTGCTGCTTGAGAGACCTAAGAATATAAAAGCATTTGAGATCTCAGAAGGAGTTTAAATCAATGCACTGCCACAGTTACAGAGCAGATGAAAGAGCCTGCTGTCTCAATTGCCAGGAAACTACTTAGAAACTCTCACTTTGATTTCTTCACGTAGTCCGTTACATTACTGCTAAATGCAATATATAGGGACATCATGACTTTGATGTTGTACAGCTCCAACAAATGGAAACTAATATGATAGAACAACTAAGATTTGTGGTTTTATGTGAATATATAAATATATCCCTATCTAGCTCCTTATGTACTATGTATCTCCAGGGGCTGTCTTTTCACCTATATTTTATAAAATTATAATTTTGGTGTTTTATTCATGAATTCCGGTAAGCAATGCCATGTTTATGTAGTACCAAAAGCTCATGGGGGAATATTGTTATTCTGAATTATTACTTTAGCAATATGTATTATTCACCAATTAAAAATAACAGTGTAGTTTTATACATCTGTTTGTCAGTACTGGTCAGACCTCAATTCAGCGAGGAATTACTGATTTCATGCCTTTGGAAAACTTGATATTTTTAATCAGTAGGTATGGACAGATGGAATTGCAAATCATGTTTCCATCCAAAGAGAGTGGAGATCTGATTTCCAATTTTATTAGAAAACCTTCAATCAGGTCATACAAATATTAAGATTTTAAATTTTAAAAATCTGTGCGTGTTTGCCATTGTTCATTAATAAACTTGAAATCATTTTACAATAAGATGCTTCTTATAAATAAGTACCTATTTACTATGTAAGACTTGCATCACATTTACAACTGAAATTTATGGAAATAAAAACAAACAAGAAGCTCTGCAGAATTCCCAAGTTCTGGGGTCTTACTGGTGACCCTACCACAACTAATCTTATGAGTTTGAGCATTGTATTCAGTGATTTCGTTTCATTGCGTTCAATGTTTTAGTTTCCTTGCTTATTAAAGAATTCGTAGCATCTCCTCTGTCTTCCTCTCAGAAGTGCTGTATGGAGTAAGTCACATGATACTAGAGAGGCAGTGCTGTAGCAGAAGTCACTTCGGAGGAGATGAGGAGGCAGCTCTGGCTGCAATCAGCTCTGCATCATAGAAAGATCATTCAACCTTTCCGGATGCCTAGGCTGTGAAATAAGGAGGCTTGTGTGCAAACATCTAATAAATTCCCTTTAATCTTATTTGTGAGTGTATTTTAAAACTGTAAATCACTATATGAATATTTTTAACTTTTAACATCATTTAAAATCTATAAAGCAATATATGAAATATTGCAGATGTTTTTTAAAGACAAATGTTTTTAAATAGTCTAACATTAATCAAAAAAGATTAGTAGAGAGATCATAGAATCTTTTATTCTGGGAAAGCTTTTAAGA
>JAJEJO010000640.1:1055465-1224639 GCA_020662805.1 Glaucomys volans
TTCAACCCTTTCCAGCTACATAAGACTCTTATTAGTGTAATTTGGAATGAGAGAACCATTGCAGAAAAGTTTCCAATTTTGGCTTAAATGTAAGTACTCTCCAGTATTCCTTTCACTAATGACTTTATAGGAACTTTGAGACTACTTTGTACTTAAAAAAATATATCTTATTTGCAAATGTTCCAGATTCATATATTTCTAAGGTCTGGATTGTTAGTTGGTCCACCTGTGTTATAAATAATGCAAGGGGTAATTACGGTCTTGAGTTTGTCTGAATTGCATCTAATAGATTAATATCCCCATTTAAAAACTTCTTCACATTTTAAAATATCATATGAAAAAATGTACTGCTCTATCACACAAAACATGTGCCAATGTCAGGGTGTTCTGCTTTTGTGGAGCTTTCCTTTGCCAAATTATTTACCAGAGATCACTCTTGTTAATCTCATTTTGATCGCTTCCTAATAAATTGCCTTTGACATTTCAGAGGAAGTTGGCTTTTTTTTTTTAATAGGAAAACTTTCCATTTGACTTTCACTAGGCACTTTAAATTCTAGATTACTTGATAATATCGATGGGGTTTAGTACCATTCTGACTGAGCATTATAATTTCCACAACACTTCCAACTTCATGATGCAATTTAGTCTTTATAACAATCTGATGTTATCATTTACCTGTTCTAGATTGGGAAGAGGGGAAAGGGACACAGAGGCTAAAAGAATAGCCCCTTTCACACAGTTACTCAATGACTAAGGATCTCAGATACATACTCCAACAAGACCAAAGCCACACACACACACACTTATATATACACACACTTTATATACTATACATACATATGTATATATATGAAATTATTTAATGCAAATATAAATAAGCTCTATGACCATATGAGCACCATTAGAATAAAAAAGCACTAGATTTTAAAAATTATATCATATCTAATTCATGCCCTAATGACTTATTCATACTGTGAAATTTATTTCTGGTGCCAATCTAACTTACTAAGTACTAGTTACTATTTGAAGAACAGAAGTATGTTACCTCAGCTTCCTATGCGCTAAGTATTTATCTCCATTTTTAAGTGAAGGAACCTGCTCACCGATAAAAAGCTAGGATGTGGTTTGAACCCAGTCCTGCCTTACCTCTCTGTGTGTTCTCTTAACTTCTTAACTTGATGTGGCATTAAACCCAGTAGATTTGACTTTAAGAAACAGTACTTTAAGTCCAAGCTCTTTCATTTTTAAAGTAAGAATATTACCCTCTATCCTGCCTAATCAGGCTTATTCTGAGTACTGAAAGAAATAAGTCATGTAAAGGAGATTTTTAAGATGTACATCTCCACAAATAGCTAATTTATTATTCATCTGCTCAATCTCATGTAATGAGCAACGATGAGAAAGGAGCAGTCCCCCTCCCAGCCCTCTTTTTACCTCCTAGGTATTATTTGTACAGTCACTTTGTAGACCCAGACTTCGGTTAAGTGTGCCTGTGCCCAAAGTGAAACTTCGAAGCACCGTGTCACCCTTGGTGCAGAGGGAGCTTTATGGCACAATTCAGGCTCTGCTGCAGAGGTTGCCATCACCTACCCAGCCCTACATAGGGCTGGTCCCGCTGAGATTCTAGAGGCCCCTTTTTAAGACAGCTTAGCTATAGGGATACTCATACTTAGGCAAATAATTAATGCTTACAACAGTCCTTATAGTGGCATCTGATGCCCTGCTGCGAAGAAAGATAAACCAGCCTTCACCACAAAGAACTTAGAAATTATCCTAAGCAAACATGTTAACAGCTATTAAGAGTCCTAATCAGAGCTGTTAAACAAACAATTAAGAGATGTCATATAAAATACACCCTTTTAGGCATAGCAGCTACATATTTAGAGTTTTAAAAGGAACCCTTTACCTTTGAGACAGAAATGAAGCCCTCAATGAGATGCAAGGGTCATCCAACAATAAGGCACCTTTCTGAGCAATCCTAGTTTCTGAGATCAAATCCCAAGGACAATGCTGTTTCCAGTGGTCTGCTTGCATCTGAAGATTTATTTTTAGTCATACTATTAATTCAAAAATTACTTGTTTCTTCAAGCATAATTTCTTATTATAAATAGCACTTTTTAAAAGGACTATGAAAATATTGATATAATGAAATAGTAAAAATTAAGAGGAAATTGTTTAGAAGAAATTTGCTTCACAGTCAGCATTTCATCCTATTTCATTCTTAAAACTGCTATTCCAGGTATGATCCAAAACATCACCATGAAATGAAAACTGGTCACCAATGCATGATCCCATTCCAGGGTCCCACTCCAGACCAGATTCTGCATTTTAATAAAATCCCCAGATGATTGTATGTATATTCAAAATTTTAAAGAAAATATCAATGTGTAAATTTTCTACTATCAGAATAGTTTTTCCTTTGTCAAGGCCTATATCAGGAAAATTAATAGGTTTATTTTTAACAGAGAGTATAAATTAAATTATTTGCTTTAGGAAGGTACATAAATAATATTACATGTGTCATTTGATTAAATATATCTGAAGTGGTCCCTCTAGTATCCTTGTCTCTTAGTGGACTCCAGCCTTGTCCCCCATCACAGCCATGGTCAGTTGCTCTCTCTCTCTCTCTCTCTCTCTCTCTCTCTCTCTTCTTTCTGTACTGAGGATTAAACTCAGGGGTGTTTTTCCACTGAGCCACATCCCCATCCCCTTTTTTATGTTTTATTTTAAGAGAGGATCTCTCTAAGTCCTTAGGGCCTCACTAAGTTTCTGAGGTTCGTCTCCAACTTGCCATCCTCCTACCTTAGCCTCCAAGTCACTGGGATTACAGGCATGTGCCCCAGCTCCCTGCTTAGTTGCTATTTTACAGTCTCTCCTTTGTCTTCAGGTTTTGTATCCTTTTGACATACTTGGTCTAGCTTCCAATTATGCATAGCACTGACACTGTAGGATAAAGAAATAAGGGTGGGAAAGAGGAAGGCTTCTTAGCCTTAGGCCCCCTGTGTTCTTCCACAATTTAGATACCAAGTCTACATTTTGATCACTTCACCCCTTGACCAAGTCCACCATATACAAAGTATGCCATATCTATGGATTAAGAGAACGAATAGGTTTAGTAACTTCTTATTAGCAAAAAGTAGAGTGACTCAGATTAAATTTTACCATTCATTTCTTGCAAAGTATTTTCAGATTTCTTTTAGCAGCAGGTTTTCACAATAGTCATGAACGTTTTATAAAATATGTGACATGATGTGATTTTCAAAATCTGATTTTTTTATGTTCATATGGTGAACTATTTTAAGATTTTAGTAAAAGCATACTCATAAGAATATACTATAAAAAATAGGATCTGAGATTGAACAAAGAGGATTAAATAAAGCATCAGTTGACTTTTACAGCTTAAAAAGTACCTGAATACCTGTGGAGGAAATTATAATGATGTTCTGTATAATTGTTCTGTGGGGAAAAAAACACATCAACTCTAAGAAAGCTATAACTGTCTTAATTAATGCTCAAATTATTCTTCCTTAGGAATAGATTCTTTGGTCCTGTTGACAGTTGTAAATGAGTATCTCTAGTATACATGTATCCAGTTGGAGAAATAACTTTGGAAATAATCACCTTACAAGTCCTTCTTTATTATTATTATTATTATTATTATTATTATTATTATTATTACCACCAAGAATTGAGCCCAAGTGTGCTTAATCGCTGAGCCATATCCCCAGCCCTTTTTATTTTTTTTATTTTGTGAAGGGTCTTGCAAAGTTGCTCAGAGCCTCCCTAAGTTGCTGAGGCTGGCTTTGAACTAGCAATTCTCCTGTCTCAACCTCCCAAGGTGCTGGGATTTCGGCCATAGGCCACTGCACCTGGCTAGAAGTCTTTCTTAAGCTCTAACTTAAGTCCCAACTACAGTCACAGAATCCCAAGTATAGTTTTATTGGAAGACTCCAAATTTCTCTGATTCAGTCTTCCTTAACTCCAAATTCCTTTTTTATGGCTTATTATCACTCAAGAAATAAGGGGTGGAAAAGAGGTATGTGTTCCTAGATTGTCCAGTATAGTTTGACATGATTAAAGCAAAATCCCTTCTTGTTCATCATTCACTTAACATACGTTTGTGACAAGCCCTGTGTTTGTGGGATGGTATAATCACCAGCATGAATATGGTTCCACCTTCTTTAAGCTTCAGTTTAACTGGGGAGCCAGTTGTCAACTATGTAACATTCAGTAATTGTAAGTCAAAGATGTCTTGAGTGGCTGAATACCTAACCTGTTCTGGTTTCCTGGAGCTTCCCTGAAGAAGTGATGTTTACCAGGAGACTGAGGAGTGGTTGGTGGTTAGCCATGCACAGAAAGGGTGGATTTCTAGGCAGCAAGAACATTTTGTGGAAAAGTACAAATGCATAGAAATAGCGTGGAAAATGTGAGGAAAGGGAGAAACACCTTGGTGACTGGAATGTAGTGAACAAAAAGGAAGACAGTAGCAGAGGAGGGTGAAGACATGAGCGGGGCAAATGAAGGTTGAAGTAATGTGGATGAGCAGCACTGCGGTGTCGACTTGAGCATTACCCCACAGCACATCCTGGTAGAGGGAAGATGGGAGCTAAAATGTCTTCCTACCAAATTTGACTCCTTGAGCATTCAACTTATTTGACTTAATTTTTGACAGCTGTACTGAAGTATATCTGACATAAAATGAACTGCACATATGTAAAGTATACATTTAATACATTTTGAAATGTGTGAATATCCTGTGAGACCATCACCACAGCAGGTTAATGAAAACATTCATCATCTCTGGAAGTTCCCGTGTCCCTCTGCAGTACCTCCCTCCTCACCACCCGCAACCCCAGGCAGCCATTTCTCCACCATGCCTAGATCAGTGCCTGGTACATAACATAAACATATCTCAAAATAGGAGAAGTGAATCTGTTGGAGAACAAGCTCCTGGTTTGATGTTGGGTTGTTTGCTCCATCTTTTCCAGGTGTGCAGTGCTGTTCAGAATCAGGATTTCACTGTGATCGAAGACTACTGCACTGGCCTCAAAGCCCTGCTGTATCTGAGCAGCATTGAAGAGCTGCAAGACTGGGAGGGGCAGAGCCCAGCCACTGTGAGCCACCAGAAAGGGAAACCAGTTCCACGTATTGCTGAGCTCATGGGAAAGGTATGTGCTCACCTCTCTGATGTTATCCTTGAGAATTCTGCTTCAGTGTGTTGCTATTTCAGACTTGTTTGCCTTCCTACCTTCTCACTAACAGAGGAAATACAGTGCCTGCCGGTGTGATTTCTGCAGTAGAATCGTCCTGGAGCAGGCTTGATTACAGCTATATGATGGGTCTGTGAGTTACCTTTTTATAAAACCAATATAACACAAGGTCATATAAAAGGAGAAGATTGAAGTTTGTAGTGTAAAGTGCCTCCAAATTCATGCTTACTGTGGTGATGACTGGCATTCTTTCTAGTGGGAGACTGGAGATTTCTTTATTCTTTAACAAGCTCTGGAAATTATAACGTTACCTTTCTATTTTCAAGACAATCAAATCACTGGAGTCCAGAATAATATGATGAAGTTTTTAAAATTAAAATCTAATCAGCATCTTTTGTAACTGCTTCTACTGTGTGGTTAAACCTGGGCTCAAAAGGTTACATCCCAACTTTCTCACTAACAGTTATTTTCTGAGAAATATACACTACATTTACATTTTGTATAATACAGTGATTTTAGCAACTCTTTTCTAAAACAACATTCAGCATTTCGCCTTTGTATTTCCTTTGTGTTATTCTAAATAGGCAACCATTGTCAGAAGACATTTCTCGAGTCCTGAACGAGGGGAAGAAAAAAATTATCATTCTTAGTCTTTTCAGCTTGTCACTACATCAATAATTAACTTTAAAAAAAAGAGAGGCAGTATAAAAAGATTCTTTAAGGAAGCATTTAATAATTCAAATGAATCTTAACTTGAAACAGGTCACATGAAAAAGAATGGAAAACAAAAACCCTGGGTACTGTGCCTTGGATAACTGGGGGAGGGACTCAGCAAGAATAAGAGAACATCTTAAAACTGGCTGCTGATAATGGGAAATATAACTGTCCCTCTCCTAGCAGACAGCCAAAAATAAAGCCTTCTTGAAAAATAATGTGTATGATTGCAGGCCCAATGATGAGAAAGAAGAGAAGGAACGAAATAAAATCTTACAATGTGGGTTCCAGGAAAATATCCCGATGAATGACTCCAAGAGTGGCAATCAAACAGAAAGGCTGTGACATTAATATTTATAATATTATAATTAGCAAGACAGTGCCTAAGCAGCATTGTTAGTGTAACTAATCATATTATCATAAACTGAGTCTGCGGTACGTAGACATTTCTTGCCTTTGTCAATGACTATCAATATCCTCAGGTTGTTTATAACTAAAAAAAATTTTTTCACAAATGACATTATACTCATTCAATGTAAATATCTCAAGGAAATTGCTTCTGACATGATAGTTTATGACCCTCTATAAAAGCATTGTCTCAAATTTGGGAGGTTGCCATGTGAGCTGAAATGAAAGTAGAAGCATTACACTGTAACATTTTGTCTTTAAAGCACTTTCACACTCATTTCAAAACTTACGTATTCAAAAAAGGATGGATAATGATAGGGACATGTGTGTCAATGACATAAATGGAAACTGATTTTCTTTGAATCTATATTCAGGCTTAATTTTGGTAAGTCCAGCCTTCATCAGCATAAGTGTAATTTGCAGCATTATCAATTGTTAAAAAAATTTGCCTATGTGATTATAATAATGATTCATTTCTCAACTCTGAGCTGAGGAGCAAGCAGATGGTCTGGTAATAAGTTTATGTTCCAAGATTGTCCAATGTAGGGCTGACATAACTAAAACAATGGGGAATACCCCATTTGGATTGATTTCCCCCACAGTGAATCAAAATGCTCTGATCCAGAATACAGGTGACTTCCTAGTTGTTCATTCTTTTTGTTGCTGGTGTGTGTGTGTACATGTGTGCACGTGTGTATGTATGTCTTCCAGAGCAACTCATATATTCATTTATTAGCTAAAGAATGACCTGATTCTCTTATACCTTATAGCATGAAGATGAGAGAAAATTCACCTTTCTAGAAAGACCCTCTAGGTATAGCTGACTTCTTTAGACTGGAAAATTTGTTTGGAAAGTACAATTTTTACTCTACTTCATTTTTCACATATAATTGATGTTCAACTATTTGTGCTTACAAATCTATCAGTTACGCATGAGGGAAATGTAGATTCCCAGGCCCAGTCTTGCATCCTGATTTGGTGATTGGAGGTTCATCCAGGAATCTTCATTTTCACACATCAATCTTTGGATGCATGGATCTGCATTGCCAAAAGAAATGAAAAAAAGAATAACAGTAGAAAAGTCAGGGATGAGAACTTACCAAGGAGCAGGACATAAACATCTCTGAATGGAGAAAGCGAGAAGTGAATGATTTTGAGCTGGAAGAGAAATAAAATAGAAAGGGGCAAGAGCAGAAATCTAACACTGGATTCTGAATGGTCAGAGAAGGGAAATATCCAGTCAGGAATCTGCAAGTAGAACAACAGTTGATTGAGTTAAGGATAAGACTGCTGGGTTTATGTGAAGCTCCATTACTTACTAGCTAGGCAATTTGTGTAGGTTACTTAACCTCTCTAAACCTGTTTCGAAAGCTTCAAAATGATGATAACCACAATACAGGTCTACCATACTTAAAAATTTGGAACCCCCAAAAAAGCACTGAAATCAAATATATTTACATAACTTACTTGCAGAAAACCTGACCTGAACTAATGTGAGGCTATTTATAATCTGTCTTTATTCTTCTTAGAGAACATTTAAATCTTTATTGCAGAGAGACTTATATGTTTGGTTCCAGGTTGCTGGCCAACACTTTGTTGTGAGTAGAGGTGGGAGTATTTGATAAACTGGGACTTACAGACCATTTTACTTTTCTCACATCCAAAACGCAACTCTGAATCAATACATGTGGCTCCAAGAGTTTTAAATAAGGGCTTGTAAGATGTACCTAGATGATACTATAACTGCAAATACACATTAATCCAGAATTTTTTCTTTAGATTTGGAGGCAAAATATATATTTTAGTGATAGATATGAAAATATTACTATTGGGCATTTTTAGGTGTGGGAAAGAATAATTATGTCAAGATTATTTGCTAGAGAAGACGTGAAAGAAAATTGAACACTCCAATATTTGAATAGCAAATTTTGCAATCAGAAAAGAATGGAAAGAAATGTCCTCATGGTTTTGTGCTAGGGAAGAGATTAGCACCCCTAAGCAAGACTGCTGAGAGCCTTGGAATGGAAATAGCAGAATCCAAACCGGCTGATGATGGCTGGTCATCTGCACATATTTTCACGTGCTGTTTCCAGTATTTGGAGCAGCTAGCCAATTCACTGAGGAAAAATTCTTCAGCATCAACTTCTCTTCAAGTTATTCCCTGCCCTCAACACCAAAATTGATTTCTCCTACTTTTCCTGAACCTCAGTTGCAACAGGTATCACACAGCAATTCAATTTTTAAATGGCTGTTTATTCTCCTGCAGAGTGACAATTGTCTTATCCATCTTTCTATCCCAGTTAGGGTTATAAATGTTGACAAATAAGTGGGTAACGAATAAATGAATATTATAAGAAAATGTCATGGTGGTAGATTTAGAGTTAATAGTCCCTTGACTACTAGCCATTAGTTTTTTCATTGCATCTAAAATGAAAAGAATGTTAAAAGAAAGAACCTTTGAACTTAAACTTCCATTTTGTGTATGAATCTTGTTTAGTAAAATCAGAGGGTAAGAAACCTGAATAGAAAGGGTGAGGTAGGAAGGTGAACGATGTTTATACTTCCTTGACATAGCAAAGTGTGCCTAGATTATGAGCTTCTTGAGAGCCCAGAACACATTTTTAGTGCCTACAGTGTCAGTAGGATCTACAGCATAGTAGCTGAATTGCTGGATGATAATGTTGATCAATCACTAATTTATTTTAATATTTGCCTTACATTTCACTTCTTTGGTAAAGCAATCTATGACTGTCTTCCTTTCTCTCTAGAAAATTGCATCACTTCTTTCTCCATTCTCCTATAGCCCTTTATTCGTATAACTAGTATTGCTAGTATGAGTCTTCAAGTTGTCTACTCATCCACTGCTGCAGCTCATTAGGAGCATTTTAAGACCTGAGATCGTGTCTTATTTATACTGGAGCTTCAAGCACCTAGAACAATGCTACATGTTTATAGAATTAAATTGCACAAAGTGTCTCTGGTGTTCTTATTTTGGAGAAAAAAAGAAATCCATTTATAATTAAAATGCCAGCCAGGCACTTTCAGGAATAGCAGGTCATTTTAGAAGAAAACAGCAAACGTGCCAAATTACTTTCAGTAGGTACTAAAACATGATGAAATACACATCGGTGATATTAATAAGTCAACATAATCTGTGCTCATTAAAAGACCTTTCTTAGTTTAAAATCAGAAATGCTTTCATGGAACCTGAATAGTAACTCTGAAAATAATACTTTGTTTTGATGGTAAAAACTCAAATTATATCCATATGACCAGATGCATCATTCTTATTTATTTTAAAATCAAAAGAGACAAGTGTCATAAACCTACTTTATATGGTTGTGGTGATTTTATACATAGATATCTAACTATCTAGCAAGTTTTCCAGTGTGAAGAAGAAAGTATTCAAAAAGAATGTTCAAAGTCAACAATATGACCATTACAAAGGGCCTAATATTAGCAGCCTCATAAGAACAACAGAGTATTTCCTATTTACAACCTAAAAGAAAGACTGGGAGAGTATCTCCATGGTAGAGTGCCTTTCTAGTTTGTGCAAGCCCTGGGTTCCATCCCCAGAGCTGCAAAAAAAGAAAAGAAAAAAAAAAAAAGAAGAAGAAGGAAAAGTTTGTGCTGTGTTATTTATTTTTCCAAATTGAGGTATCATTTATATAGAGAAAAAAATACACAGATCTCAAATGAACATTTAATGAGTTTTGATAAATGTACATGCCATGGAACCTTGTCAAGGTATAGAACATTGCCAACACCTGAGGCGATCCCTCACATGCTTTCCCAGATGTCCTCTGTCCCCTAGCACCACCAGTAGGGAGCACCATCTAGTTTCTATCAACATAGATTAGCTTCTTCATGTTCTTCAACGTTATTCAAACAGTGTGTCTTTTGTGACATCTTGCACCTAGCACAGTGTTCCAGAAATTTATCATCTTATTAGTTCACTTTTTTTAATGGTAAAAAAAAAATGTACTATGATATGTTTATTCACTTAAACTGGCATTTGAGGGGCTGGGGCTATGGCTTAGTGGCAGAGTGCTTGCCTAGCATGGGTGAGGCACTGGGTTTGATCCTTAGCACTGCATAAAAAAATAAGCAAATAAAATAAAGGCATGCAGTCCATCTACAACTGCAAAAAAAAAAAACTGCCTATAGTAATTATATAAAGAAAAACATTAATAAATGGTATTTGATCCATTTCTACTTTTTTGATAGTATAAATATATTTTATAAGCACTCTTACATAATTCTTTTTGTGACTATATATTTCTCTTTATCTTGGATAATACCTAGGACTATAATTTCTTTTGGACATAAAGTAGATATATAAATTTACCAAAAAAATTTCTAAACTGATTTCCAAAATGGTTGTACCTTCTTACATTCCTACCAGATGTGGGTGGGTGTTTAGTTCTTCCACATTCCCACCAATAGTTGATATTCTCAGTCTTTTAAATTTTAGTCATTCTAGTATATGTATATGAATAACTTATTAAGATTTTAATTTTCATTTCCTTGATAATGAGATTTAACACTTTGTATCTGTATTGACTATTCATATATCTTCCTCTTTCAGTGAAATATCTGTTCAAAACTTTTGCCAGTTTTTAATTGTTATTATTTGAAATTTAGGGATTCTTAATGTATTCTGGGTATAAGTCCTTGCATCAGAAAAAACATTTGATAAAATCCAACATCCACTCATAATAATCCTAAGCAATCCATTAATAGAAAGAAAATTCCTCAATCTATAAATATGCCATAGTTAGTATCATCCTTAAAGTTAAAAAAATAAAATATTTTCTCTTAAGATCAAGAATTGTGCAACAATTTCCACTCTATTCATTTTTATTTATTATAGCAGGGTCCTAACCAATGCCACAACACAAAGAAATAAATGCTATCTAAGTTTGAAAGGAAGAATGTAAACTCTCTTCATTTGCGGATGGTAAGATTGTGTACGTAGAAGATCCTAAAGAACCTGTGAAAACACAATTAAAATAATAAGAGAAGCTGGCAATATTTTATGATACAGAAGCAATATACAAGTCAGGTATATTTCTATGTGAACAACTGAAACAATAAACAGTGGAAATTAAATTTTAAAATGCCATTTACTACAGCAACTACAAACCATTAAAATGTTTTGGAACAAATTAAAATATATGCAATATCTATATGCTTCAAATTACAAAGGATTGATGAGGAAGAATTTTAAAAGACTTAAATCATTGGCGAGCTCTGTGAAGATGTCAGTTCTTTCTGAATTGATCTATGTATACATCGTGATGTCAATCAAAATTCCAACATGACTTTTTATAAAAGTTGATGATCTGACTTTAAAATTTGCATTAGAATTCAAGGAACTAGGATCACAAAAAGAAAAACAAAAACAAAACCCTTGAAATAGAACAACAAAGACTTGTCCTATCTTTCTTCAAGATTTTCTATAAATCTACAGTAATCAAGCAAATGTGTTTGGGTGTCAAGATAGACAAATAGATCAATGGAACAGATAGAAGTACAGAAATAGACCCACACTTATACACTCAATTGATTTTTCACAAAGGTACAAAACAAGCCAATGGAGGAAGGAAAGTCCTTTCAACAAATGGTACTTGAATTAAAGGAGGTTCATATTTTCGAAAATGAACCTCATGCCAGCTCACATAGGACAAAAAGTAATTTTAAATATATACATAACAGGTAAGACAAGACTCATTTTTAGAGCAAATTTAGCTTCACAGAACAAGTTAGCACAAGGCACATACCCCATGCCTCTAGAGTATAAATTTTTTAAAAGAAAAACATAAGTAAATGTCTTCATGACCTCAGGCAAGGAAGAATTTCTTGGACTGGATACAAAAAGCAATAACCAGACAAGAAACAAAATTGATAAATTATGCTTAATCATGGTTAACTCTTGCTCATCAAAAGATAGAAAACAAAAACTCAAGTCACACAGGAGAAAATATTCATAACCTCTGTATATCACAAAGAACTTGTGATTAAAAAAATGTATATAGTACTTTAAAATATGTCCTGAAGTAATTTGAAATAATTTAATCTTATCAACAAGTATTGTTCTAGAATCTTAGAATGAGTACTTATTTTGCTATGGCTAGGCTCTTGCAACATGCCACCATCTATCTGCAATAACCTTTTCTCTGCTCTTTCTCTAACAGCTATTTTCAGAACTCACCCATTAAAGGGAGAATAGAGGGAGGTGAAAGCTATTTTCCTTCAAGTTCACTTCATGGCCCTGTGGTCCTTGTCCAGTTATCTTCTCCCATTGCATCTTTGTCCCTGAAGTTATTTTCCCTGGGACTGCCAGATGGTTATATCATGCTGTTAGAAAAGTTCCAGATGACATTTACATTTCTCTCTGTTATTTGGGTAATGATTGAAATAGAAAACATTATTACTGACATCACTTTCTATGACTATAGCCAGACTAAATGAGGCTAAATATTTTTAATTGCTTTATTTTATTTCAGAGGATGTGACAATAAAGGAAAGAAAGAAAAAGCAGAAAGAAAAATGTGCCAATGTCTTAAAGTTCAAATTTTCCAAAATTACCAGATCAGTGTATACTGCAGATTTCAGAGGACTTAATCTACATTCCTAAATATCATCAGGTAGTTTGATTCATTTATTAGATGCTAGATAATCAAGTGACCTACATATAAGAAGAGAACAAAAGAACAGACACCTATTTCATAAATGGGGATTATTCCTGCTTAAAGACAAAAAATGTTGGATAGATTTGAATACCTCCTTTTGTAGCTCTGAGCTTCTGATGATCTATCAGTTGCAATGATCTCATAGAGAAGTCACTGTGGTGAAGTAAAATGAGTACTAGAGCAGAGAGCAGAGTTCTGGGTTCAGATTAGGTTACAGTGCCTTATTGGATGAACTTGAACCAGTTACATATACCTCCTGTTTCTTCCATTTCCATAAAGCAAGGTGACAATAATATCTATTCCACAGATATTTTGTAAAGATTGGAAATAATCTACATACGTGCCCAGCATATACTAGACAATAAATACATGGTAGTTATTATCATTATTTATAAAATGAAAAGGGAAAGATATAGACATGTAACTATGAGATAACATTGGATATGTGATATAGCCTTGTCCAAAATATATGGATAATATTGGGGTAAATATAAGCATTTGAGCAGTGCTTGAATTGATTTCTTCTACCTTTTGTGTGGAATTTCCACATAATACTTACATTCCATTTTTATAAGTTCTCTTAACCTTCTATTATAGTATGATTTTAGTAACATAGTTCTGTTTGATATGGTCAAAAGCTAGCAGCTAGCATCTTCGCCCTTTGAAGCACCCCTTTCACCTAAAATTTCTAAATAATTCAGAAGAATTCATTTTACAGGTAAAATGGAAGAGAAAATGTTAAGTTTGGGCAGTAAATTTTCATGAGTGGTCCATCATTATTCTTAAAGTAGACAGAAAGGAGGTACCTACTAGTATTGACAAATTAGAAGTAATAATCTCTGAATTTAACATGAACCATTAGAAGAGGTTCTGGTAGGAATCCCTCATATTATGGGAAGAGGTAGTTTTGCATTGTTTATAGCCAGAATTTTTTGTAAGTCCTATAAGCCTTCCCAGCATGGTTCCTCCCACCCTAGGGGTAAGTTGGTTCATTTCACAGGGCAACTCTAATCAGTCAGTAGTGCCTGCCAGGAACCCTGTGTTGAGGATGCTTGTGATGCAAAGCCAAGCCCAGCAGAAGCGTGTGATCACTTGTCAATGCCTGCGTGGGCAGGGACGTGGGATGAGATGTTGCAGAACATAACTTTCCACTTCCAAGTCTGATCTGAAGCAATGACAGGTCAGCTGGTCTGGGAACTGGGGCAGCAATGTGATTTTAAATTTGCTGTCACTACAGCTGCCTTGTTGCAGCCCACCATTGCACGCCTGAAATAGGAAACAAGTCACCAATATTTTCATTGTTTTGCCATTCCCCCATCCGTTCTTTCCTTAGTCCAAGATGCTTACAAGGAAATATGATTCCTCATTTCTCCTTAGCACGTAAAATTGATATCTAATTACCAAGCACAAATGTAATTATTTCCTTTGTCACATTCATAAAAGTAAGTGGTTAAGTATAATTCCTCATACTTCATCAAATATAACTACTTTAATCAGAATGCACCTCATTAATATTAATTATATACTTAAAACTTGGGCAAAAGTGCTTTTCATCTTCAACACAACTTACCCACATTAATTCTGATGTTACTTTCAAACCATGAAAAAAATTAGGATTTTTATCATTATGGGTGGAGATTGAGAACCTTAAAAGGTATAATTACCATTAGCATGTAAGTTAAAATTGTAGTTCAAATTCTAACCTTGAACTTCTTCCCTACCCTCCTTTCTAAAAATGGACACTAACAACTGAACAATTAGCATTGTTTCAATCATAAAGCAAAATATCTCTGAAATTCCAACTTATGACCCTGAAACTCTTCCTGAGAAAAACATGAATTTGTTTTATCTCCAGTTGAGCCCATCTGTCCATTTGAATAAAGGGAATATTAGATTAAAGATATAATTTTCTGGTAGTTATAGAAGTCAAAGGAATCATTTTGATAATGTAAAAAGTCAACAGAAATTTTAAATATATTGAGCTTTATGCCAATGTATCTTAATCAGGATTTGAGAACAAAAGTAAATTTTTGCCAATTCAAATAAAAATGGGGGATTTAATTTACAAAAAAATTTTAAAAAGAAACAATAATTAGATTTTATTTATTTATTTATTTATTCATTTATTTATTTATTTTTCTGGTGCTGGGGATTGAACCCAGGGCCTTGTACATGCGAGGCAAGCACTCTACCAACTGAGCTATATCTCCAGCCCTGACTTATTTTTTTATCTCAAAATGGTATGGATCATAACTGCTGTCAAATAGCTTTACTGGAACACCAGAATCTTAGGAAGGATAGGCCAAGATATCTTCAGTGTAACTGAATAATTGGCAACTTCGCATTTTGAATATTCAGATGAAATATCTCTTCCCTTCTTCTCCTTAGAAACCTGATTACTCTATTTGGTTACTTGTATTGATTTAGCTGACCACCTAATTACCAAATGCCCACCCTGTTTTCTGCTGCATCATCTTGGGAATCAATCTCATTATTCCCTTGAATCCATACCTTATAACAGTTCCGTGCTTCACAGGGACAAATGACTGTCTAGAAAAGTGTTGGAGGAGGTGTGCCTACAGCCTGCACTGGGGATGTGATTGAGGTTGCACAGAACGCCCTTTGATTCACAGCTGCAGGTGCTCTGTGTGAAGTTACCTCTTAGACTGAAGGTGCCCTGGAGCCTTCCTGCCCAGCCACTCACGCCTCCTTGGCCATTCTGCTGTGGTCTCTTCCGAGCAAACAAAGACCATGTCTTTTGAAGATTTGTTGCTATACATCTTTAAAGTGTTTCACTTGTCTTTGTGCTTATAGTTTCATCCCATTTTATCCCAAACTATAAAACCTTCCCTAGGTTCTCTACTGACAGTTATTCCCTTCATATGCCAGTTCAACTGAGTGGTATAGAATGTCACTCATCATTTCATGGCTATCAATCTGGGCATCTTTCAAGCTCTAGATGTTAGAGCTTTCTTACCATTTAATGTAGGTCCCAAATTAAACCATTAGTGATAAATCAGTCCTCCTATGGAAAAAAAAAATGATTCTAGGCTACTGCATGTGATTTCCATGGGATGCAGAATAAGTCTTTGGTGTTTGTGGTTCATGTCACTAATGCTCACTCACATTTCCTGCATTTCAGCCCACTCTGATTCTGCAAGAGAAGTTAGCCTCTTTTCCCCTTGGATGTTCCATATGAGTAAGTGACTTGTCTAGTCAACGAAATGTGAGCAGTGTGGCATGGGACTCTTTGGGCAAAAGCATTTAAGAGCTAGTACCCAGTTCTCCATACTTTCTTCCTTTTTCACAATAAACAAGTCTCATGTTGAGATGGTAGCAACCTTAAACGAACATTCTAGAACACTGAGACACCACATACTGTAGAGAGATGAACTTTGTTAAGTCAGTGAGATTTCAGGGTTGATTATTACCACAGTGTGACAAGCCTGTGAGGGTTAACATAGAATGACAGGTAACTTGGATCTGTTCAGAGGACTTGATTGTTCTTTAACCCTCTGATAAATTGTGAAATGGAAGAGCTCATCTTTAGTGTCCTCTATTCCCTTTCTTTACTTCTTCCACCTGCTGGCAACTAGTGCCACAATGCAGCTTCCTATTATATCATTCCAAGTGTGGTCAGATTTCTTGGCAAAGTTCCCAAAGCTACCAGAGAGCCTTTCTCTCACTATCATAAAGCTAAAAGGTTTATTTCCCCATTGTGCCTGTACTATGGTCTGAGTGTCTCCCCCCATCCGAATTCATATGTTCAACTTCTAACCCCCAGGTACAGCCTTTAGGAGGCCTTAATAAAGCATTAGTCCCCATTCGAAAGAGACTCCAGGGAGACACCAGGCCATCATGTGAAGACATAATGAGAAGGTGCCATCCATAGGGAAGCAAGCCCTCACCTGATACCAAATTTCCTGGTACCTTGATCTCAAGCTTCCCGCCTCTAGAATGGTGAGAAATAAATGTTTTCTGTTAGTGGTATTTTGTTGTAGAGTCAGAACAGACTAAGACAGACTGGTCCTAAACAAGTTATTAGAAAAATGGTCAACAACTGGCCTAATCCAACTGAGGAAGCAGAGCAGAGTGTGTGCCTTGCTCAGAGCTGGTTGGCAGTAATCCTTAGGCATCTTAAAACCTTTGTTTTATCCCCTATTTCCTGATCCAAAAACCCAGGATAAAAATATGTGTCTCACAGGATTATTGAGATAAATAAAGAAGAGGGACTGAATTTCTCCTTCTCTTCACCACTCAGATTCTAGTAAATGTCCCCTCTACTCACTCATACCTTTCTTGCTTTTCTGTCTCCAACTAATCTACCCACTTCAACTTCCAAAATACCTAAAACTGCTCTTGCTAAAGTTATCAGTGGTTTAGAGATCACCAAATCCAGAAGACATCCCCCTGTCTTTATTAGATCGTTATTAGTTCAACAACTGAACACACCTGAATACTTGAAATTTCTTCTTTGATATTTAAACAATCTTTTCTCCTGGTTTTTCATATTTTTTCCTAAGCAAACAATTATTAGCACCTACTATATGTCCAGCATTATTAATATTAGTATAATATAACTGTGCCTTTAAAAGGATCACAGACTAGACAATTAAAGAGCTATTTATAATATGGTGTGACTATTGAAATGATACAGAGATATGCACATGATAGCAGGCATGAAGGACAGTTTGAGAATATTTTCCAGAATAGTCTGAAACTTCAAGTCTAGTAGGAGTGGGAAGAATACCCTGGGCTAAGGCAGAAAACATTGCAAAAGTCTTGAGATAACAGCATTTGTGTGTGTGAAGACAGCCTTCTTGGAGTTAACTTTTTAGGACACTCCCCCGCAGCCACATGTTTTTTGTCCTTTTCCCCTGTCCCCCTGTCCTGTGCATGGCTACTGAATGACTACATATGTTCATCTGACCCATGAAAACAATTTTACTCTTTTTTGTTGTTGTTGTTATCTTCCGTATCTGTAGTTAGCCAAAGACCTCCCTCTGGACCCTACACACCCATATATTCAGCCTTCTGGTGGACTTTGTCACCCAATAGCCCAGATCAGTGCTCTTTCTGCAACCTAGGAATAAAACAACAGTAGTGATTATCCCTGACCATTATATAAGCACTTTATAATTTACAAAGCACTTTGGCATACATTATCTCACCAGCTGCTTCCTTAATGTAATAGCAGCAGTGGGCAAAAAACCGTGTCACTGCTGACAGCTCTTTTCTGACCTTGGTCTCCCAGCCCCACCCACTGAAAACATGAGAGCAGCTGGATGAGAGCTGATTAAAGGCTGGAAGCTGACCTTGTGTGGGGACCAGGGAGTGTGACAGCAGTATTTGCCACCTCCACCTTCTCCATCTCCATAGGGGCAATAGAGCAAGCCAGAGGTTTCATGGCAGACTGTGGGAAGCTGCGCGTAGCAGCGAGGCTTCTCACGGTCTGCCTAAGCCCAGGCTGAGGGTGGCAGGCATCAGCTTGTGGGAGGTTAAAGCACTTACCCACTCTCCCCCCACTTTTCTGATTTCTCATTTCTTCCATGCATTAACCATCATTTTGAAAGTTTCAGTGGGTTAATTAAATTCTTCTAGTGTTGATGCTAAGAAAGCTGAAACATTTTCAACTGAGATTGACACTACTCAAGACATAGGCTTCACTGATGTTTGTTCAGTAACACTCCAATATGTCACAGGATTGCTGAGAGAACATCTGAGAGCTATAATGAGCTAAAAGTCAAGTACAGGG
Source organism: Glaucomys volans (assembly GCA_020662805.1). Taxonomy (NCBI): domain Eukaryota; kingdom Metazoa; phylum Chordata; class Mammalia; order Rodentia; family Sciuridae; genus Glaucomys; species Glaucomys volans. The sequence goes on from JAJEJO010000640.1 coordinate 1,074,248, forward strand.
GAAAATGTGTTCCAGACTGCTGCAGATGTTCCTCAAATCAAATCATATTTCTGTGAAATGCCATATAGAATATTCAGCTGTTGAGAGATGCAACATGAAAGGACAGTTCAACTGATTTGCACTGTGTTTAAAAATTTTATTTAGCCTAAATCATATGGAATGGGATTTTTCTTCACTTTTGAATCAATTAATAAGAGATGCATTTGATTCTAATGAGCTTCAAGGATGATCTTTCTGGGCTAAGAGGAATGCATTAACTGATTTTGGTAGGAGTGAAGGCCTACAGAAGGTGGCAGTTGTTAGGGAAACGAGGTGGAATTGAAGGACAGATGTTCTTATCCCTTTGGAACTAGAATGAAGCAGGTCCCTGTTGAATTAATTCACCAAGATTCTGAAAAATCCATCTCTGATCTACATTGCTAGTGTTCATTCCAACCCTCCTAGGAAACTCAAAAGGAAGTTTAGCAGAGTGAGTTCAAGGAAATGTTAGATGCATCTTTTTTCATCACCAATGTGTATCATGTCACACAGTTATCTTTGCACATCATTGTGGTTTTGGTATTTTTGCTTTGTATAGGAATAATATTCTCTTAAATAAAGGGCTACACTGGGTGAGAACTAACAACCTGGTTAAGGAAAAAGAGAGAGAGAGAGAAATGCTTAGGTGAGATTATAAAGTGCAACAATACCACCATGAGATACTACTTCACACCTATTTGGAAGAAAACAAATTTGAAAGATTGACAGTACCAAATGCTGGCAAGGATATAGAGCAACTGCAATTCTCATACTTGGCTAAGGGTATATAAAATGTTGCAACTATTTCACAAACTCTTCATCATTTCCTATAAGACTCAACACTTCTACTCCTAGGTATTTATTCAAGAGATATAAAAGAAATAAAAGCACACATTAACGAAGTTTTAAGATAGAAGAATCTCAAAATAGGTTAAGGGAAAGAAGTCAGACACAAACTTAAAACTTAATAAAATAAAACAAAATAAAACTTAATAATCTCATTAAGTGTGGAGTTTAAGAATTAAAGAAACAAATCTATATTATTAGAAATCAGAACAATTTTAAGTAAATTAACCAGAAGGAGGCACAGGACAATTGCCAGGAGTGATATTTTTATCCTCTATCTTGATTGTAGAGATAGCTTTATATATATATCTTTAGCTTACTATACACACACACACACACACACACACACACACACACACTTGTCTAAACTCCTCTAACTCTAAGCTCACAATATGTGCATTTTTCTGTGTGTGTAAATATGCACAAATCCATTCGGTTACGTTGTTTAAAGAAAAGCAGATAACTCACTCTGAAAGAAACTAGAGGGTAGTCACTTGGCAATATTTCCAGGGAAGAAATAGGATGTATCATGTAAGAAATTTACTACAGACATTTTTTTATGTTCAAATTACTTTTAATTAGGTCACCTTTAGGGACTAAGAACCTTATGAAGTTAACCACTGGAAAAGAGTAACTGGTACCTAGATAAAAACCTTGGCTGGAAACTAGCTTAAAGAAAATGGATGGCTGGGGGCATAAACAAATGCATTCCTCTCTGCTGGCTTGCCAGCAGCTGGGTTTGGAATCAGCATACTTTAGGCCTTTCACATCAGGGAGGCTGGCTATGGCTTAGAAATCTAGAAGGGACACATCTGGCTCTTGAGGAGTGGTGTAGGCAGAGGATGTGCCATCACGATTCAAATGAGAAACTGCTTCTTCATGATAGAAAATTTGATTAGGTCCTTTGGTAGGCCTTGAACTTGCTTTGCTTTGTAGGATAAGCCGGTGCCTGCAGCCTCTGTTAACAAAAGCTGGCCTTGCCTCAGGCCAAAGCTTCCCGAACAGGACCTTAAATTGATTGTTGGTACGGAGGGTTACATGCAGGGCTGGGCTCTTTTGCCCTTGCGTCCTGTCCTGGGCACCCTTACACAAACAAACCCAGTGGGAAATTGGTCGGGAAATTTTCAACTGAATACGTTTCTAATGTATTAATACATGCACCAACATTTTGTCTTATAATAGCATTATTAATGAATAATAAAATTATAACATTTATAGAACTGAGACAAAACACTTGAGGTTGAATTCCCATTCATTCTAGGTACATTCTGTGCATTTTGTACAAAACTGCAAATTTTAAAGCATCAAAAACTATATTTTGATTCAGGCATTTCTGTATGCAAGTTTCAGTTTTTGTACTTTCTATTGTCTAAGATGCATCACCTGGAAAATTATGATTAAAAATAAGTATCGCACATCTTTTCTAAACTCACATACCTTTTGTGACAGATCTGATTTTGGGTACTAATTAGAAATCATTTATACATACCTCTGCCTAGATCAGAAACCTTGGATTTTGATTTTAATTATTTGAATATGCATCTATCCGTTCAGAAAATACTGAGTATTTGTTACATGCAGGGCCCTGTGGAAGATAAATAAGATGAAGTAATAAAAAGATAATTGCATCATTATAGGACAGTCAATTGCAAAAAGACAAAATAATATTGATAAACTCTTTAAATGTTCCATATAATCATATGTACGTGTACATATACACATACTTAGAAATAGATTATATAGATTCATCCCTGGAAGACAAAAAGGTTTGACTATGTTGTAGTAGAAGCAAGATGTAACCCCAATTCTGTTTATTGCAAAAACTATGCCTTTAACCACTTAACTACACCTCCTCTCAAATAACTGCTATTATGCTATCAGAGTTATAGAAGCAGAAAAAACATGTTCATCTCAACCTGGAAGATTAGAGGCAGTTGAGACAGGACAAATGAACTAAGACCTAAGGGATGAGAGTAGTGTAAACTTTATGAAAATGTCCTAATTAATTCCATTCTATAGGTAATGGCTCTTACTAAGTAATCATTTGTGAAGATAGCTACATTTTTAAACTTATAGTTCAAAAACAGTTATAAATCTGGTAGATAATTAATTCCATTCCCCGATAAAATGTAGTCTTTTGGGTGCCATTGTCTTTTAGCATAAGTCCCATCAAATCTTTGTGAATTTTTTACTTCCCCATTTCCTTCATCTGTGACGAGAAGATTCTATTAGCTACCCTGGCACCTTCCATTAAAGTCTACAACTTCCAACTGCCAGGAAGGGATAATGAAGTGATAAATTTAATTTGCTACCAAAATATGTAAGGCAGAGATATTCAAGTGAATTTATAGTAAGTATTAGCTATGTCTTTCCTCTTAGCATTAACAAAAGTTTTATGGCAGGTTATCAAAATCCATGTGACAAAAACAAATTCTGTGGATTTTCATATACAGAAACACTTTATCAAATTATGTATTTCACTCCTTTTCTTAGCATTTCTAGGTCATCAGAACTTAATAAAATGAACTTCAAGTATTTTATTACTTGAAGGATAACAAAAAACTATTAACTAGCATAAGATACATTATTTACTATAATAAATAAACATTATATATAATAAATATTATACATGTATATTTTGCAACCCCCAGAATAAGTAAATACACACAGACATATACACACACAGGCATAATCTGAATCTTCTCCTACCCTGACTAGAGACCACAAAGGCTACCAAGAAAGATAGCAGCATCATTTGTAGGCTTAGATCTTGAATGTCTCCTAAAGTCTCATATGGTGAAGGTTTGGTCTCCAGTGCAATGATGTTCAGAGCTGGGGCTTTTAGAAGGTGATTATATCATGAGGGCTTTAACCTCATCAGTGGATTAAGCTTTTTGATGCATTAATAATTTTAATGGACAAATGGAAAGTTGTAGAAACTGTAGGTAGGTGGGGCACAGCTGGAGGAAATCACTGGGTACAGGCTCTTGAGAACTATATCTTGTCCCTGGCCCCTCCTTCTCTCTCTCTCTCTCTCTCTCTCTCTCTCTCTCTCTCTCTCCCTCTCTCTCTCTCTCCCCACACTCCTCCTTCCCTCTCTCCCTCCCTCTCCCACCATCCTTCCTGGTTGCCATGTCCTGAGTTGCTCTCCTCTGTCATGCCCAAGCAATGGAGCCAGCAGACTCTGAACTAAAACCTCTGCAACCATGAGCCAAAATAAATCTTTCTTCCTTTAAGCTGTTTTTCTTGGGTATTTGTCATGGTGATGAAAAGCTGAAGACCACAATCATCTACATGGTCACAATAGAGTATTTTAAATTCTGGGTAACACAAAATAAACTTTCACCTTGATCTTCTAACCCTGCCATGGTCATAAGCATAATGATTCCTTTCATTTAATAACAATTTTACAACTTCTCTAGACACTAACTTCCCCAGTTCAAGGATTCCTTTGTTTTAATGAGTTTTATTTTACAGATTCTCATCAACCCATGTCTTGGCATTATCCTGTTATTGTAGGAAGTCCAATGGTGTCTTTAAATTGCACCCACAGAATGTACCCAGGCTAAGTTTTGCTTCTCCTATTCAAAGATGTATGTGTTTATCTTGTAAAACAGACAAAACTGTAATAATCAGTTAATGAGTATAAGGTTACTTGCCCAAGGAAAAGTAAAATTAGTAGTCAAGACAAAGATAACAAAAAATAGCCTTACAATAGCTGTTATTTAACATTATTGCGAGAGATTTTAATATTCTCTACTTAATCCTTACAACAATTCATATAAAACATAAATCCTTATTCTCTTTTTCCTATTGAAGACCAAGGTCCCATGCTAGAAAAAGCAGAGGCAGCATTCTAGCTCATTCTGGTTTGTTCTACAAGCTCAGAAAACCTGGATACTTGCCCACTATGCTTCATTGCTTCTACTTGTGTTCCTTTACAGAGAGAATTGTGGTTTCTAATGATTGGAGTTTAATTCTATGTTGACAGCAGATCAAGATTCAACTAATTCTTGAGCAAGATTATGAGCTTTCCACCTCCCTCCCAGTGACCTGTGGCAGTTGTTTTTACCAAGAATAATTTGACAGTTGTTCCTGGATACTCAGTGGACTCAGGATAAGTCAATGTTTTTTCAGGGAAGTACCCTTCTTTCCTCAGGCCCTTCACTACTGACACCAAGTTGCTTTACCAATACTGCCCACTAGGCAGATTCTCACCATGGACTCTCTGTTTATGGGCAAAGGTCATGGGCCCATCCCTTCTCCCTTCAGTTTTCTGCCTCTTTATATTGAATAATACTTGACTTTTAGCTCTTCTCCAACAAATGCAGTTTGGGTTATGACTTCATGTATTTATTTATATGCATATATTTCCCCCACCTATTGCCTTAATGAAGCTCTTCCTTTTGGCCTGCTAATTTATGTCTTTGAAAGCATTTGAGATAAAGACAGCTCAAGAGGATAGAAGAAGAGGCAGCCTTTAGACAAAGGGGAGAGGCAGTAATTGAGTATTTGAATGAAATTCAGACTCCTTTTTGCTAAGCAACTTCCTATAGGCTTTTGTGCCCATTGCTGTCCAAGCTACTAGGCAGTGGCTGATTTTGACTTAATTAATGGCAGAGAAACTCCTAGATAGCAACAACCAAGGGCCGTAGATGTTTTTATTACAAGGACACATAAAACTTTTATTGCTGTAGCACTTCTCAAGCATTGTGAGATATATAGATCTACAACAGACTGAAAGAAAACTTACAAATGGAGTCTGAAAGTTCTCCAGATAAATGTGTGGGTGTTTTCCCCTTACCTTCTACTCACAGACTTCCCATATACATGTCTGAATATTTCTCCCTGGAAGTCCCCTAGAGGATGCCTGACCTCACACTCTTGCTCCAGAGAAAAATTTCCAGAAAAAAGTGATTTATTTATCCACACCTTAGTTACATATGAAGTGTTACAAGGTGTGACATTCCAGAGCTGAGGTGGGGCATGATGCAACAGTGGTGGGAGTTGAGTCTGAAAATGAAGAACTCTATGGTTGTCTTTGATGTTCTTAGTGTAATGAATGTGGAAAGTGAAACAGCAGTTCACCACAAAAAATCAGTGTGTACACAAGAGTCACACTACTGGTCACCACCAGAGAGTATTTTATAAAGTTTCATCTATTATGCTAAATTTGTAAGAATGCATATTGAACAACATACCTGATTCAGTAATGATTAAGTGCCGCAGGTTGAGTATAAAATCCATTAGAAGAAGAAAATATAGCAGTATTTCAAAAATTAACATAATTCATAAAAAAAGAACACCTGATCATTACTATCAACATCTGTATGAATATCCTTATACTAAGGGCGTTTCTCCCAAACGTTTTGCCTTGAGTGAAAAAAAAAAAAAATGAACACTTCTCCTAGGACAAAATCTAAGGAAGATGCTAATGTGTAGCCACTTTGAGTCAGAGAGCAAAATGTAAATTATGGATGACATTGATCTCATCAGTAAATATTGACTTTTCAGAACTTCCTGATGAAAATGGTAGTGATTATGTCCCTGAGGAAAGTAAATGAAAAATTGTAAAATGTTTTCAGGTAACACAGATTTAGTAGAACTACTAAACTCCTGCTTTATTTGAATTTTCTCCATGTCTACCAGGAAGAGGCAGAACAAGGATCATTAAATGAGAATGAAGCCCTATTTTATGTGCAAGTATTGCCAGGTAGTACTTGATCACTTTAATTTCAACTCTTCAAGTCCAGACAAATTACATCTCAGGAAACTGCAAAATCTTGAAGATAGGCTCCAAACACAACAACTGCTCTCCTCTGAGTAACCAACACACACAGGGGAGGTGCCAAATCCAGCATTCACTGGTTCTACCAAAGAGCAGAAACATGAATTCTGAAAATTTCTGAATGTAAAGTTGAATTTGATCATCTAGAAACATCAAAGTTCATTGGTTAAAAAAAAAAATCTAAATGGGAAAAGGAATCAGTGTTTCTTAGGAAATAGGGTTTATCTAAAAACAAGGTATTTGGCTATGGGTGAAAATTTTATGAGAGTAACTTATGTCAAATGAACATCATTTCCTCTTTTGTTGTATTTCTAGGAAATAAATAACAATTTTTAAACATTCACCTAGTTCTTATTAAATACCATGAACTGAGCCAAATGCTTTACTTCAATTGCCTCATTTAACTCTCAGAGCAAATTGAGAAGTCTTCCTGATATCCCTGCTTTCCAGAGCAGAAAACAAAGGCTGAAATTTTAACCCACGAAACAGGAAATCAGAGCCCCAAACCAGAACCATTTTATATCCTCTCAAGAGGAAAGAACTCATGGCAGCCAGGCAGGCCTAGCTTTGTAGAAGACATTTGACAGCTAATGAGGTAGCCTGATAAGCACTGTGGAGAATATTCTCATCTGGATCACAGAGCTAGATAGATACTAGGTAAACCTCATCATGTTCTTATTTCTTATTTCTGTATAAAATGCTTGTTATCTGGAGAATATCATGTTTATACAAATATTTTATATTCTCAGAGTCCCTCAGATTTACATTTATAATCTCTGAATATGTGACTGAAGCTTTACCATGCACTATATAAATTGGTCTTCTGATTTTGAGATCTTGACTTCTTTATTGGGATATGATATTTTATTAAGGTATTTATAAATATTAAATGAGAATAGTGGACTTCTGAAAGAAAGATCTGGAAGTTTTCCAGAGACTAATAATGAAGAGCTATAAACTTGTAAATTTTAGGCACAACTAATTTAAAATATAAGACATTTAGTTATTCAAGACTATAATATATCTTTATGCTCTAATATAATAAGCCCTACTTTACTAAACAAATTATTAGTATAAACACATTTCAAGAAACTGTTTAACCTACTTAAGATAATTAACAGCTTTCAAGTATGCTATCAAAATTCATATGAAAACCAACAATAAATGTGCTATTTTCAATGAGTGTTTGTTAGCTCGTCTTTCCAGTGGATGTATCCGAAAATGCATTTCTTTCTCAATAATCTATAATTCAGACTTTTTACCAATTCAAAAGAACTCTTCCTACAATTCATCCAAATTAGTGTGCTTTTATAGCAAAGTTTTATGGAATACAGAGAGTACCATATTCTCTGTGGATATAATTTGATCTCAGTTATGTAGTCATTGTCTCATTCTATCTGCTTCTACCAGGAATCTTTCATTAGTTGCTTACTGATCTTACTCTAGAGACTCAAAGTAATTATGTCCAAGAACTGTACAATGTCAAGAAATGGTAACTTACAGGAAATGGAGTGATATGTTCCTTAATTTTTAAATCTCATACCAGAACACCACATAAATCTAGGGAGTATATTAATATCAGAAAGATATTCCACGAAAGTGCATATTGTGCTCTTCCTGTTGCTAAAATGATTTTAACTGTTAACATGTACTAAAACTTTTAAAAAATATAAACTTTCCATGAGACATGTTATAAAAGAGGAAAAAAAGACAACAAAAATTTCCATCCATCAGAAAAACTTGAATTATGTATCTGTTTCTGAGGGTCTCATCAAAAGCATAATTTCATATTTTTGTGAACATAAAGTTTGCTCCCAAAATTATTCCTGTTTTTGAATTTATTATTACAATGCTCTCTGAAGTAATTTTAAAACTAGTAGTAATAAAAACTATTGAGAATAATGTAAGGAAAATTTCTAAGATCCTCAAACAACATGGCACTTAGATAATACTCCTCTGTCAAATTCTGCTTCTCCAAACTTTAAAACTCCAGTACTGGCCTATTTGGCAAATTTTGGGTTTTTGAAAATTCATAACAAAATATAATTCAGAGTGCATAAAAGGGTTTGGATCTCTGAATTGAAAGAAGGGGAAAATTGGAAGGAGCAGGTAATAGATATAATCAGCTGCCAAGGACTAAGGGGACAATAAAGATAAACCATCAATCATCTTAAGGAAACACTATGAGGAAATTAAATTTTCCTCATTCATTTTGAAACCCCAGTTTTTTAACTTGCCACTTTTTCTTAAGAATCAAATTTTGTAAACCAGAAATAGGCAAATATCAACCAGATTGTCCTCTCAACCATTTCTAAAAAAGGAAGTTATTATGGTTTGATTGATGGTGCCCCTTTACAAAATAAATGCTGACATTTAATCCCAGTGCATCTGTATTAAAAGATGTGGTCTTTAGGAGGTGATTAAGTTGTGAATAGCATAAGGATTCTTATAAAGGGGCTTGAGTTTGAAGGGAGCAGTCCCCTTCCCCTCTGTCCCTTCCACCATGCCAGGACACAGAGTCTGTTCCCTTGGGAGGATCTCCGCATCAAGATGCCATCTTGGAAGTGGTGAAAGACCCTTACCAGACACCAAACCTACTAGCACCTTGATCTTGGACTTCTCATCCTCCAGAAGTATGACAAATAAGTTTCCATAGTTTGTAAATTACCCAATTTGTAATGTTTGTTTTAGCAAAACAAATGGCCTGAGAGTCATCCCATTAGCTATTGATTTTATTCATAGGAACCACTGGATAGACTTGAGTAGTAATTTTTTTTTCCTTTCCATTTGGAAAATTGCCTTATACAAGGTTTAGACTTCATGTTGAATTAAAAATCATAATGGAGAATGGTTCTTTATATCTTTGTTGATTGGTTTAGAAATACCCACAGCTTCCTCACAAATTCAGGTGGTTTCAAAAAGTGAGAGATCTTTATGAAGGTTCTTAATTATTGGAACAGTGATATTATTTTTTATTTTACCTATATTAACATGGTAAAACAATGTTCCATAGTCTCTGTATAATTCACAGGTCATTTTCTATGAGAGATTACAACACTAAAATGAAAATATTCAAAGATAGTGGAGATATAGTTGGACTTTTTGGAATACTTCCTTCAGCTGTATAGAAAAGATGCTTTAGTTAAGGAAACATTCTAGAAGAAATTAATTGATGTAAGCCAGAAGCTTTTCAGTTAATTTAATCACTAATCTGCTGCTATTTGTAAATTGGATGACATATAGAAGGAAGCCTTTCTGCCTTCAAATCAGCCAGTTCAAGATATGAATATAAGATGGAATTTAGACTACTTCGTGCTGAAATGTATGCTTAAAAATAAACAGGCTTTGCTTGGGGTGGGGATGCAGGAGAGATTGACCAAGTTTTAAGCACAATAATTCACTTTTTTTTTGGTGGGGGGAGGGCATTTTTCAAGTTAACCAAGGCTATACTGAAGTTATTTGAAAAATTAACTTGAGAACGAACAGTGACCAAGGCCTGAATTTCTTCTTCCAAAATTCATTAAGACCTGGGGTTTCAAAAAATAAATAAATAAAAGCAGCAATTTAAATAAGAAGTAAGACTTTTATTTACATATCACATCATTAAACCCCAGTGGTGGTGAAGTGTCTTGTAGATGAAATAAATAATTTGGGTAGTATCTTCCTGCTCCCCATTGACTGATTCTTTGTGTAAGGCTGGCATTCTGTTTTTGAGATTCAAATATTCAAAGTAAGTGACAATAAAAGAAATTTCAAGTACCAATGAAATTGTAATTGATTTTAAACCCTAGGAGCTAGAAAAGGCCTGACAGGGTGGCATGGGTGGGTGGGTGGTCTCTTGGAATCTTTCTCCTCTGTTTAAAGAATTAGCTTCTCTCTCTGAATCCTTTCACTTGGCTTTCAAAGTTCTACTGGACTCTAATCTCACCTTTGTCCTGTGTCATATTAAAGAGTCATACATTTTCAATTTGCTTATCAGTGTTAGAGAAAAGATATAGTGTTCAGCAGAATATGCATAGCTAACATTCTATGTGAGGAGCTTAGGGAAAGCATTCCATTTCAAGTATAGATTTATTTTAATATTCTTGAAGGAGATGAGAGAAACAAATGTTATCTTTGTTGTTATTTTTTTCTTTGTCATGTATTTTTGTAAAATAAATTTTTGGCTTGATTTTATGCCTTTTAATTGAAATTGCTTTAAAAACATCTTGCAAAAATTCAGCACTCTATCGTATAGTAACTGTTGAGAAATTAAATAAGCAACATTATAAATATAAAACTCTGGATTATTGCAATGGCAAAATGTTATTTCTCCCTCAATATAATGATACCAGTAAAAAAAAAATTATTCTTTTCCTTCAGAATAAATTGGGAAAGATGGAATGAAGGGAAGGAGGGAGAGAGGGGAGGAGGGAGGAAAGAAGGGAGGAAGAAAAATAAAGAAAATCTTAAGGTATTAGCAGCATAGCAGGTGAATAATCATATGTACAGGCAATACTCCTATTTAACATTCTAATAATAGGTTTGAAATAAGCACAATATAATGCTAATTCATTTTTATTTTCTTGTTTTTTCCATACTCCCTCTTCTACATTTTCCCAGTAGACTACAAATTCAGTTTCCAAATTGCCCCCTATATAGTATAATATCAAAATATCACAAATATTCAAACAATTATCTTTCATATTAAAACAACATAAACATCTCTAGGCTTCTTGAACCTGTAATATATGTGTAATATATGTGTTCTACCCAGTTTGGGAGATATTTGGTCATTATTTCTTTAAGGAGTTTTTTTGTCCCATTCTTTCCAATTTTCTGAGACTTCAATTAAATGTGTATTAGGTCTCTTGATATTCTTCCATAGATCTCAAATTCTTTTGCTTCTTTTCTAGTTACCTATTTTCTCTGTTTTTCAAAATACTTTATTTTTTTGATCTCACTTCAAATTCACGAAGTCTTTCTTCTCATAGAATCTCTATTATACTCTTAGGTTCACCTAGTGAACTTCTTACGTCAGATATAACATTTTTCTATTTTAAGAGTTTCTTTTCAGTTCATTTTTATTTTCTTCCTCTACTGCATTTCTTATCCCATCATCTATTGTCAGTGTATTTTTATTTATATACTGAGCATAGTTATAAGAGCTAACTTAAAACCCTGACCCCTCTAATGAATCTATCCTCTCAGTCTTGTTCATTATTCATTCTTTGAAGAATGCTCATGATTTCCTGCCTTTTTTTTTTACATTTCTGATAAATTTAATTGTCTGGACTGTGTAAAGGATAGATTATAGAGAGACTCTGGACTCTGTATACCTAAGAGTACTGATTATTGTTTGTTTTAGCAGACACTTAGCTCCTCTGAATGCAAACCCCACAACTCTACTCATTCTGCAGTTAGTAGACAACTGAAACATCTGTGCAGTCACTTTAGCCTTAGCAGGGCTGTGTGGCATGAGCCACTCAGAGATTTGTTCCTCCTACTCTGTAGCTTTCTCCTTTCCTAAATATTTTTCCAGTTTCTAGATGCTCTCATGGCCCTGAGCTCATTTCTCAACCAGTAAGACTGTGGATTGCTGTACGAATTTAAACGTCCCTTCTTGGAACTCCCTGGGCCTGTCCTCAGACAAAAAGAATGGTGTCATTGTCCTCTTTCAAGTGTCACTCCCCTCCCATTTGGCCTTCTTTGGGACCTTAAGTGACTTTGGTTGACTTTGTGTGTGTAATAAATTACCTGCAGCAGAAGTGTAATGAGAAACTGCCAGTATTAGATGTGGAACTCTCCAAAACTCATCTATCATAAATAAGGAACGTGAAGAACCCTCATACAAAGAACATTTCCCTAGATATAAAACTTTTTCAATTTGTAAACTTGTATAGGTTGAAGATTTTAGTGTTTTGCTGTTGTTTTTTAATTCTTACCCTATGTACTGCCATCTCTAAATCAGTGTAATGAATTCACTGGTTGTGAGCAACTTGACATGATTTGTAGAAGCACAAAAGGCCCTGGGGAATTGGACTTGGTATTGCTCACTTTTAAGCTAATAAAGAGAAACCCGTACAATCAAATGCAGTGAAGGGTATAATTGGTGCAATACTGCTTGCTATCAGTGTACTTTTCAGGGTCATTTTTGTTAACTGAGGAATGAAGTAAAACATTTTTAAGCACCCAGAACTTCAATAAGAATATACGTGGTTACCCTGAGCAGTCAAGTCCAAAGGCATGAAGCCTGATTATTATAGAGGCCCCTCTTCAACATCAGTCATTGTAAAGAATCTTATTCTTTAGTTGCAGATATATATCATCTGAAATCAAGCCATGTCTAGAGAATATATCACTTTTAGCTCCATGTACCATTAAAGGTGAATAAAAGTGTCAAAAGTAAAAAAGAGCTTATACACCTGTTACAGGTGTGGGAATGGCTGTACAAGTTAAAAATATATCCATTGAGAGGTGTGGGTAGTTTTCAGAGAAAGTCAATTATTTCAGAAGTGATATTCCATTCGGTACAAGAATACATTTTTCCTAATTCAGGAGAAATTTTAAGGCTCCTTTCTTTCATCTCATATGTTTTTGCTAATGTCTTATAATCACTGCTTCTTCTTCATTCAGTCACCATGGAAATTATATGGACTTTGTTGTCCTGGGTGGAGAACTGAATAACAGGAAACTCTATATAGGAACAACTAGGTATCTGGTATCTGTGTTCTTCAGGGTTCAGTAATAAAAACCTCCATCATTTATGGAATGAAATCCCATATAAGAAATTAAGTCTTCCTAGTAAGAAAATGGCAAGATAATGGAAATATACTGAAAAAAAGATCCCTAAGGCTGTGTGAATGAACAAAAATGGTAACATGTTTGAATATGGGCAAGCACTAGGTAAGATTGCTTATCGCCCAGGAGGACTTAAAATGAATATAGTTAACAACTTCCTACCCAAGAACAGAACCTGAGAATCTGAAGAAGGAAAAACTAAGTTCTAATTTCCCTTAAATCATATTAAAGTGAGGCCCTCTCTCTAATACAAGGTCAAAGAAATGCATTCATTAATTTTGAATAACCATAATTTCACAATATTTACGTGAATAGAAAAATAAACATTTTCCTTAAAACTTTATTTGAAATCAACTTATTTGTGTAATTGTACCAACTGGAATTGTTTAGATAGGTGCTACTCAAATCACGATACTTAAACCAGCAGCATCAGCATCACCAGAGTTTATGGTGAATATAGAATCTCAGGCCCAATTCTAGATCTACTGATTCACAACCTGAATTTTAACAAGATCCCCAGGTGATTTTATACATATATAATTATGTTCAAGAAGTAGTAGAAGAGATAATACAATACAATAAAATCTCAATGTAAGAAGCATCTCATGTCTTATTTAGTGACATCATTGGAAAATGAGGTCAAAAGAACATTAAGGAAATTTGTAGATTGCTATAATTTGGGAGCTACTTTCAATCATCAGAAAAAGATAACTTGCACAAAAGAATCTAAAAGGGTTACAAATAGGGAAGAAGAAATGAAATGAAGCCTAAGTAAATGGAAGATATGAATCTGTGAAATAATAATACCAAATAAGACATTTAATAGACACAATTTAGAAAGCAGTATTATCAGGAGACCTAGAGATGGGATGAAAGTAAAGAACAAATTATAGTAAAATCAGCCTTTCAATGTATTAGGATAATAAAAACAACTAATGCAATTCAGGGCCTCCTACCCAGAAACAAATCATGGAAGAGGCAGATAATGGCTCTTTTTTAATGACTCAGGTGAAAATTCAGAGAGAATATTTGGACACAAAAGTGGAAAGGCTCAGTGTTCATACAAGATCAAAGAACAACAGTTGTAAAGTTTGATAGATGAAAAAAACTCTGAATAGTTTAAATGATGATTACAGTGTTGGACTTCTGATGACATGTAGAAATATGAAATGTGAAAAACTTTTAATTTTAGAAAAAATCTGAAGTATAGTGGATAAATTAGACAGAAAAAAAATATGTACCAAATATTAATACACGTGACATTTATTTAAGAGCATTGAGCCCAAGTGTGTATTAGGCCATATAAACATTCCCCCAAAAAGAAAAGAACCTTTATTTGTTGACTCTCTACCCGACTTCCAGATTGAGAAAAGCTCAAGCAGTCCAGTATAGCCCCTTGCTCCACTTTGGCCATGACCTAGGCAAAACACATTGACTTACCTAGGACAAGGCTACCTACCGTCTAAGTTACCTAGACGCTTACCTTTGACACTGCCTTCACCTAAGCTCTCGGGTCATGCTATGTCACCATACTGCTGCTGAACATGACAGTGATGGGACAGGAGTGTGGATTTCACTGTGGTTCTCTTCTCTGACACCCTGAACTTCCATCCTGCTTCTCTGGATAGCAATTCACTCATTGGCCTCCCAACTAGGTTCAGTATACTAATAATGGAGAAAAAATTAAGACATTATCAGCTACAATCAGGTTAAGCTACAGAACTTACTGAAGGTTTGCCCTGCTAAAAGAATACCTCTGCTGTAGGAAAATTAGTACTTAAAGCACAAATAAATAAATGGCTGATTACAAGAGATTTTCCTCACATTTCAGAAAGCTTCTCCATAGGGTTCCTTTTTAAAAATGAACTCCTCTAGTGTTTTTAAGTGTTTTACAGATCATTAACTACATGGCAGAAGGGCAATGGGAAGGGATTTCTAAATCTAATGAACTAGGACAGACTCAAATTGAGGACAGATAAAAACAAGACAAGTTATATTTAAAATTCTACTTTATCGGTGGGAAAACATAACGAGTAAACCATCTAAACATAAACTTGAAAAAATCCATTCCTCGGGGATGCTATACCTTGACATAGTAACAACTTGGTGAAAAACACTCATGGCATTTGTATCATGTATTGATATTATGTAGATATAATTACATATGGTCACATGTTATTCTACATAATGTAGGTATCAATACCTCTTAAACGTGTACCTGTGTGTCTGTGTGGGTGTGTATGTGTGTCTGTGTGTATGTACATATATATATAATATTATGTAGTAATATATTAGCATATATTTATTAATATGTATTGATTAGGGATATCTATATGCATGTATGAAATTAAGATAATTATTAATGGATATATTAATATAGCTATATTAATAGATGCCATTGACATCTGCATGTATGTGTGTGTGTATGTGTGTGTGTATTTGTGAATCAGGTATCACCTAGTAAGATGAAGTCACCATCCAAACTTCACACCTTTGCATTCTGCGCCTAAATTTAATACTGGCATTGACATTGTTAATGGAAGTCTTCTGAATATAGTGCAATCTAACCATATAATCACTCCTAGACCTTAAACTCTTAAATTTTATTTAGAAATGGTTTAATCCAAGAAATAAATCAGTCATATCCCTGGAAACTTCAGGTAAAATAGTATAGTGTATTTTTCTACCAAAAGTGGTGAAAGTGTTTCCTGCAAAGTAAATGCTTTACAAGGTCAGAAGAAGGAGTTTCCTGGAAATATTGGTATAAATATTCTCAACTGCAGTTTGATGGGAAACCTACATGCTGTGATTACTAATACTATATTAATAAATATAGTATTTATATAATTAATAATAAATTATATAATTTATATATTTAATATATAAATTATATATAATTCATAAATTATATATTTATAAATCAAATATATAAATTATATAATATTTATATCAGATAAATATTATATAATTATAAATTTTAATTATATAATTATATAATTAAATAATTATGTAATGTTTATATTATATAATTTATATAATTAATTAATCTATAATTATGTAATTAATAATTAATCTATAAAATTAAATCAGGCTGGAAGAAGCTCTTAAATAACTATAATATTAACAATATTTATTTTTTATGGAGAAATGCTAAAGAGGAATTAATGAGACAGATTTAAATAATATACTCTTTTAGAAATTTTCCATGAAGTATTTTTTTTTGCATTTTATAAACTGTTTCATGGAATTGTAGAGTATGCTCATTAGTATGTTTTTAATCTAAAATGAATTTTATTTTTCTTATTTTCATTCGGTGTGTTAGAGTTAAATGGAAAGAACATGGATCTGAAGGTCTGAGTTCTGATTGTTCTACTAGCTGATTGAATGGTACCAGATAATCTTTCAGAGATTCATTTTTTCATCTAGAGAGCAGAGATAATTAAATCTTATCGACTGATATCACAAAGCTATTATAAAGAATATACATATAACAGAGTACAGTGGATCAGGCCTGTATAATCCCAGCAACTTGGGAAATTGAGGCAGGAGGATTGCAAATTTGAGGCCAGTTTCAGCAACTTAGCAAGACCCTATCTCAAAATTTAAAAAAATAGAAAGAACTAGGCATATAGTTCAGTAATAGAGAACCCCTAGGTTCAATTCTTTGTACTATCCCCCCAAAATATATACATATGTTCTCTTTCAAATTTAAGAGATTATATATAATATACATTCCAATACATACATACATACAGACATATATGCTTTTAAATGGAGTGAGGTGCTCCATTAATATATATGTATTTTATACATGAAGTAAATTTAAAGCATTTTAATGTTTTCTATAGTGTTTGTATTATAAGAGGATTATATTTTATAGAAGAATGTTATGGCAATGTAATGATTTTTCATTCTGAACATAAGATAGCTGGGTTTTCTATCAATATTAATTTATTATGTTATTGAATTATCTTTGCTTCTTATAACAAGAGGCCATAATACTATCATAGTTTAATTCCATTGACTTTTTTTTTTCCTAAAACTAGTAATTGTACTTCTAGAGTTTCCAGATCAACAACAAAAATGGTCAAATATGATACAATGACTATTGAAATGAAAAAACATTTGCATTGTAATGCTCTAGACTCCCAGAAGGCCAAAGTATTCTCTTTGTGTGTAGTTTGTTAAGAACAGCCCTAATTCTGTTTGAAGCTAAAGAAGAAAAAGATGTTTAGTTGAAAGAAGGTAATGGCTTCTTCTTTAGCACAGTAGAAATGGACAAGAAGACCTAAAGAGAAACTATCTTACCTCTAAGTCATGAAATCAGATTATGCAAGAGTGTACCTAGTTCCCAGATTCTATTGTATTAGAGAAATGTTGGTTATTCTGAAAAATAATGAGTGCAGAGAGCCTGGTACCCACTAGAAAATGCCTCAGTGAGCTTTTTATGTTTCTGGTTACCCAAGCAAATGACATCTTACCTACATGAAAAGAATAATAGTGGAAAAAGATTACTGAGCATTTGAATTGTGCTCTCATTCATTTATTTATCTATTCGTTCAACAAATGTCTTTTAAATGCTATGAGCAAGGTACTAGTTAAACATTATTACACTGCAGTGAATGGGTTCTTGCCCTCTTGGAGACTGCAATCTAATGATGGAGACCAATGATTTTAATTTTTAAAATAAATTATATTTTGTGCTAAATATTTTGAAGAAGAGAAAGGCATACTTAGAAAAAAGAAAATAGGGAATATGTAGCTAGTTTGAGTATCAGGAAATAGTTTTTTAAAGGAGCTGTTTTAGTCAACTTTTTTGTTGCTGGGACTAAAAGACTTGACCAGAACAACTACAGAGGAGGAAAAGTATATTTGAGGGCTCAAAGTTTCAGAGGTCTTAATCCACAGAAGGCCTGCTGCATTCCTGGAGGCTCAAGGTGAGGCAGAACATCATGGTGGAAGAGTGTGGCATAGGGAACCAGCTCACATAATGGTCAGGAAGCAGAGAGAGAGACTCTACTCTCCAGGTACAAAATATATACCCCATAGCCATAACTCTAATGAACCACTGCTTCCAGCCACATCCCACCTGCCTCTAGCTACAATAAAATTAATCCCATCAGGGATTCATTCACTGATTAGGTTAAGGCTATAACCCAATCATTTCTCCTCCAAACCTTCTTGCATTGCCTCAGCGTGAGCTTTTGGGGGACACCACATCTAAACCATATCAGGCTTCTAAGATCAGAAGCTTGAGGAGAAATGAGATGAGAAGCTTGAGAGGAATCAGGGAACAACATTCCACTTGGAAGGAACAGCATGTGAGAATATGTGCAGTAAAGGGGAAGAAAGCTTGAAGGCTCAAGTTGGAGAAAAAGATTGAAAGTGATACTACATGGAATTATAAAGTTTGGCAGTGGCCACCTCATATAGATGCTTATTGGCCACTATAAAGAATTTAGAAGTTATTGAAGGTACAAAGGGGAACCACCAAATGGTTTTGCACAGATGATGATATTATCCAAATTTTATTTTAAATGTATGATCGCTCTGCTATGTAAAAATACATAAAGATGTGCAGAAGTGAGACCAGAGACATCATTATGAGGCTATTGTTCAAGTCAGCCTCATGAGCATATGATCTTTGTAATTGCATGAGTCTCCTTTCTGAGAAGTATCCTACTCTTAGTTTGCTGACTTCATCTTAAAATTCCTAAGGTTTAAGTGAGGTGGCTTGCATTTTTATTTTTCACTGGGCTGTCAAAATAGTAGCCAGAACTATTATAGAAATCTAGTGGCAAGTTGATGTTGCCATTGACTAGGAAAATGGCCCTGAGATGAATGAAAGTGCTATCTATTTTGCAGGTGAAATACAAGTAGACTCCAATATCAGATTGACACCAATAAAAACTTTTTAATTTGATCCATGAAGAGCATTTTAATTATTTATACCATATTAACTTATGATAATCAACATATAACCCATCCATTTAATAAATATTAGTTTTTAAAAGATAGCTAATTTTGTCATCTTCTGTTATTGCATCTGCATATCTTGTATTTACAAAAGAGATGAACTTGCGAGGGTGTGAAACCTTTGCATTTAACTTTCCAGTTCATGAATATCTGTCAATCCCAAAGCATGCAAAAGTTCTATGCTGTGAAGTCAGTGTTGAATGTGTTTTCTATTCTGAACTTATAATTAATCTGGAGGTTGACTATAGCTATAATATAAGGAAGACAATACCTGCAAAGGAGATACAAACAATGTATTGTAAGAGATTCCTTTTTTTAGAGGGATCATTAGAAGTTTCATTAAGTGTTTTTGCTTATTTAATGACAAGAGTTCAAAGATTTTTGTCATGACACCAGAATGTGTTATATCATTGTGATATTTTATTTTAATTAAAACTAGAATTTCCAGGGATTCTGTAGTAGACACGTAGTAAGCCATAAGATTGTCATGATGTATTTAAATATAACCATTTAGAAGATAAATATTATTGAGGTCTTTAAAGAAAAATATTTCAGAATGCCTCTTCTTATTCCCTACAAAATGAAATAGATTTGTAATTAAAATGACTCTTAGTATTCATCATTAGAGTTGAAAAAAATAAAACCAGAATTTTGACCAGTAGATAAAATTAAGAGATAAATGAAAGCATCCTGGTTGCCACATGCCAGATCTGCCTTTATTTTAACAAGTTACACAAACTGCAGGCAAATGTGGATGCTTTCTGTATAGTATGGAATTCTCACCAGGGAAAAGCCAGTCTGATGACCAGTTATCAGAGCAAATGTCCCAAAGGAACACACATGCGTGTGTACATGCACACACACATATACACACACATGCACACACCCCTACACATGCACCAAACTGAAGACACAAGGGCAAAGGAGAAATGCACAGTGCCCCAGAGACAGAGACTACTAGCACTAAAGAATTTGCTTGTCATGCATCACAGCTTTAAGACTCTAGACGTTATATCCCAAGATATTTGGTACACTTTCAGGCTGCCATGATTACAGCTGAGAGCAAAACTTCTAGATAATATCTCCTGGGACAAATTCAGGGCTCTGGTTTGCTTTGCACTTATCTTCCTTTTCAAACCTGTACCTATAGAATAAAGTTGTCATGTGCTCACACCTCTTTCAAGGTAAAAGAGAATGCCTGTGAGCTTAGGCTGTAAAAAGTTTCAGAAACTGATCTTGCCTTCACCCTCTTGTCCCTGCCATTCTCAGAGTAGAGCTAAAGAGATCTGTCACTCTTCAATCATCCTGAGATGATGAAAATAAAATGGACTGATATGCTGAGAGTATAGGAGATGTTGAGAAGATATGTAATTTGGGAAATATATGTAAGTCTTACTGTAGGAATATTTCAGGAAAGAACATGGCAGTCTTTGGACAGCCTTATCTGTATCCATCTCAAATATCAACATGATAGTTCATGCATTTATTTATTTTTGTTTGTTTGTTTGTTTTATTTTTTAGGTACTGGGAATTGAACCCAGGGATGCTTTCTCACTAAGCCACATCCCACTTCAGTTTTGTTTTTTGGTATGAGGCAGAGGTCTCACTAAGTTGCTGTGAGTCTCATTAAGTTCCTAAGGTTGGCCTCAAACCTGTGAGCTTCCTGTCTCAGCCTCCAAAGTCGCTGAAATCATGGTCATGCTCCACACGTTCTGCTAGTTCATGCTTGTAGAACCTTTCTCAATACTTGTAAATTGTCTTCTCCCCAAATCTCCCTCTTGATTTCTCTTTTGTGTTGCTGCCAGTTTTCTCTTTCCAAAGCTCATTTTCCTCTTCAATGACACACTTGACCCAGCAATTATAATTCTTTCTTCAGGTACCCACACTCTTTATGATCTAATGGCAACCCATTTGGCCAATGTGGCTTTTTTTTTATTCCTTTAGACTCCAAGCAGGAAAGGGTTCCTTCCTACACCAGCTTGCATATCTTGGTTCATAACACTCAATTCCTCTGACTCTTTATGTTCCCTGCCTATTGAAATTCTACTGATTCTTCAAGATGCTGTCATTACCTACTCTAGGAAACTTTGTGCCTTTTATTCCTATTAGATACAATATTCCTCTTCTCTGAACTAAGATGGCATCGATTTTTTACCTATATTGCCATTTACAATGTACATACCTCTTTGAGTCTTTATAGTACTTGGTTTTACCCGTATGTTCACCCCATGCTCCAGTTACAAATACCATGAGGACCATACATTGATATCTTGTCCCACACACTGTTTGCTGATCATAAAACAAAGGTTCAGTTCCAAAAGGTTTGTTTAATGATTGGCTAGAAAAGAGGAAGAGCAGATTTTTCTACCTATTCTGAAATTATGTTTCACAATCATTGTATTTCCAGCCAGACTTCTCAGAGTGTTCACTGGCTGAAGGCAAAAATAGAAAGTCCCTAAATGTTTACTACAAACCGCCTGAAGTAGCATGATGTGCTGTGTAGCCATTAGTCATGGTGCACTTTCTTCACAGTTGCCAATTCAAGACCAGTTTCCCCTGTGACAATAATGCTCTTTATGTTTGTAGCTATTGATTATGCCCCTTTAATTCTCAAGGGAATTCTGGTTTAGTGTGATCACTGTCCACAAGGATCACTTTTATGCATAAATGAAGAGTCACCATCAATGTTAATATCGCTTTGGTTTTCTTAAATAAGGTATATGGAAGTGGGATGGGTTACAATCCCATGAATTTCTTCCGAAAGCTTCAGGTTCATCTAAATAGCAAATCAACAAAGAGAAAAAAAACAAACAACAAAACAAGTGTCAAAGACTAAGCCATTTGTAGGAAAAGATAAAACATAGGACTCAGGATCATTGGAAGAGAAATTTTCTTCTTCTTTTTTTTTTTTTCTTTTTTCTCCCAGGAATTCTTCATTAGACTCGATTTAAGCCTTGAGTTTGAGGCCTTGAGTTTTGTATTCTCAGTTGGTAAGCCCGACTACTAAAAAAGCAATATATTCACGTTAGCTCCTTGGCACCACTGAGCTCCGTGTATCCACCGCTGGCAGTGGACACCATGCCAGGAGAACCTGACTTTTGTGCAGGAGGAATTTTTTTAAAAATGTCCAGCAATGCCAAAGAGAGAGAGAGAGAAAAGAGAGAGAGAGAGGGAGAAAGAGAGAGAGAGAGAGAGAGAGAGAGAGAGAGAAGAAAAAGAAAACCCACATAATTCTTTTCTGTACACTGTGGTTTGTTTTACTTAGGAAAACGGCCTGGTTATACCCTGCAGCACGCATTCATTACAGTGATCTTTGACTGGCAGATGCAGAGTAATAGGATGCATATTTTAATGCTTATTATAATACCCTGTCCAAAAACAACTTGACAAATTTGTGATTTCGACAATATCTCATTTTGCTGGCTGCAGTGCTCTGTGATTGTCTGGCCCACGTGGCTTCCAGATTATGCATACCACCAATACTTCTCATTAAAATGGCCACAGTTCACCAGTTTCGGTAGCTTGGAACGAACTTGGAATGAATTATTATACAACAAAGAGGCTGCTGTCATGCAGAACAAAAGACAAGCAAAAGAGAGCTTTGGCTTAATGAGGCTAAGTGAGTGTCTCCCTGCATCACAGCTACTTGACGGCCTTTGAGCATGGATTTTTTTCTCCACAGGCCAAAACCTTTGGTCTATTATTTTGTGTTTATGCACCTTGAGGCTAATATACATTTTAATATGCTGCACATGGAGAAAAAAAAATCAGCCATTAGATTAGAACATGTGCACTCCCTGTTAAATTAATGACAACCGAACATAGAGATAAATTTAGGTTTTCATATTTAATTATAGCACACTGCAGTACATTTAGCAAGGATAAATTGCACTATTATTATGCTTCATTTTTTTTGACATCTTCTCCTATTAACGGTGCACACTTGCCCCACCAGCACTACCAACAACAACACCCTGCGCCATTCTAACATGTTTCTACATATTATCCCTTTCTTCATATCACCCAAACTTAGCTGGCAATGGGAAAGTACACTATTTTATTTGTTATATTTAGTGAGAGAACTAGAACTCTTCTGGCACTTCCATAGCATGAATAAGAATGTGATTTGTAAGAAAAAATGATAACTCATCTAATGATAATTCAGTTGTCACTCCTTGCTACAGCAAATTATAGTGATGGACCCAGGTTCTTTGCTCTTCTGATCTACAAAAGGCACAAAGAACAGCATGTGACTTTGAATAGTTGATGTTTCACTATGGTTCAAATGACCTGTGTATAAAGAAGTAGTCATAACAATCCCGAGGAAAACTCCAACAATCCTATCACTTCGGGGAACTTTCCTCTTGATTTTAGCCGATTAGTTCTAGAATTAGGAATAGTTCAGGTAGCAGAAGTTACTGGGTAATGAAAACCCAGTGGTCTTTGGGGAAAAGAAAAGTAGTACAGCTGATAACAGATTATGAGTATTGCTGCTCTTTTTTCCAAGGCCACCAAAGCAGCAACAGAGAGTTTGATAATAGAAATGTCAACATGAACTTTCACTGTAGAATCACCAGATAACTTCCAGTTCTTTCTATCTGGGTACTGTGACTTTCCCTTCCATTAACTGAGTGTATTTGTTCCCTGTTACATCTGGAACTTATAGTTTAACTTACTGCATACACCAGCTAATACAGTCCTAGTTTTCCCAGAATGTAAAATATTCTTCTATTATCTTTGTGCAAAAGTGAAGGAAAATCATTTGCCTATGTCTCTGCACTAAAGAAACATACCCGTTTGTTGTTCTTTTGCTTTAAAATGTCACTTGAATTAGCAAAGGTCTTAAAGTCAGAGAATGTTTTCCAAGGTCTGAGAGTTCAAATCTGGCTCTGAGGTCAGCCTGAGATTTTTTCTTTACTGGACACTTGCTTCAGGGTGATACATAATAGGACATGATGGCCAGAGGATCGTGTCAAGGATAGTAATTACTATATTAGGAAGGTCTGTGAATGGGGAGAAAACATATATCAGAGGAGTCAGTTACCCAAGGCTGGTGAACAACTCTTCTGAGCAACACAGAAAAGCAGCCTTTATACACTTACAAGGAATAATTCTCTTTGCCAGATTCTGGCAAAATGAAATTTGCAAAATAACATAAAGAAATAGCCTTGCAAAGATGGGTCATAAAATTCATTTTCAAAATGCTCTCTGCTTTCAAATTTGTCTCCTCTCAGAAACTCAAAGTGTAAAATTATGAATAGCTAAGTAACTTACTGATATGGATGGTAAAAGTTACCTATGACTAAAACAAGTTATTTTGATCTGTAAAACTTAAATTCTAAGAGTATGGGAAAGAGACAAGGACTAGATTTACCATTTTATAAGAGGTTGACACTGAGTCACTAGGTAAAGGGTCTACCTAATTGGTGTAGTCACCAGGTTAATACTGAAGTTTCTAATTCAAGAGTCTAGATTCACTCATCCCTGAGGTTTCTTTCCACCCGTGGACAAATGGTTCAAACATTCTCAATCAGTAACCATTAGTGGTCATTAAGTTGCTTTTCTGGGTCAATTCACTTTGCAGTTCAAAGAATTAGCTCTAACTCTATATTCTCAGTCCCTAATACCCAAATACCCAAATACCCTGGCCATGATATTTCTATGTGCTTAAAGCAGATGCTGAAATGAAATACCCTATTCCCTTCCTCTCTCTCTCTCTCCCTCTCTCTCTCTCCACCCACCCCTTCCCTTTTTCTTTCTTTCTCCTTTTTTTTTTTTTCCCTCAGTCCCAGGAATTGAACCCAGGGCATTCTACCACCTGACTACATCCCCAGCTCCATTTATTTTTTATTTTGAGACAGGATCTCTGTAAGTTGCTGAGGCTAGCCTCAAACTTGTGATGCAGTCCTCCTGCCTAAGCCTCCAAGTAGCTGAGATTAAAGGCTTATCCCACCTCGCACAACAGGGGGAAACACCACTTCTGATAAAATAGTTCCACCAAGTGCATTTTAAAATATGCCTTTTTCCAGATACCCTAGTAGAATGAAAGTAGCTGGCGAAAAAAAGTACAGTTCTTTAAAAAGTAGTATAAACTGACCCTTGGAAATGTTCATGTTATTAAGTTAAAAAGCTAGAAACTAAACTATATCTACATGTGATTCTGATTCTGTTCAAAAAGCATATATATTTTTTTAAGCTATGATGGTATCCATATATTAACAGACATTCTGATAGCAGAAATTCTAGATTATTTTTATTTCCTTCCTTTTCTCTATTTCCTATAATGAACATATTTTTATAGTGAGAAAGACTAAAAATGAAAGCAGTAGCTTTGGAAAATTTTGTATGAGTCTCTAAAGAATTATTGATCAAATATTTCATCAAAATAGCCTTAGAAGAGCCAAATAGAAAGGAATAAAGACTATTCAAGTGCCAAAAAGTAAAGCCAAGAAGAATATAAAGAATTGACATTATTTAGCTTATAGAATAAATTAGATTAGTCCAAGAAGAAAGGCTGAGGAGAAATTGCTACTCTACTTTTAAAAAAATAACAGATTATTATGTAAAATTTTATAAAAGGAATAATAGTTTTTTAAGTCTACTACTGAGGAAGAAAAATGAAAGTAATATGTAGAATTTAAATCTGACAGAGAATGAGCTGTTTAAAAAGGAATGAAAAAATCTCTGTAATCCTTTTAGTTTCTTTTTCCTTTTTGTTTTTTTTTCTTTTCATTTTTTTCCTTTGTCTTTGAGAAAAAGAGATTCTCATGCAGCTATAATTCTGTATCCATAGCACTATATAAAGGGAGCTAGCTTATTTTCCTTCCGTACCATTACATGTCTTCTTTTTAATTTTTTTTTTAGTTGTAGATGGACACAATACCTTTATTTTATTTATTTATTTTTATGTGGTGCTGAGGATGGAACCCAGTGCCTCACACATGCCAGGCAAGAACTCTGCCACTGAGCCACAATTCCAGCTCCATATGTCTTCTTTAAAATACATTTATCAGAATTCTCAGGTCAGTTCTTCACATGTAACAGTAGAAATATTTGGTGAAGTTCCTGCTGAAGATGGATTTACTTATCCCCACTGTGCAGCATGATTATTTGTGCCAAAAATAGTCCAGTGCTTTTTGAGTGCAAGTTGATTTGAAGTACAATCTAAATTGATTCTGCTTCAATTTATTTTAATAACCATTAGTATCAAATTCCTATCCTCTCTATATAGGGATAGGGCTCAAAGTACAAATCCCGAGTGCCTTCAAATCTGATTTACTTTCCCTACTCCAAACAGCCAAACAAAGAGGAACCCAGAGAAGCTCTCCGAATTGCCCTTTGACTCAAAAGATACCTTGAGTGTGGTCTGGGCAGGAGGCTCGGTTATGCAGTGCAACTGCTTAGCAAAGGAGTCATAAACTCCTCACCAACCCCAGGCAGGTTTTGTGATGCCTTAAATGGAACCCAGTTAATTGAGCACAAAAACCTCCAGTCATCTGTCATTGATTCATTCAGCTAAGATAACTGCATGTTGAGTAGCCTTTATCCAATATGCTTGGGACCAGAAAGGTTTCAGATTTTCAATTTCTTTCTTTTTGGAATATTTACATATGTATAATAAGATGTCTTGGGAATGGGACCAAAGTCTAAGCAAGAAATTCATTTATGGTTCATGTACACCTTATATACATAGCCTAAAAGTAATTTAAAAGGTAATACTATAAATGAGGTCTACTGGTCATCAAGCCCACTGCCTTATGCATTCTAGGCAAATGCCCTATCCCAGAACCAAATCCCCTATCCTATTTTTATACAATATTTTTAATAATTTTATGAATGAGATAGTGTTTCTTGGTGTATAATTTTCTTCCTGTGCCATCATGCCAAACCTCAAAAAGTTTTCAATTTTGGAGTGTTTCAATTTCAGAGTTTCAGATTAGGGATGCTCAACCTGTATTAAATACCTATCCAACACTCCTCTAGACACTTGGTATATATCAACTTAAAAAAGAGAAATATACCCTTGTAGAATTTATATTTAGGTAAAGGAGATAAAAATGAGCAATAAAGACAATAGTGATAGCATGATAGGTGATAAGAACAATGCAAAAATGGTAAAGAAGGTAAGGGTGTTCAACAGCATGGGGATCAGGAGTCAGGTTGCAGGTTAGGGGTTAAAGAATTGTGAGTACAGATTTCATTACAAGACCACAGTTGAGCAGAGATATGAAGGGAGAGAGGAACAAGCCATGTGGATGTCCATGAGAAGAGATTTCCAGGCAGAAGGAGCAGCCAGCGCAAAACTCCTAAGGAGCCAAAGCAAAGTTTTCTGGCTGAAGTAGAGTAGGAGGAGAAGTGTAGGAGATAGAGTCAGGGAGGTAAGGCAGGGTGGGGAATGGGCAGCTCTCTTCATATGCCATATGAGTTGGGGGAACTCAACTAAACTTGAGTTGAGTTCCCCCAACTCAAGAACCTGTTGACCACTTTCTATGCATCCCTCAGTCCCCTTGTTTCCCATTGCATGTTCAGTATGATACACGTTTATCAAGTCTCCATTATGTGCCAGGACTGTGCTAGAAATGCAAGTAACCATCATGCATGAAGCAAGAACACCTATGTACTTCCCATTCTACTCTTTTTGTTTTTTGGGGTTTTTTTGGATTGGAATGACAACATTGATAGGTGTAAAATCTGTCAGAAGTGAACTTTCTCTGTCCTCTACATGTTTGCAAACTGATGAGACTTAAAACTCAGGCTCAGCTCACACTTAAATTTGGCATTGTGGTATAACACATAAGATAATTTCTTGATTATTGAGAAAAATGATTCTTTAATTTGTCGAAGAACTCTACATACAGAACAAGCCAGAAGTGTCTTTATCTTCTTTCAGACCCGCTAGGTTCCTTTTCTTACTCTTGGATAAGATCCCAGAGCTTTTCTGGTCACTATGAGACAATTAAAAATCTCTCAGGTAATAAAGAATCCAGCCTGGAAACTTCTGACTCTCCTGTGTACAGAGTTTCTATTTTAACCAGCACGAAGACCTGTAATAGCAATAGAGAAAAGGATGGGTATGGTTAGGTCTTCTCCAATTTTTCCACCCACCTCTTCCATCTAATTTCTCTTCCCTGTATTACCTCTGACTCCAACAGTGTGCTGAGAAGGGAGGGGACATAGGCCCTAAGATTTGGTACTACTATCAACTCAAGTAGGGTAGCTGCTCAGGTAGTGCCTTTTTTTTCCTAAAGGAGACTTTTGTAGGATCTTCTAGAACTGTCCCATAAAGGCACATTTTTTGCAAGTAGCAGAAAGGTAATTCAAAGTAAAAAAAAAAACATTGTCAGTCATGACTTTAGGCAAGTACCCCACTCATAATTGGTTCTGGAGTGACTCCTGTCACTTTGTTTGAGGAGGAGAGAATGAGGATTCTGCAGAGATCATAGAGAAAATACAGCCCTTTTTCTAGATTGATCATAATAGCTTATCTCCAGTATCCTCTCTGCCTCTACTCAGAGATAGGCTGCATATGGGTGACAAGATAAGATCTTAGATCTACAGAACTTTGAACCACATCTTACCAAGTCCTGTCCCCAATCCTTAGAAAAAGGGAGACTGAGATTTGTCAACTTTTCTCTAATCTTTGGGGTGTCATCTAAGAATTAGAAATATCCATTGATATCCTATGAATATAGTGCTTCTAAGTTTGTCTTTAATATCTGTCTTTGTTATTTATAAATATAAAAAAAATATTTTCAGACTACAAATACATGGTAACAAGGTAATAACTTTAAGACCAGAGATACAATGTTCTTTCAATTGTTTAACCTAAGTGATAAAGAAATAATACTAATAATACTAGAAGTCCAAGATTTTTTAAAAATCCATGAATAGAATCTAGTTTTTGGGTTTGCTACTATTTCATTGTTCTATTGCATATCTGAAGCTGCATTATTGGATTTTTCCTACTATTTTGATTTTTCTTTAAAAGAATCATCTTGTAAGACCACTTTGAGGATAAACAATACTTTTTCAATTTTTATGATTTGTTTCTCAGAAAAAAGAAAACTACTTTACAGTTTTCTAAAATTCCCATTGGCTTGATCCAAATCTAATTAAGGAAATCCTGCTGCAGCACCAGGAATGGGGGGAAGGGATCCCAGACACCATGATCTGGCATGCATGGATCAGAACAGGATCAACAGAATTCCAGGATTCCTGATGAGAAGCTGTCTCAGGAAATTAATCTGTATTTCACATAGAATTTATAAAGCCAAAAAGTTATGAAGAAATATGCAATTCTGATCAATTTCTTATTTTTCAAAGAGACTAAACTTGGCAACAGAATTGTAGAATTTCTGAAAAAAAGTTAACATGGAATCACCTAGGTGTTTGACCTGATGATGTATTTACTCACACAAGCCTTTGTCACAACAGCGGAACACATCTAACCAAGTCAGCCATGTGGCTAAAGTTAGTAAAACTCATCACTGTTACCGCACAATAACCCAGAAGCACTCATAAAGCCAGAAAACCTCTTGGTTCTCTAAGTCCCTGGAAAATGCATTGCCTTAATTAGCAGACACCAACTTGAGTGACTCCTCTAGAGACTCCCAATTAACTAAGCCTCTAGCCTAGCACCATTAATACTGCTCTCTTATTAGCGCATACATATGGTTTTTGTTCTTTTTTAAATTCTCAATGCTTTGTCAGCATACAACCCAACCTATATGAATATTTTCTGGGAGTAAAATGCAAAAGAATGAAACTAATGCGTTTATTAAGCAAATAATCTTAGAAGCAGCACACGACCCATTTGCTCTCCCAGCTCACAAGCTCACCAGATATTTCCTGCTGTTTTTGGTTACTTCTATTTATACTTCTAACCAGATGAACCCACCATGCCCCCTACTGCTGAGGAGCAATACTACCAGTGTAGCATAACACATCATGTCCTGGTGTCCTCTAGAGATTTCTTTCTGGCCATATGCTATCTTTCAGAATGCTTGTTGTACAACATTGTTTGTCTCCCTTGGTCACCAATGCCAGGATAAATCTGTGGAGTCATGCTGGCAGGAGAAATGGCCTTCAATCGGCAACAACAAACAAGTTCCTTATTACTGACCCCACCATCTGTCCTGATTTCCACATGCCACATGTAGGAACAGGCTTCAGCCAGGCCAGGTTCATTGTGCACCCAGCATCTACCAGTTAGGTCAGCTTGGATACCCAGATTGCCTCTGTGCTCAGCTGCACACCTAGCTAACAAACTTTATCCAGATGGGTAAACGGTTGGTGGACACTGGAAAAAAAAACCTTCGAAAGCTCTACTGCTGATCAGAGATGCTCACTAATATCTTGCATCAGGAACATGGAGAGAGTGGAGATGTCAGTCTCCCAGAGACGCAGGCAAAAAGTCAGCATAACCTCCTTTATGTCAGAGCATACACCCACCAAGACCACTCTGCTTACAAGCACTGAATGTGAAAGAAGTGTTGCCTGGCATATTAATTCTCCGCCCTTTTAAAACATTGCATAGAGCAGCCCAAGAGGTACCCGAGACAAAGTTGCTTTCTAAAAGCTCATTTCAAAAAGGTAGATGATCCTACATGCTTTACCACTATAGTCTCAATATAAATCAGTTTATCCCTGCTTGCAGCACATCTTGAGTGCTCAAAATATCACATTTGGTGACAAGGATAAAAAAGACAGTGCTCTCAAACCAGCAATATTAAAGTAAGTGTGCCAAGAGCACATTATGAAAAAAAAAAAAAAACTGATAGAGATACAGAGCTGGAGAATGTCTGCAGAGAAGCACAGTGAGAGAAATTGTTTTGTTCCTGTTAATACCATTATGAGAAGGCTTATGGAAAAGTTATTTTATTAAGTGTTTGTGTTATTAAAACCTATTCCCCTGTCTGGAAGTTAACATGACACAGTGTACTAAATAGTCAAGCTTCAAGTCAGATGACAAAACTGGAAGAATTACATTACTACCTGAATTTAGTGGTCATCTTACAGTGATTTACAATTTAACAACCACATTAGACACCAAGCCAAATCAATAGTAATATTTTCAGTCTCTCCAAGATATGACTGAATATACTGAAAGTATTTTGGGGTTGTGTGACATAGTATTAGCTAGTACACATTCCAGTGAGGCCAGTCTCCAGTCTAATGAGCTCTGGGAATGCACTATATTCTTGGCATGCACAGAAAACCCACTAATCCACGGCTCCAAAGGACTCAAAATCACCACACAGTACCAAGGTCCCAGCAGCTGAACACTATACCTGGATCAAATTAAACTATTTCCTTGTCATTTGCCATGTTATTCCTCATGCTCTCTCAGAAAAATGAGTAGTTGATCACCTTGAGCAAATACCACAATTATGAAATGAAAAGATTCATTGGCTGAGTTTCTCTGATCCGTATTACTTGTAAACACAACAGTATCAGTTGTCCAATTTAACTGTTCCTCCTAGTCCAAAAATACTTAGCATGTTACTCTTTGCCAGTGTTGAGCATTAGATGAGAAAAGAAAGGATCCAGTGACTTTGGGTGTAAATTTTCATTTCTTCTCATAAATTTGCATTCCTACATTTACCCTTAATATTAGCCTCTTATCTCAGTGACAATCTTTTAAAGAAGTTCAAATTATTCCTCCACGATTTGTTTAAATACCTAATGTTCTCTTGGATTCCAGCACTGTTTCTGACTTTCTGGTCTGGTGTCCTAAACATGAATTTCTGCTTTGATGGCAGCAAGTTTCTGGGGAAAAGCCTAGGTAGGGAGGAACTGAGAATTCCCTGACAGGGATACTTATCTGACTAGAATTTCATGAGAAGTTAGTTAGCCCTGTCTGGCGTGGGGGAAAAGTTGTATTGAATACCCAAAAAGGAAAACATGTAAATGCATGTACACTAATGGATTTGTGAGGCAGAACCCATAGTACTTGAAAGCCCCCCTGAATCCTGGTACCAAGCATGGGAACTGCCTCTCATTTAATCTAAAACAGGAATAATTGTAGTACTTACTTCAAAGGGTTATTGGGGAAAAAAAGAAAAAGAAAAAGCATGTTTAGCCCAAGGCATAGCAGTGAGTGCTCCAGATTTTGTTATTTGTGTCATGATTCCTAACACTTTTAAAGCTTAGAGGTTTATGACTGGACACCCTCATTTAGGATCATGCTGGACTTCAAACCTCAGAAATTATGCAGGTCATATTATGTGGAAACAGAAAGTGAATAACGATTTGGCATCAAAAAACACAACTGGTAAAGCAGGAGACTAAATTCCATTCTGAAATTTATAAGTTATTTTATATGTTACTTCTGCAAGTGAAGTGAACTCTCTAGGCCTTGCTTCTTAATTTGAAATGAGGTAACTGGATTCCAGCAGTCTCTTCTGATTTAAAGAATGATGATCTTGGACCTGCTCTCCCTTATACATAGACAGTAGCCATAGTCCATAGTGAAGCAATTTAGAGAGCAACAAAAAGTCTCTCTCAATCCAATATTTCCACTATTAGCTCATTAATGTTTTATGGAAGTCCATCATTAAAAAATCCTGTCTCAGTGTCTTCTTTTAAAAGATAGCTATTTATCAATCAAATGAACTATTAAGTACAGACACCTGAAGTATAGAGAGGATATAAAACAACAAATCCTGTCTGCCATAGAACCTTTAAATCTTCCAAGAAAGAAGTGATTTAACACTATGTTTAAAAAATTAATATTTGCTGAGGTTTAAATAGGGAATACAGATGATATAACTATTTCATTCATGTACCTGTAGGCCTTTTAAAGTAACTTGCAGATTTCAAATATTTAAGATGATACAGTTATTAAGACATATCAGGAGTCATTTACAAAGTAAGAAGCATTTGCATGGAAAACCAAAGATAAGCTGCATTACTAAAACTAGATACTTGATTTAGCTTTGAACTTAGTCATAACTGAGCAAATAAGATCTCACCAACTTTACTGCCCTTGTCATCTGACAGAAAGAGATATCTAGGTTTATCTTAAGAGACAAGACTTTGCTCCTAGCACTAAACATTGACGAATTTTTGTTATAAGGATTCTTGTTAAAGGAACCTTTACTAATATAATAAGCAATGCCTATAATTGGCATTTTGTGAAAGATACAAAAATGTCTTTCCAGTAGCTGTACTATCCAATTCTCCATGAAAGCCAAAGATTAGACATGTCAACCTAAGAGAAAGCCTGAATGAAGCTCAGGAATATCGTTTCATGGTTACCACACTTAATGCTTAGATAAATTCAGAAAAATGGTAGACTAAACAATCCTTTGGGCTGATTTTTAAAATAGCAATTACCTCCAAAACACTATTTAAATGTAAAATGTTCATAGGATCTGCATGGAAAGAGTAACTTATTAGGTTCTATTTGCCTTTGTGTAAATTATTTTATCAGCTCTTTTTTCCATTTGAACTGTCAACACTGGGATACTCTCAACACCCTAGTTCCTTAATAGGAGGTTATCAAAGGCAAATTTACTTACTTCATTGTTAGGTCTAGGGACACAGAGAAGAAACTATCTCACAGGCCAGAAGCTTGTGTCAAAATGGAAATTTCAAATTGTCAATGGGTATTCATTTTAAGATGGAGACCAGCAATTACCTTCTGAAAGGAAGCCCTAGTTTCAGTGCTTCCCCTCTTCCTCTGAACCTGGATAACATTGTAGAAATATGAATTCAGTTAATTCAATCCTTAATACAGTCCAAGGGGGTGATTATTATTACTGTCCTTTCACCTGTATGGAAAGCAGTGCATGCAATGGTTAAGTAATGGTCTCAAATGTCCACCTATCAGTATGGATCAGAGTTAGACTAAGGCAGTCTGGCTTCAGAAGTTGTGCTCAGTTCAACATGATAGTATGAAATTCAGTCTTACTCCAAAGGAGTTATTTATCAAAGGAAAACAAATATTTTTACCCAGGTTTAATAAAAAAAAGGATTATTTTTATTTTGAAAAGAGAATGATAACAATTTAAGTGTTGCAAATGATATTCTTCCAAATTTTTCAAACTTTGCCATCAATCCAGAGCCAGCTATCTTAAGCCCCAGACTGTCCCTATTTTGTTACCTAGATCCTTGCCCCATAACTAAAAGGTCCCACTGAATATTATTAAAATACATACTTAAATAAAAGCCAGACCTTGATATGGTGATAATTCAGTATGTATCATAAAAGACTCATACAACAGTGGATAAGGGATTTTTTACATTAAAATATATTTTATAATAATGTATAGCAGTTTAAGAGAGAAAATAATTAAAATGTCTCATATTACACACCAAGACAAATTGAAAAGATAAAATGGATATAAACTCAAACCACAGAACATGTAGAAGAAGGTTAAACTGAATAGTTACCAAACTTCTGTAGGTAATCAATTTTTAGAAGCAACAAAAAAGGAAAAAAACCAACAAATAGATTTCTCTACATAAATTAGTATAAATTGAAACTAAAAAAATATACAGGAAAATAAAACTACATATCTCTATGTCTTATCACCATTGAAAAGCAATTTTAAAAAGAAAGATAAGATCAACAAATAGATTCATCTACATAAATTATGAAACCTAGGTACATGATATGTAACCAAATTTGGAAAGGCTAAGGATAGACTTACAGGAAAATGTAGTACATGTAGCAGTTGGTGTTTTTATATTATAAAAGACTTAATTAAAATTTTAAGAAACATCATAATGCCACAGTAATTAGACAATTCACAAAACAAGAAAGACAATTATTAAAAAACAGAAACAAATTTCACACTCAGTAGTTTTTGATAAAAATGAGAGGAAAATCAAGGTTGTATATTTTAAGACAGGATCAAGTATTGGTTTGAAACTGGTGATCTCAGAAATATTGAGGACTTCGGCAATGTGTTCAAAGGAAATCCTGTAATCCAAAGTCTTTGAATTAATTCTGAGTTAATAAACCAAAATATAGTTCTTAAAAACATGCACGGAGAAGTTCACATTATCACTGCTTAATAACCCAATAGCAATCACTGTAAAAACTTGAAAGCAATATGGAAAAGAAGCTAGTTAAATTATGGTATGCCTGTTGGATGCAGTGCTTTAATGCCTAAGCAGCAATCTGGAACACTCCACGTGATAAAAAGCAAAATGAGCAACCACTCAAGTCATTTTACTTCCTCATGACTTACACATGAGAAATGATGGAAGAAGGACTGATAAGAATATAGATTTTTAGAATGATGAATTTTTCAAGTAGTTGTTTTTTCTCCCTTTGTGAACTTTTCTAGTACTTACTTTACCTTTATAAATGAAAATAAGGAAAATTTTAATGCATATTTCCTATCTTATTTTAGCAATAAAGTGCTGAAGGTGTCTTCCACTCATTCATTTCCTACCCTGGCAGAATATACTTTATCTTGTGGAACAGAATAGATTAGTAAGAAGATGTAGCATTTTGTTTAGCTGGAGGGGCATTTGCTTATCCTAAAAAATTCTTAACATTGTACTTTTTAGTCTTAGTAACAGTTCTTACACTGAATACTAACCTGTGTCATGATGTTCCTGATGATTCAAGCCTTATCAGTAACTTGACTAACCCACCTAAGACATGCTGATGTAAGACAGTCTGACAGTAGCTGGGCACAATGGTGCCCACTTGTAATGCCAGTTACTTGGTTGCTGAGGCAGGAGGATTGGAGATTTGAGGCCAGCCTCAACAACTTAGTGAGACCTTGTGTCTAAAAATTTTTAAAACTGGAGATTGTAGCTCAGTGATACAGAAGCACCCCTGGATTCAATCCCCAATGCGAAGAAAGAAGAGAGAGAGAGAGAGAAGAAGAAGGAGGAGGAGGAGGAGGAAGGGAGGGAGGGAGGGAGGAACTCATGAGGATAAAAAAAGAATTTTTTTTTGTGTGTCAAATGGGGGTTTTTTTTTTTTCTTTTTTTTTTTTTTTTTTTTTTGTTAAGTCAGCATCTTCTTGGGCTTCATTTCACTTGTATTAGTTATCTTTACTCTTAATGGCTCAGTAATTGTGACCATCAAAGAAATTTTTCCAAACACATTTTCAATCATAGGCAATTTAGCAGCCATTAATCTTCATGTAAAAATCATTTAAGTGAAGGAAATAAGTGACAAAAATGTTTTACCACGTAAAAAATATAGTATGGTAACCCTAGAAACTAAAATTTTTCCATTTTAAGTGATCTTTCCCCATTACTGGTGTGAGTTTGTTCCTGGATCACCTCCTGTTAGGACCTGGGTCTCCCAGCTTGTTGCAGCCTCATTGTTCAGGACTCTCTGCTTTGAACTCCTCAGCAGGAGCACCTTGGTTTCACCTCGGTATTGAGTCATATGTGATCAGGTCATGAAGCCTGACATTTGTGCTCAGGTTTCTTCAGATCCTATGAGCATTCATACACACAAATGGTTGTCTCTTCAGCCTCCACGACCACTGACCTTCTCAGGGTCTTTCAGTTGTCTTGCTCTGACATATAGCAGAGGTCGGCACTCTGTGCTTTTTGACCTTCTTCTTGTGCAAAACCCACAGCTCTAACCTTTCTCAGGTGAGGGAGGAGAGATGTCGGTCCCCTTTTTATGACTGCTTTCTAGCATAGTTAGCTGATACAGTGGCATGGATATTATTCCATGCATGAAAATACCATTCTCTTTCAGATCCTTGTATGAAGATTGAGCAGGAAATATACTGCATATGTTGTCTCTCTCTTTTTACCCAGTTATGAAGTAAGACTTACTAACATTAAACAAATGATGAGGAGGACTATATTGTTATGTTCAATAGAATTTCACCAAAAGCCAATTTACATTCCTTTCCTGTGACTAATTACATCTGACCTATACCTCTTTTTTCTGGAAATTTTCAGTGCTCTGAAATTCTTTGAAATCAAACAGAAAATCCTTGAATACCTTCTACATATAAAGTGCAGTTTTAGCTGCTTTATATGAAATGTAACTTCCTAGAAATTTATTTATTTCTCAAGTCCTATTCAGACTTAAAATTTATTATTGTGGGTTTTGATAGATAAGTTATGACTGGATACATAGAATAGAGAGAAAGAAGAATCAGAGTGAAAATTAAAGTGAAATCAAACAAAACAAGGTGGAATGGAATTATAGCTATGTAAGTATCAGTAGCAAAGATAATATCCCTAAGAAAAGGAGGTTAAAAATGAGATTCTGAGTTGCCTAACGACTAATAAATACAAAAAGTAGAGCAATCACATATATATTCACAATACCTAGAGATGTTAGCCAACATAGAGGCACAACTCTTTCATGTAGGCATCACTCAAAAAAAGTCTGATACATTCTCAAAGAAGATATTTTGTTCTAGAACCACATCTCTGATAATGCAATCATAATAAGTTCCATGGTGCAGTTCTTGTATAATATTGACAATGATAAGAGTTCTGAGTCTACCTAAAGCACTCTCTAAAGGGTAACCAAGACACTGAAGATAAAGACACAATTTACAGTCACTGAATGCAGCAGGAATTACAAACTATAATAAAATGCAGAATAAAAATGCTACAATGATGTACTGGAGGAGCAGAGAAGAGGGATCACTTTTAACTGGACAAATCTTGGAATATGTATACAAGAGCCTCTGAACCACAATTTGACAGAGGAGTTCTATTTCAGAGGATGAAGTTCAGGAAGATTCAAGGCTGAGCAGACTGCACAGAGATCGTAAGTACATCCGTGCTGCCCAGACAGGGCATGGGGAGCAGTGCTGTGGAAGATAGGGCTGCAGAGGTGGATTAGGTCAAGATGGTGGGAATGTGTTAACTTAAGCAAACTACTGGAACTCAGTAGACAGGAGGGAGAGCGGTTCCTGTTTATGTAATGAACTATTTAAGGCTTTCTAGAAGAAATAGCCATCTTGTGGGTGGCATGTTGGAGGGTAATTGCAGTGGGAAATGCTAGTCAGAAAAGATTGACCAAGACTCAGTTAAAATAGGCCATGTGGGAGAAGTTCAGGGCCTCAAACTGGGGAAGAGCAATGAAGATGAAGGAGAAAAGTAGGTGGAAGGGAGATGGGAGTGGAGAAATAGCTGCACTTGGTGACCAACTAAGGGAAACAAGAAGTCAGAGATGACCCTAAGGTTGGTTCTGCATGATTAGATCAGTAATTGTGTCAAGAAAGACAGAGAGGGAACACAGAGCAGCTGAAAACGTCAGTCTAGTACTCAGCAAGTGAACAGTGCCTTTCAGAACAAGGAACCCTAGGCTTCCAAAAATGCTCACAGGACAAGTCCCCACAGAACTTGCTAACAGTGGCCTGGACAAAGTCTGGGTGGGCTCCAGTGGTGAGGTACAGTAAAATTGTGTGTGTTTTTTTTAATCTCTCTTCCATTTATACTCTACATTTCTGTCTTTCCCTCCTACCCCGTTAATATTATTCTGCAGCATTCAGAATTAAAATATTGTTTCAGGGACCAGTGACTTTAATCATCATCAGAAAAAAGCAAAAGCAAAAACAAAAACAAAACCCTAGTTGCATCAAAGTTGCCATAGCACATGCCCAGACTTGTATTCGTCGTTAAAACAGAAGGGCTCCAATTCAGATTGCAAGAGCCTGATATACTGTAATGTCCCTGCCATGCAGGCAGGCAGCAATCCCTCCCTGAGTCCCGTAAGAGCACTTTACATTTTCTTCCCATCTTTCAGCTCATAAACATGTTTCTCTTCAGAACACACACCATATGCCATTGGAAAAGGGTTGTAAAGTTTTATAGATATATTTGAGAGTATTATAAGAGCATAATAAAGCAAAAATAATGCAAAGGAATGGGAATTATTGAACAATGGAATTAAAATATTAGGCACGGATAACTCTAACCACATTTGGCTTCTGTTTGTTTGTGCAACTCATAAAAACCCAGAACTCTTGTTTAGTTCAAAGATATGAAGCCTTTGAATCAGGCTTTAAAAAAAAAAAATCAACAATTGCTATACTTTATTGAAAGCCTGTATACCAGGCATCACTGAGTGAGAGCTAAAGAGTGTATGAGTCTCTATTATCCTAAATACCATATAGATGAAAAGGTGAAAAATGCATTATTTTTTGCATCTTGGGATTTTTCTCTAATTCCTTTTTCAGAAGGGATTCATGCACTTATTTAACTGGGATTTATCTAGTTCTACCAATGAGAGAAGTTGAAGATATAAAATATAAAAACTTACCCCCCCATACTGAAGAACATGTATTCCAATATGAACCAACATTCATTTATTCAGTCACTCATTCTTTAAGCATTTACTAGTACACACTACAGCAAACTTGATTTGGGCAAGATCAGCATTCCATACAAGGTTTGTTATTGTAATTATAAGATTATGTATGAAGGCTAACAACTTTTTTGATATACTTTTTCCATAGTCCAAGGAGATGTCCCAAAGAGCATAGTCATGAGTTGTTTCAGAAAAAAAGGAATAAAGAGAGTCAGAAATGGGAAAAAATAGTGACAAAGAACTAAAAACAACAACAACAACAAAAAAAAAATCTTAGGAAAAGCTGCAGCCAGTAAAATGGTATTAGAAAGATGTCTATAGACAACTACAGTAGAGACTGATTTTGGGGATTGTGAACAGTAGAAATGTATTTCTGGTTCTGGAAGCTGAGAATTCCAAGATAGAGGTGCTGGTAGACTCGATGTCTAGCAAGGACCTATTGGGGTTAGTTCACAAATGGCCATCTTTACACTATATCCTCATGTGTTGGAAGGAGGAATGGATCTCTCAGGGATCCCTTTTGTAAGGGCACTGGGTTTGCCTTCATGACCTAGTCACCCCTCAAGGGTCCCATCTCCTGATACCCTCACTTTGGAGGTTAGTATTTCAACATACAAATTGGAAGGAACACAAAAATTAGACCATAGCAATTATTTTTCATGGTTTATTGTGGCCTAGTTAGTGAATTATCTCTTAAGTCTCAGGTTTGTGCAACCATTCCACATACTTCTAATAATTACATTATCATGGTTTAAATAATAGGTGTTCCCCAAAAGCTCATGCGTGAGACAATGCAAAAAGGATTAGAGGTGAAATGATTGGTTTATGAGAGTCTTAACCCAATCAGTAAATTAATTGCCTGATAGGGGTTGACTGAGTGGTAACTGAAGGTGGGTAGGGTGTGACTAGAGGAGGTGGGTCATGGGGGCCGTGCCTTTGGGGTATATATTTTGTGAGCTGAGCTTTGCTCACTTGCTCTCTCTCTCTCTCCCCCTCCCTCCTTCCTGGAACCATGTCCCCAGCTGCCTTCCTCTGACACACCCCGTGGGCGTGATATTCTGCCTCTCCTCAGGCTCTGGGGATTGGAGTGGGCCATCAGTGGACTGAGTCCTCTGAAACTGGGAGCCCCCCCAATAAACTCTTCCTTCTTAAAATTGTTCTTGTCAGGTCATTTGGTCGCAGTGATGACAACAACAACAACAAAAACTGATTAAAATATACATGTTCCTAAAAGTTAGTTTTAATACTAGGAATTCTCTGTCACACAGATGATCTGAAGTTTACTAAAATCTACTTATTTAATTCATCTGAGTGACAAAAGAGAATCAGAATACCCAAGATGTAACTTTTGGGGGGTTTGTTGAGGAAAAAAAATCTCCTGTGATCAAGATAATCTTTTGGAAAGCGTATTTGCCCACATAGAGTAGGAGATGTACTGATACATGTTCAATTTCTGTTCACTAACAAATAGTTCTCACCCTAGTCAAGGAAAGGTGATTAGTACATTTTCCCTTTTCTGAAAACCTAGAAGACCTTGCCACTACAAGATCCTGAAACCATTTGTCACTTTCAAAAGCAAATGGTTTCTTTCTTTCCCCTGGTTAATTCTAAAAGAATTCTTTTTAAAGATTTCAAAATTAAGACTAAAAGCACATTATAGAAGTTGTGATTTTATATCACTCATTCATTTTCTCCACTTGTTATTCAGGGTGAACCCAGAGTTTCTCTTTCACTAGCCACTAGAAAATGTAAGTACCCTCTTACTTCCCATGGAAGAGTCCACAGGTTTTTAGAGAATATTTATGGACCCTCATTTTGCACATAAAAATTAGTAACTCATAAAGCAAAGATAACCAAGAGAATTACTAAGACAAGACTCAGATAACTATCCTTTATAGAGATGCACAAATATTTGTGGTAGGGGCAAAGCGGAATAGAGTTTTCAGAGTATACACAGATACAGGGACTTTTTAGTAGCTTCTAATCTGTTCATTAGACTGCTGTCCATTGAAACCAGTTTGTCTTTCATATCTGTTCATAAAGGAAGGATAAATTAGAAGTGGACAATGAAGGTTATATTCTTTCATCCTTGGTAGATACAGATGAATATTGAAAGAAATCATATAAATGCCAAGCACAAATTCTTATGTGGGCAATGATCTTTTGTTTATGCTTAGAGTATATATCTAGTCCTTTAGTTTCTCTGAGCAGTCCCTTGAGAAACTTACCTCTCTATATATTTAACATTTCTTTTTAAAGTTACCAAAGTTATAATGTTAAAGTATTATAACGCAGTTAGTATGATTATTTACCTTTTCTCATAGCAAAGTACTAAGAAGTAAATAACCTAAGGTTAGGAGAATTATTTTATTAGTGATTAAAATCTGTTTGGTAAAGCAAACGACACATTAAAATACCAGAAATCTGTGCTATTTAGAGCAGAATGGGGGTGGAGAGCATTTGCTTTGGTAAAGTGATAATAAAGAAGTTCATTATGAGACTTTCTCCTGGTTCCTACAGATTAGATTTTGTGTCATTCTAAACCATAAATCCACTAATTAATCAGACACTTTTACACAAAAATTCAGTATGTAAAATACTTGTTCCAAAGTTGTTTAACAAAACAAAATTCAAGGAAAAGTGAAATGCAAGGAACTCTACCCTGGTTTAAAATGCAGGGATGGAACTTCACAATGGCAGACCATATTTGGCGGGGACCCAGATTCATTATTGCACATTGACCCGAATCACCCAGGCTACTTCTGTATGCTGCAGGGCTCAGAACCTGCACGGTCCTCTGATAACTCAATAAAGGTGTCTGTCTAATCACAGCAGCAGTTAAATAGGAAATAGGGTACTTAAGATGTTGTAATGAAGCTAACCAAAAAAATTGGTTAAAAATTTATAGAATATAAAATAGAGAAATTAGGGGAAAATGAACAAGAGAATTAAAACCAAAACTAAATGTTAATATACTTCATGTATGTGTGTTTATATGTATTTTCTTGGTTAATAAATGCTCTTATCAATTTTTAAAGCATCCAGATCATTGATTTTCTTACATTCAAAGGACCAATAAAGAAAAATTTCATAAATAAGCTAGTATATAAATGGAATGCCAAGGAGCTTATATATTTTTCTTCATATATTTGCTTTGTTTATCGAATTCAAAGGAACAGAGTCCTCTGGGCTATTGAAGGTACTATATTTCAAACCCTACTCAGCTAAATTTTTACTATTTTTCTTAAATTTATTTAATAGTACCAATTTCAGAGGACAATAAAGGTCCACATCTCAAAGAACTGGTCAACCTTAATGTTAGAAGCAGAGCTATTGGGAAAAATAAATTTTGTCTATAAGAAGCATTGTAAGCTTTTGTATGTATATTGAGAGCAAATATTTTTCATCTGTGTAAAAATATCCAACTTTCAAAATTCAAATGAGAACCTACATTGTTATTGTTAGCATTTGAATTTTCCATTTATGCTTCATTAACTGAAAATTGAGGTTTTACTATTGAAACTTAAATATGTCAGGACCATGTTTTGCTATTTTGTGGTTACATAATGGTGATCAATACTTTGAAGATATTAGGAGATGGTCTGATCTAACTAAGTACAAGTGCAGAAGAAAAATATGAACGTATAGGTAAACCAATATTTTATTGGACTGTTCAAAGCAGTGCAATTGAGCTCTAAAATCAATTAAATAAAAGTCATATGATCATCTATTAGTCTCTATAGTAGTCCTATTCAGTTCAAGATAGTTTGTAAATATTCAGAATGAAGCAAAAAGATAGGAAAGAGAGATTTTTTTCACTAAAGGAATAAAATAAATGATGTAAGGAAAGATTAAAGCATTTTTTAAAACAGTAGATTGTTTCAACAGTTTGCTCGCTTGCTATCTTCAGCATACAGTAGGCTGACTTTTGGTAATGCCATATGGTACTTCTCTGCACATATAGGATGGAACAAGATGATATAGTTGGCTATAATTCAGGCAGAGAGGTTTGATTGGAAGAATTCTTAACAATTCAGATTAACAACAGCAAAATGGTGAATAAGATTACAAACCTCTGTTGGAAGGTCTTTGAAAAAACCAATACATGACTACTCTAAAATACTTACATTGCTTAAAGATTAGGGCCAGATGTATTCCATAGTATTTAAGCTTT
This sequence comes from Glaucomys volans, assembly GCA_020662805.1. Lineage (NCBI taxonomy): Eukaryota > Metazoa > Chordata > Mammalia > Rodentia > Sciuridae > Glaucomys > Glaucomys volans. Next base: position 1,118,093 of record JAJEJO010000640.1, read on the forward strand.
ACAGTTCAGTGCTCCCAAATATTTATTCGCTTGCCTAGTTATATTCCAAAACCTATCACCACCACAAAAAAGAAATGAAACGTCTTACCCACAGCACAGACTTCTGAATTAAGTTTCCTTAAAAGCTTTTGATGGTTCACCAATAAAATAATACAACATGTAAAACCCAGTTTCCAATATGCCCACCTCTCTTTCTAGAATTATCTCCCTTTTTAACTTTCCCTCCATAAACATCTATAAAGCCAGTGAAATATTTTAGGCTAATGGCTATCCCCCACAAGCATTCTCCTCCTCTTAACACAATCCCCATTACCTTGAATGCCATTTGTCTCATGTCTGCTACTGAAAACATTGCAGTGCTTCAAGATTCAAGGCAATCTTTTGGAAAACCCACCCTGTCTTCCTGTAAGTGTACTTCATGCCCTTCTCTGTACTTAAAATCTATATAGTACTTCTCTCTATAGATATAGGATAAAATAAGATAATAAAGTTGGTTACAATTAAGGTAACAAGGTTTGATCCGAAGAATTCTTAACAATTCAGATTAACAGTACTACAAAAATGATGAACAAATTTACAACTTCCCTAGATCATAAACTATTTATAGACATAGACCAGGATGTTGTCTCCCTTGTGGTGCCAAGCATCATGCCTATGCTGTAATGGCCCTTATTGGGTTCTCTTGCTTAAAGTGTACTGGATAAATAGCTGACCCCTTGTTTCAAACCCAAACCAAATGGGTTTGGCTTAGCTGCACACACGTCCTAGGATTTGACTCTATTTATAAACCCAGTATTGGGCTAATTTCTTGTCCTGAGTTTGAAGAGTTGGGTTTCCTCTTCTCCCATAGTGGTTTCAGATCTTGTAGAGATCATGAGGTTTCTGAAAGCAAGAGGTGGTTTTCTTTCCAAACACAGTCATCATGGAATTCATGTGCAGTAGCCCCTCTACACAGGGTCACTATTCTAGGGTCACAACAGAGGTTAAATGCTGCCACTCCTGCACCCAAGAGACAATTTGCCAGAAGTGACCTTGTAACAGTTTTTTTGGAAACATATTTATTAAGCTTCTACACTATGTCAAAAAACTGTTTGATATTCTGAGTGTAAATTAGTAAACAAATACCTTAAGTTCTTTGGGATGGGGATGGGCCATAAACAAGTAAAATATAACATGAAATTGAAAGTCTTAAGTGCTAAGAAGGAAAGACTATAGATAGGATAGGGGAATGGGAAGCAGCAAGAGGCAGGGAAGAATTTCATTTTAAAGGAATAGTTTAGGAATAGAATAGTTAGGAAAGTTCCCATGAAGAAATTGTCATTTGAACAAAGATCCACAGAAGCAATTCCCTTACCATGAGATTCCTTTTGGAAAAGCTAGCAGATTCTACCTCTCTGTGGTCTCCCACCCTGCACATCTGCAGCATGGCATGGACTGAAGGTTGGTGTCCAGTTGGCCTTGCTCTCAATGACAGCATTGTGCTCAGAGTAGGCTGAGTTTCCCTCTGGGGCTTATTCTCAATTTCTAAAAATACAGAGGAGAAAAGAATGAAACCAGAGTGGTTTTCTGGTGTCCTGACAGAAAACAGTCTTGTTCATTATTTAGAACCCTCTCCAGCAAATAATCATGATGAAATAGTCCCCATTTACTAATATGATCAGACTTCACGACCAAATACACACTGAGGCACTTGGAATTCCATTTTAGTAGAGTTGCACAAACATCTTTAGCAAAGCTAACAAACGGTACAGGCCGGGTTTCTTTCCTCCCTGGAGACGCTACACATCTCTCCATCATACTGAGCTCACATTGCTTTCAAGAGGAGCTTTGCACTCACAAGAAAAACACAGAGGCTTAGTATGTGACCCGTGGTTTTTACAGCCATACTACTAACAAAAGGAAGAAACAATGCTTTTTCACATATTCACATTGACAGGAATTGGCTGTTTTGACAAGGTAAAGTCGTGGCATAGGATTTTTTAGATAAATTAACAGAACGAAAGTGCTAAATTAAAATTGCAACATTGATTTCCTTTTTAGCTCAGCTGTGCATTATATAAAAGGGTCAGAGGAAGGATTTATTATGGGCGATGAGTCTCTGTCGTCCACTAAGCACTAAGAGACCAGTGTATAAAATAAAGTTGTCCATTTCAGACACCCTTTGTCTTCAAGGAAAGCTGTCTAGGTGGCCCACGGGTGGCAAAGGCACTGAAAGGAAATGGAAATTGATAATCGGTGCTGTTAGGCTGATTCTCTGCATGTTCAATTCATATCCTTTTGAAAAGAAGAGATTAAGATGAAACCTCATTGAGGAATACACATTTTGAAGAAAATAGAAACAAAGGTTCTGCAAGGCTATTTCAGTTGGTGTCAAATGTGAGAACAAGGCGACACAAACTTATACGAAGAAAGGGCATTAGCAAAATCCCCAGACAAAGACGGAGCTAATAGCAAATATATGCAGCCGTCTTTGTGGATGCTCACAGGAGAAGTGGTACAACTTGATTTACAAAGGGCCTGGATAATTATTTGTCACTTGGAGCCAACCCTGCTTCTCCCTCTGCAGAGGGCAGGCACTGACCATCTGCGTGTCTTCATTTTGCTTTTGTTTGGAGGAGAATCAGCCACATTTCTGCGTCTGGTAAGCTTTGCATGAAGAGATGTTTGAAGCACTGGCTTTGTTTTGTTTTAAATCTTTAAACTGCTCCCTGAGCTTCAGTCAGAGGATTACTGCACATCTAACCACAAATAAATTGAAATATCAGCTGAAGGGAGCGCATGTTGCTCACTGATGGAATAATGGACGGCAGGTGGTAGAGGTTTTGTTTTCAGAAAAGCACAGGAGGCTAGAAGTGACAAGAGTGATTTTGTGAGAGGGCTGAAACTGTCAGGATGAAGTCATGGGGGTCAGTAGTTCCTGAGCTGACCTTTTTAAACAAACCCTGAGAAGACCTTTCACTGGATCCTCACAGCAGTAGTGCATTCATGCCAGAAAGGTTGCCCCTCCCTCTGGATAGAGGGAGTCTTAACAAAAAGCATATTTTCTATGATAGGGCCCATGTTCACTCCCAGGGTAGCCTGACACTCCCTCTCCTGTCAGCCTGTGACACACGATCCTAACTGCTCACCTGTTCCGCCACACACCGGCATTTGAGCTATCCCTGAACACCTTTCTGCAGTCTTTGATATCATCTTCTTGTCAAATTGTGGAAATCAAGGGACTCGCTGCAAAGCAGGACACTCGTGTGCTAATTTCCATGTCATTGCCTTGAATGGTCTGCTAGCACACAGAGCTGTTGCCTGACTACTAGGGACATGCTGAAGTGTCGAGGCATGTTAGATAGATGGAATAAGAATTCACTTCTTAATGTTTATAAGTCAGAATTATAAAATGCTATACTATAGATCTTTCTTTTCAAATGCTGTTCTGTTTGGGGGCTAATATGTCACTAGAAATCACAATAAATCATGCACCTAGTATGCTCTATAATGAATGCTTTTTGTTCAAAATTGCCAATACTTGAAACTAAGAACCTATTGTCTCTGGAGCCTATGAGAAACAATGAGGGTTTTTTTTCCCTTCATTATTAAATGATATTATATTATCTATCCTTTCTCATTATAAACTTTTTAAACAGGTTAATAGAGTTTTCCTTCCTCATGTTATGGTTTGGATCTTGAATGTCCCCCCAAGTCTCATGTGTCCCTAAAGCAGCAATGTTCAGAGGGGTGGCTTTTGGGAAGTGATTTGGATCATGATGGCTCTCACATCAGTGGATTAGTCTAAGTGGGATAGCCAGATGGACCCCTGGGAAGTGGGACCTAGTTGGAGAAAGTTGGTCAGGGGTGGGGGTGGCGTGCTCTGAAAGGGTTTATCTTGTCCTTGCCCTTTCCCCTCCTTCTCTTTCTCTCCCTCTGCTTCCTGGCTGCCTGGGGCTGAGAAGCTTTGCTCTGTAATGTCACCATGATGTTCTGCCTCACCCCAAACCCAAAGCTATGGAGTCATCTGACCATGGACTGAATCTTCTGAAACCATTACCCAAAATAGGCTTTTCCTCCTCTAAGTTGCTTTTCTTAGATGTCTCATCCACAGCTGGGTTGGGTCAAGGCAATGGAGCAGGTTGCAGACAGGCCAAAGAAAGTACCTAGAGATAGCATGGGATTCATGATTTTAGGGGCAGGCTTTCAAAAGATCAGTGACAGCTCCAAGAAAAGTTCAGCAGTGACAGACTGACAGCACCTCCATCCCTCCACAGTGCTTTGCCAAGCAGTGCCTCCACTCCCAGTTTTTTGTTCACTGGTAGCCAGCTGGACAGGTGACATGTGTCCTTTCCACAGTGCCCTCAGTTCCACACCCATCCCCACTCAGAGAATGGTTTTATATCTTCTGCTTCAGAAGCAGTGATGTCATCAACATTAGCTTGCTTAGATTGCTTATATGACCCAAGGAGCAACTATCTTGGTGTGCATGCTAGCGGCTTTTGGGAACAGAAAGGGGGCATTCAGGGACATGGTGTTTTACTGTCCCCTTTGCTTTAAGGATGATGCATCAGACATTTATCACAGTGATCATCACACACATACATAAAAGGCATCCATTATGGGAGCTCTGCTTCTTGCTGAGGTAAACATGCAGATCTTGGAAATAGCTCTTCAAAGCTCGGGAATCTAAGTAACAAAACTTCCGTTCACAACTGGCACAGTAATTTTCTCAGTAAACTTCAGTCCTTAGATGTCCTGATCTAAACCACTAGAATGTGAGTTGCTAAAAATAGTCTTTTTAAAAGTTTAGAAGGAGAGGCTAATGTGATTGTAAACCTTGGTGTTTGTTTCTTTCAGCTTGGCTCTGTGTACTTCTCTGATGTTTGAGTCAATAGTTGCAGGGCAGTTTGGTAGATGATTCCTGGGATAGGAGTTAATTATTGAATCTGGGCATATCACCTGAGCATCAGCAAAGTTTGTTTGGGAAATAACTAAAAAGAACGGAGAAAAGAAAGAAAAAAACAAAAAGTGACATTTAAAAAGATCAATAAACAATGTTACAGGTTTAGTACCCCATATCCAAAATGCTTGGGGCCAGAGTGGTTTAAATTTCAAGTTTTTCACATTTTGGAGTATTTGCATATATATAATAGGATAGGTACCAAGTATAAACACAGAATTCATTTATAATTCATATAAACCTTATACACATAGTCTGAAGATAATTTTAGATGTTTCTAGTGCACTGGCGTTTTGACTGCATGACCCATAACCTGAGGCAATGTGTGGAATTTTCCAATCATGGCATGATGTTGGTGCTCACGATATTTAGGATCTAAGCTGTTCACATTTTGTATTTTCAAATTAGGGATGCTCAACCTGTATTTAAAAAAAAAACTTAAAAATGGAGGAAGTAAAACTATATTCTGTCAGGACAAAAACAGAACAATAACCTCAGATACAGGAAGGAATAAAAAGTAATAAAACATGATGTGTTTTCTTTGGCAATAAAATCCAGAGGGAGGAGCAATTTCCCATCAAATAAAAACTACCAAAATGTTTAAACTATGTAACCAATTATTACTGATAGAATTAGAAAACAAATTTTAAAATTTGCTATTAAAAAGATTTCACACAGTTTTGTGTCTGAATAGTTGACGGTTTTTAACAAACTTTGTTATTTAAACAATTTCAGCTTATAGAAAGATATAGAAAACTTCCCAATGAATTTATGAATCAACATCAACCTTAATACCAAAACCTGATAATAGTACAGCAAAAAAAAAATTGTGGACCATAATTAAATCCATTTTTCAATTATAAATAAAATTTCAAAAATTCTCAACAAAATATTAAAAACTGCTCTTTGCTATTATAATGAAACTAAAAGTCCCATGTATTATCTACATAATGATTTCTTTTTCTTTTCTAATTGTCTCTGAGCTAACTTCATAAACTGTGGATCAACCCTAGTACATAGGTTGAATCAACATATGAGAAGAGGGAAAATTGCCTGACCCAGCTTCTGCATTATTCTTTATTCTTACATTCGTTATTCTTTACATTTATACCCAATAATAATGCTATACTTTGTCTATGACTCTGGAGTGATCTTTTCGTGAAGACTTCCCAGGAAAAAATGTCTATTCTTCCATGCATTCACATATGCTTGAAAGCAGCAGTTAAATGAATGACACTAGATAATGATAAGACATCCAATCAATGAAGGGTTTATTCTGGAAACCTTAGAGTATTAGCACATTCACCTCTTGTTATGGTTTGTGTCCTAGGGAGAGCAGGGTTGTTTGTTCAAGCATCCTCGTGGGTAGACATCAGATGACAGTGTCAAAATCAGTACTTCATCTGCACTATAAACCTTGTACAGAAAGAGATGTCATACAGAAGTTAACTTTGTGAGAAAAGTTATCCATTTCTATAGTAGATCCACAGTTTATTTCACACCAGTTATTTAAATCTGGGTTTGCTAAGCTTGTGTCTGGGCAAGGTGCAGCAAGCGATCCTTTAGAAGGTTCCCTTGGTGTAGTCAGTTTGGGTATTCTCAGTAGTGAGTCAGCCAGAGGGATCAATGCCAAAAAAACCTGTAGGTGCTCAGTATCTGCGGAGTCTCCACAGCTACTTTTTCTAAACTTCAATATCATATATGGTGGGAAAAAAATCAGTATTTTTTGACTCCTTAACATTTAACTTAACTCTTTTTCAGTGCAGCTTTCTTCATATGTTTCTGTCTTTTGCTTTTAGAGGAAGATGAATTTTTATAATGCAGTTGGCTTCTCTCCATGTGTACTTAAGTGTAACTATGACATAAATATATAATATTATTTATGCCATTTATACTTTAAATACATAGATATGTTTATGTCTATATGGTAGACCTTAGTGAAATATGCACATCCATTTTAAATGCTTGGTGAGGTAGATGATACCTGTATGATTCTTCAAAGCTTATAAACTTCCAGTCTTGACTATCTCTCTCTAACTGCTGATTATAGATCCACTAGCATTCTATCAATACCTTATTTTCATAGTGCCAGTGTATTGGTTGCTACTGCATCTAATCTATACCCAGTCTTTACTTCACCCTGTAAAAATTGGCTTTATTATTCTAGCAAACTCTCCCCCATGCTCACTGACTTTTACTTGAAAAAGACTATAAGAACATCACCAGCTAATCACAATTTTTTCAAAAATAGGCAAATCAGAACATAGTGTGGGCAGTGCTTAACTCTGTGGTTTGTTTTGACTCTATTCACTTTGTTTGGAAGTGCAAATGATCTTTGCCACCAAAGATCCTTCTGGATCCATGATACTTAAAGGGCATTCAGGAAATTGCAATTGTTTACATAGCTCACCTTTGGAAGGACGAAGTTTTTATTCTGTGCTTCGGTGTATAAAATTTTTCACATATATAACTTCTAACTGTACATCTTCTTTGATAAAAACAAATGGGAAAGAACTCAATAAAAGCTAGCAGAATATTTTTAATGCTTAGAAAGTTAACATTACAGTTTAATTCCTAGAGGATATTAATTTGCCAACACATCATATAGAACTAAAATTTAGGAGTTTCATATTCTCAGAAATAAAAATCTATGTCCTCATATAGAGTGCCTTGCTGGAATGAACATTTCTCGCTTATTATGAACTTAATCATATTTGATAAGTAGGCCTGAGGTCTGCTTATCATATTTCTGTTTAGTCATTACCTATGCATTTCCCCATAACATAAATTTGCTTGATAGCTACTATTTAAATTATAATTTGAAGCTCCTATTTTATAAAATAAGATAATGATTATGACCATCACAATAATTATAATTTTATTCCAGCATACACATTTTGATAACATTTCCCATTAGTGTGTCTTTCAAAACAGTATTTGTTTTAAAAATATTTCTGATTGTAAAAGTAATATGCATTCATGGTAGAAAATTATGAAAATATACTTTCTTTAAAAAATCTCTAATCACTTCTCAGAGATCCTGATTATGTATGTGTGCACATACATAAACAATCATTTATTAAACTAAATTAGGAATCATATTGCATATACTACTCTGATTTTGTTTTTTCTTTCTCTTAATAAACTATTATGGAAGCATCTTACATACTTTTTACAGTCCTTCTGAACTTAATTCTCTTTTCAATGGCCACTTAAGATTTGGAGAAATGAATACCAATTTAGAAAACCTGCTTGAAACTTTTAAACAATAAAATCAAAATCCCTTTTGATGCCAAACCAAGAACTCCTGTGGGCTCATTCTAGGCCTCAAGCTCTTTTCTCTCAACCACAAAATGGTGCAAAATCATATGAAAAAAAGTCGCAGCAAGACCTCTCCCCAAATTGAGCTCTTTAATTCAGCATGTTGACCCAGGACATGGAGAAAGCAAGTGAGCAGTGAGTCTCCCAGTATCATCCTGTGTAGTAGAACCCAGTGCATTGTATAGGCATGATGGTTGCTTTGGCCATAACTCAGAGAGATCCTGTTTATACTTGGATCCCTTTTTTATCAGTAGTGAATAGGTTGCATTTAAATTATAAACTTGGGAAGAAGAGATAAAAGGATTACAGAGTATGAGAGATGAATGACAAAAAGCAGTAAAGCCCATGCGATCAGAAGGATAAGTCCTGCAGTTCCTCTGACATAAGAGATGGATTACAATAGCTCTGAAGTGGGAGATGGTTTACTTAGGAATTTAGCAGCAATTTGCATTTAAGGAGTCCATTACTGTATTCACATACACAGTTCCATCATTGGATGACTAACAGGAGTATATGATATTTGCTTATGATTTTATTGATTCTAATAAAATATGACATTAGCATTTTTGAATCATTCTTGTTCAGGGAAAACTTACTGGCTTTCCTAGGACTGTTGGTTGAGGTAACCTGCAGCATTTATTAAACGGCATAATGATGCTGTATCTTTTTGATATTGTCCTGTGTAGCTTTCCTTTTGTGGCTCATTTTGACCTAGAAATAGTGTTTCAAAGAGGCAGGACTAGAATTAACCCATGCATGGAGATCAACAATTTCTCCTAGAAATAATTAAGTTTCAACTGTTCGGGAATTGCTCATGCAAAGACATTCATTCAGCTATACAAAAGGGAAATTGTGCTCTTAAGAAATAGTCACAACCTCATGATTTTCTTTGAAAGAACAAAGATTGCTTATGGTATTTTCTCCTTGAGCTCATATTAGACAATCTAAATACATAGGTACACATTTTTAATTAAAATTTAAAAAAAAACTTTGGCATTCCATTCCTCTAGAGTTGATAGAGAAGAGAAAATAGTGTCAATTAACAACAAAGACACATATTTCAGAAGTTTTCCCATGTGCACCCAAATCAGTGGTTTCTCCTCTGACCTTCTCTTTCTTTAAGATACTATCGTATTGTTTTCTGGAATAAATCTGGAAATTGAAGAATATTTATACCCTGGTTTTCTCCAATAACAATTTTTTTATACTTCTAAAATTTGGACTTTAATTTATAAATAGAATTTTAGGAATGATGACATCATTTCCACATGGCATTGCTCTAAGGACTAGTAAGATGTCATTATTACGGGAACTAACAGTAATGAGAAAGAATCCAAGAACTGAGCCAGTAATTGGAGAACACAATGCATCTTATCAATTCTAAACCATGCATTTTTTTCATGATTTGATATGTTTGAATCAGAACAGCTTACAAGAGGTGGCATCTTCAAATTATCAGACACTGAATTTGAAAGTTAGTAATAGCTTAAATAATTTATTTTGCTTATGTGTTCTTTCTTACTCGATGAATAAGACTGTGTGTTAGCATCTTAAGTCTAATGAACTACAGTGTTGTGCTTTCAATCTGTAATAGATGAAAGTAAAATTCTTCACTGTTTTGATAGCACTTGTAACTGGTATTCTAATAGGTCTACATAGATCCCCTCCAAAATTTCCCTAGTTAAACACACACACACACACACACACATTCTTTTGGGAAGACTTTCAAAAAAGGAAATTCAAAATTTCATCCTATTTCTACCTAGAAACTCACTTTTTTTTATATCTAACTAATAGGGCATTGAGCCAGGTAGATTAGTTAATCCACATAATTCCCTAAAACTCAATTTATTCATTAAATTTACTTCCTCCTCTACCAAATGCATTCTCAAAATTTGAGGAATAACCAAATTTGTTAATGTGTTACCTTTTCTAACCCTTATCATGTATTCTAATGCTTCTTTTCTAATGTTCAGCAATGGGAAAAGAATCCTAAATCAGAAATGGTAGCATAAGAACTCAGGTAATCCCTAAACTGAATAACTACCTTTGGTTAACAAATGATCTACTAGTCCTTAAATCTTTTTATAGTTCTTCAAATATTGGATTATAGTGTGGGTGTTCTGCATGCATTTAAAGTGCATTTTATATGTGTGTGTGTGTGTGCATGTACACACACAGTAAGCACTTATGAAGCACTTATGTACTTAATTACAAACAATATTAAAATGACTTTGTCCACAAGGTCCTAAAACCACTTACAAAGGCAAGAATGTGCTTTTAAAAGTTTCTTTCTGAGTTAATGGAGATGAAGGGAAAAGTTATTGAGGTTTGCAAATTTATTTTAAATAGATTCTTTAAGAATGCCCACTGACCTACATTTATTGAAAGAAAAACAGTCAACTACAATCGTAATTGTTATCCTGTCAAGTATTTATTAATAGACAGGCTGCTGTCATCTTTGTTTAAATGCTCTAAGTTGACAGAATTTCATTTACATTAATGGGTAGAAAGTCCTTTTCTTACTTGTCCAACAAACTAGAGACAAAGTGCCTGCCAATGTTTTAATTTCTTTTTCATGTTCTGGTTAGAGAGTGAGAAGAATGCTTTCACTCCACAGTGTCATGAATATGATAATCTATGGAAATCACGGAAAAGCAGGTACTTAAGTTAAGCATATACTGTACTACGGGAATCCCTGATGAATTCAAGTCTCTTCTGTTTAGAGAAGATGTTGTTGCCTGTGAAGTGACAGGCCGCCAGATGTTCATGAAGCAGCACAGTAATGGGCTCAGATCTGAGCATCTTCCCCAACCCCCAAAGACGACAGCATTTACTGTGGGCTACAGAATGGTCTTGCTTTGAACACTGGTGTTTACATTTACTCTTCAACTATCAAATCTTCATTTTCTTAATTTTACTTATTTAAACATGTGGAGAACAAAATTACATAACTATATGAGCAATCCTGACTTTATAGAGTGCACGCAATCTAAATGTGAAATAAGCAATTCTCCATCCTGTTAAACATGCCTAATCCATTGACTCCCTTATAAATACTGGGGTAAAAAAATGGTTTGCTGAAAGAATGGAGAGAGTGTTTACTGTAGCATCATATCAAGCCCACAGCAAAAATATTTTAAATTACATATTTAAAATAAATAAATTAAGGTATTTTCATTGTGTATATAAGTCATTGACAATGCTAATAGAAAACTAATATATTCCTAGAATTTCTATAACAATGATGTTGATAATAAAACTAATAAGTGCCTACTATGTCTCAAGATTTGGCTTCATTTTATATAATTTACATAAGCTCCATAATCCTTACTTAAACCTTACACATTATTATTCCCATTTTGTGAGTGACAAACCTGAGACCTTATGAAAGTTAAACAAAATCTGACTGCTAATTGTTAATGGAATCAGGATTGGAAGCCACACCGAGTTCAGTGACTGCACTGAGTATGAATGACTGCTCTCTGGTACATTCCTTCCTTTGAGAATGAACGGTGGGCCAAGTATCGTTCAAGGTTCTAGGGAAACATCAGCAAATGGAACTGATGAACAGCTACTGTGGTAGCTCACATCTTACAGAGGAGATGAAGATACAAAATAAACAATGTGAATATTATTAAAAGGGAGATGTGAAGAGTGTGATTAAGAGGGCCTAGTTTAGATTGAGTGATTGTAAAGTGCTTCTCTGAGATATTTTATCTGAGTCCTAAAACATGAGAAGAATCTGGCCATGCAAAGATCAGGATAGACAAATAGAGCAGTAAATGCAAAGGCTTGAAGGCCATTCAACCATACAAACGTTTTCAGAATAGTAAGATCAGTATGGCTAGAGTGTAGTGAATAGAGAATGATAAAAAATAAAACCGAAGAGGAAGGCAGGGACCTGATAAGCCTGCAGTCATGATGACGCTCTTGGACTATATTCTAAGTACAATGAAATCATTGAAAGATTTTAAGCAGAGGAATAACTTCTATTTAAGACAATTACTCAGGCTGCCATGTGGAAAATATAATATAATAAGTCTAAAGAGAAAGTACTCATATTGGCTGGGAGGTGATTGAAGTATTCCAAGAAAAGATAATTGAGCCTTGAATGAGAACTATACAAAGGAAGATGGTGGAAAGTGGAAAAATTTGGGATACATATATGTGAGAGGTGTATCTGGGAGATTTGCCAATGGGTTAGAAGGGAAAGTGAGGGAAAGAAAAGAAGCCAGAAAAATTCCAAGTTTTTTACATGAGCAAAGTGGTCAGCAATTGTTCCTTTAACTGGTGTGGGAAAGGCTGGAGGAGAAGCATACTTGGAGTGAAATAGTCATGTGTTTAAGGAGCATCCAGGACCAACCTTGGATATTCTTGTAGTTACAGACTTGATGGAGAAGATTACCCACAAAGGAGATACTCAAAGGAAAAGTAACAGAAAAGTAGGACTGTGTTTTAAGGAGGGAAAGATCAAATAGGTTTAATGATACAGAGAGAGATGACAATTAGATGAACAGAAAAATGTGGTCACAGGATTTGCAAAATAAATGTTTTTGTTGACCCTGTTATGGAAGCATTTCAGTGGCTTGTAATGGAGGGCAGATTCCTCAGAAGAGTACGTTGAGGAGCAGATGGAGGTGAGGGTGTAAGGACAGACATCATTAAGAGCACTTAAAAGAATTGCAAAAGGAAATAGATAAATGATGTCTGGAAGTGATGGTAGGGTCAAAGGGGGTGGTTTTGCTATGTTTTATGTATTTGATTTTATTTTAAAGGAGATTAAAGCATATCTGTGTGTTATTGGAAATAATCCAAAAGAAAAGGAGAGTGAATGATGGGAGGATCAGAGAGAAATTTAAAAAAAAAATTATCCAAAAATGAAAGGTATATGAGATAGAGTTCTAAAATGAATACTTTGAAAAATCTAAGATACATCCTAACAGAAGAGAAGAACAAGGGTGAGAGTGCAGATGAGGGGGAATGATAAAGTTTAGAATATGAAAGTGACTTCCATATTTTTAATGCAATAGTGTCAGATGAGGTTATCAATTAAGAATGAAGAGTGATATTTTCAATTTTAGAAGAGAGAAGAAGATATGAATATATCATTTTATAGAGTAAGAAAGCTAAAGATTAGCACTGGCAACAGCTTGTCCTCTTGGGCTGTACTGAGTGTCCATTGGCAATTACTGTGAGTATAGCAGGGGAGCAGACATATTCACCAGCCCCCTTTCCATTTCTCAGGTGCAGATATGGAGTCAGTGGATAATTGGGTTTGCCACGAACTAAGATTTTGCCTGTTGAGGACAACAAAGGGACAAGGTTGTTGTGGTATAAGAAAAGACCTTAGCTGGGCATGGTGGCACAGGCCTGGAATCCCAGCAGCTCGGGAGGCTGAAGTAGTAGGATTGTGAGTTCAAAGCCGGCCTCAGCAAAGGCAAGGTGCTAAGCGACTCAGTGAGACCCTGTCTCTAAACAAAATACAAAACAGGGCAGGGGATGTGGCTTAGTGGTCCAGTGCCCCTGAGTTCAATCCCCCATACCTGCCCCCGAAAAAAGAAAAAACTTAAAAAATCAGATAAGTATCTATCATTGCAAATTGTGATAAATGTTATATATGTTTATCTGATTACTTATGTTTGACCCTATTGCACTAAAAACTATTACAAATTCCTTGTGGACAGAAATCATTTCTGTTGTGCCCTCTAATTTGTCTTTAATGCCTAGCACATAAAATCTGCTAGACAAAAAGTAGATTCTCAATAAATATTTCTGAAGCCGTTCCCAAGGAAATAGTTTTTTAGGTTTTTCACCCAATATCTTTTCCAAAAGCACCCAAAACCTTCCAGTGTTTGGGGGTGATATAGTGCCAAAAAACTCAGGAAAAACATAGCAGTCTATGTCCAGGGGAAGGTACTGGGGTTGGAGGCCAGAGACTAAGGTTTGAAATGAGTTCTGCCTCATGCATGTTGTTGGGGTTTCTATGTCTACATGCAGAAGTGATTGTTCATGGGGCACTTTTCCAAACATTTAAGACATGTTTTTCATTTTAATATTTCTTACTGGTATTGCAGTTAGTTATATTAGAAACAAATTCCTTTCAACTAAAAAAATTAAAACTTCCACTTGCTTTATTTTCTCTCTAAAACAAATCACCTGCTTAGCATAGAAGAAATAAAAATTGACTTTCAAAATGAAAGTCATTTTATTCCAATATGTTCTAAACTATAACTCCAAATAGGCTGTTAGATTGCATCAAAATGTAATATTTTATGTCCTGTGCCATACTTTCAGGTAAAAAGGCTTAAAGCAGTCATCCAGGTGTTTCCACATAGAAAGATATTAGGTATCACATTGAATAAATATGGAAAAAATTGATTAATCTACTCCTGTTCCAAATACAGCCTGAATCCTGTGTGCATTTTCTTTTCGTATTTATATCAGTCCCATTTTTCTCATCACCTCATTTTTCTGTTTTCCTTTGCTTCCATCCCATTGTGTAAAGTAATTTTTGTTCCATTTTCTCTCATTGGTTTTTGCCCCTGACATTCTTTGCAACATTTACCCATGAAAGCAGTAGCATTTTGAAGGTGGATTTCAAAAGCAAATTATTTCATTCAAGTCCTCCTAAGGCGTTAGGAGAACCATAGCTCAGGACGCCTTTCCTTATGTGTAGTTAATATTTTGTGACATTTTTATAATTCAGAAAGCTCACTTCATCTTTACATCATTTATTATATTGAGCATAAATCAGGTTGATGTTCAGCATAATAATATAATACTCCAGTTCTATACTGCTTTACAGTTTTCAAAATAGTAAAAGCAATATTTTAATAATCTATTAATGATTTTTCTATTTCAAATAGTTGTGAAGAGCAAATTGGCAGGATGATCATTGGTATTTTCTGTTTTATTCCAATGAAGAATGAGACTCACAAGGAGCAAGTAATTTGTCTCTGGATCCTAAGGTCAAGGATTATTCTGTTTACTGCACTGTTGAAGTAGAAAGTTATGTTTTCCTTCAATATCCTAAACTCTAATGATATGAAATGAAACCAAAAGTGTGTTAGTGCAAGCACATGTTTGTGTATGGAAATCTTACTTTCTGGTGGTTTCATGCCTATTATCACGCACTTTCATTTCTAATTACTTGTGTAGTTGGTTTCTACTGAATGCATCTCAGGTGAGTTTTTAACCGGACGATAAACTTTGTAGCAAGCAGAATATTATTTGTGTGAATTTCCCAGTTCATACAGATTATAATAGTTTCATTTTTAAAATATTTTTATTTCTCCAGTGGCTTGGGAGGCTGAGGCAGAAGGATATTTTTCAAAGCCAGCCTCAGCAACTTAATGAGGCCCTGCCTCAAAATTTAAAAAAAAAAAAAAAAAAAAAACAGGCTGGGGATGTGGCTCAGTAGTTAAAGACCCCTGGTTTTAATTGCTGGTACCTAAAAAGAAAACAAAAATATTTTTATTTCAATTATTTATCAATTTCATTATTTAGTAATGAGATAAAATCCTTGATTTTATCTTTTATCAAGTAAAGCTGAAAATAGTTCATGACCTTGTCCAACCTTGGAAGTTTGATAAATGTTGTCCATGATAGTCATATTTTAGAGCTTAAATAGACTCAGATTGTTAAGTAGAAGGGAGTGAGTTATAATTTATGATCCAACCCATTGTTTCATGTATAGATAATATGACACTATCAGGGAATAAACTCTGTAGATTTCTAACTAAATTTGAAAATAAAACAACACATATCAGTGGAAGGTACTTTATGGTTCATCTAGTCCACGCTCTCATTTTACAGATGAGAAAACTGAGCCTTAGTCACCACTCTGCCATGGACCACAAAACTCGCTGATAGAAAGGCTAAGCTCAGAGCTCTCTCCTAAATCTCAAGTGAGTGCTATTTCTAATATGCCGCATTGCCTCCCCCAGCAAGATGCCTCCCATGGGGCACTGCTTCTTGAAGATGAAGTATATTAAATTCACATTTGGCTGCTAATCATTTTCTCAGCAGCTCTATGGTATTTCATTAACTGCTGCATGTAACACTCTGGCCTTTCACCTGTATTAACTTGAGCTCATTAAACTTGAGGCCAGTAATAAACAGGACTGAACTAATTCAGATATTTTGCTTCATATGTGTTCAGCATTTTTCTAATGGTTTCTACTGTGTTAAACACTTTCCCTTTCACCATTTGTGAAACAAGAATAACATGGAGCACAGATTTTAGAAAAAGGAATATGCTCTTCATATCAATCAAAAATATATTAAATACTACACAGTGCTTTGTGAGGACTACAAAGAAATATGAGTGACAGAGAAACAGAGACTAGTGTTTGAATCCTGGCTCTGCCCGCTTATTCATAGTAAGAATTGGAACAAATCACCTACCTGTTCTGAATCTGTTTTTTCTTCTGTAAATGAATGTAAATATACACACTGCATAGGATTGCAATGTAGAAGAGATAATGTTTTAGACTTTGCAACAGATCTGCTTATAACAGTGCTCAATAAATGTGCTAATGTTGATGAAGAAGGTGATGAAGATGCAGTCCCTTCCTTCATCTCTCCCTACAGCCATTATGGAAAAAGTTGATTTCCCCCCAACTCCTCCCCTACCCCATCATCACTATGGAATAGGAGCAAAGACCCTTCAGATCCAAGCAAGGAAAGAAAATCTACTTCTGGAAACCCTACCCAGTTTCTCCACTCTTTTATGTTTATTTAGACTAACAAGTAACTCTTTTAAAGCTTATAGCCTATACAGACCCAGGTAACACAAATTCCTAAATTTAAAAGTTGTTTGAGATTCTGAGTGAACAGAGGATGGTGAAAAAGGAGAGGTTTCTGCAGAGACAAAGAGGTAGATGTCTGTCAGGGAGAATGGCCACTTGGGGTGGTTTTGGGGAGGAGTTGCTGTGTCGCAGTCAGTAGTCTGTGTGGGATTGAAGATCGTGTTGGGCCCTTGCTGCAGGAATCTGCAGTCAATATTGGTTTTCTGTTTTCTTGAATGCCACATATATTAGTTATCCATGGAAACAGAACTAATAGGATGTCTTTGGTTCTATAAAAGGGAATTTAATATACAAATCAATTATTTGGTTATGGAGACCAAAAAATCCCAAAATATGCCCTCTGCAGACTGGAAGATCAGGAAAGCCTGTTTTGTGATTCAGTCTAAGTCTAAAAGTTTGAGTCATGGCAGGCAATGGAGTAACTCTTTGAGGCTGAAGGCTTGAGTACTGAGGGGGTAAGGGGTAGAAAACCACATGATTCCTGGAATCCAAAGACCCAAGAACCAGTAACTCTGGTCTCCAAGGGGTAAAGATAGATATCCTAGCTCAAGCTCCAGAAGAGAGAACTGTTTGCCCTTCCTCCACCTTTTTGTTATAACTGGGCCAAAAACAGATTGGTTAATGATGACCACATCGGTGATGGTGATCTTTATCTAGTCCATCAATTCAGGTGCTATTCACTCTGGAAACACCATCACAGACACACCCAGAAATAAATTTCTACCAATTATATGGACCATCTCTTAACCCAGTCAAGTTGACACAAAATTAACTATCATATCACAGAACTTTTATTATTTCTGATCATAAAATCTTAAATAATAATAGTGATCATCTTATAAGTCATCTAGTTTACTTTCCTGATACTACCAGAATTCCATCTCCACTATTCTTGATTATTCTATTCTCTCTGCCAGAGCCATGATCCCAAAATCCATCCTTCCTTCTGCATCAAGGATCTGATGTTTCCCTATATTCTAAAGAGTAAAATCTAAACCACCTTGCCAAGAATTCAGAGTCCTTCTTAGATTTCCCAGATTTATCCCCACTATTCCCCAGTCACTTGTGATATTTTTTAGCCATCACCTAGTCCAAAAGTCACCCTCTGGTTACTTCACTTCATTCCTGTATCTCTTGTCTCTTTCCAGCACTACATACTGTCCCCCCGCCCCCCGTTAAATCTTTCATCATATTAGTTTAACCAACTCCTTCACTAAAAAGCCTTTCTTAATCTCTAGCTGGAATTAGCTGCTCATCGGATCTAAGTGACATCAGACTCTGAATCTCTTCCTCTCCTTATCCCATTTCTCCTAATAATTACCTGTGTAATTCAGCTGAGTCCACCCAGTCCTGTCCTTCCATAGTTGCTACAAATTCCCTAGAAATTACATTCTTTAGGTTGGTGCTGGCTATAAATTCCTAATTCTGTCCTCTTACTTTCTATTGGTTTTTCTTCTCTTCAGCTGTATGCCAACCCGACCATGAAACTCAATCCTGTTTCCCTGATTTCTTCCAAATTTCTCCATAGGCATGTAAGGATGTAGCAGACTTTATTAAAAAGAGGTCATGGAGGAAGATTTAGATGGCAACAATGCAAACTCCTCTAAACAGAACAGTGACTTCCTTTATAAACGTTCTTCAACTATCAGAGCATCAGACTGTGCTCCTTCTCTGTTCTGTGCTCTTTTCTCTCTGTGTTTTTCCCCTTCTTTTCCCCCTCTCTCCTTTCCTCTGTTCTTCTGTTTCAATATTCTTCTGCATTTCTCGATGCAGGGTTATTGGACCATCTCTTCGTTTTGTTTTCTCCTAAATCATATCAACAAGAGTGTGTGTCCCAAACCACAAAGTAAAGGTGTTGCTGTAAAAATTATTACTTTAAGCAATGACAGTTTATCTCTTTAGAGAAAACTGATGAGTCATCTAAATGGTATTTAAATATTAAAATCTTAATTTTATCACTGCAGTACCTTTTACTATTATTCAGTCTTCTTAAGGCTACAAGCTGCTTAGAAAGTATCACCTCCTATTTGTCCTGGTGGCGCCAGGTCCAGCACTACATGGCACTTGGCCAAAAGCAAGTCTTAGCACCACCATCCTTCCTGGCATTCAACTGATGTCTCTCCTCATGACTTTGACATTATTTCTAATGCAGTTGCATACTCTGTCATTTCACAACAAAATGTGCTCACTTTGCTTTGCACAGAGGAGGCGCTTTACCCTCTTGCGTTATATTAAACAGAGCAGAGGGTTAGCAGTCTGGGACTCCCTGCCACCTCTTCCAGAGTGTCACCCTGCTCTCTCTCTTTCACCTGGAGGTTTTCTTCCCCTTTTCTGACCCTCACACCTCCATTGGCACTACTAGCCATGCTGTCTTCACCTCATCCTTCAGAACTTAGCTCAGATGTCACCTCCTCTTGCAATCTCTGACCCCTCAGCCTGGTTAGGTACACATTGTCATTGCTCATGTAACAGTCTGTGTCTCCTCTGCCACAGCCCTTGTCACAGGGTATTGCAATTGTTATTAACTATAGGCTTCTTAAGGTCACAGACTGTCTTTTATATATAAATTTCAAGGGTCTGGCACTTTATAAATGTTTTCTTTTAAATTTATGAATCACAGCAGTTAGGTAGGGATGACATTATTTACTTCATGTCATTTTGAATTTTAAGAGAAGCTATATCATTTAATTTCTTTTTGAAAAATCTTTTGAGATTGTCTGACACTTCAAACATCTAGCACGATTTTAGATATAATCAAAATCTTCATTGGTTCATTTGTTCAATTTTTAAAAATATGCTGAGTCTCTGTTATATGCTGAATCAAAAACTGACTGTCTAGGATCTCGAATGGAAAGATGGAAGCAATGACTTACAGGGAGCAGACAATGCAGGATTGGTGTTCTGGAGCCCCAAGAGGAGTCCCTAACACTGGGCAGGGAGGGGAATCAGTAAAGGGGATTACTTAGATGCCATGAGGGCTAAACTGAAACTAAAAGGCCAGATTGGTCTGCACCAGGTGAAAAAGGGATGGAGCATCCCTTGCAGAGGCAATGCATGAACAGACATAAAAAGACAGAACACAGTACACAATGCAATGTAAGCAGTTAAGGCTGATGGGAATAAATTGGCAGGCATGCATTTGACAAATATTATTCCATTTAATGCTTATACCAACATCGTGCATTAGCTACTGTCATTCTCATTTCATTAATAAGGAAAATTAGTAGCAGAATAGTTAAGTAATTGGCTCATAGTCACACAGCTAATGAGTGCAAAACTGTGATTTTCATGCAAATTCGACTTCTAAATCAGTACCCTAACTGCTCTGTGAATATTGGCTTCCTTACTTTAACTATGAAACATGGACTGTAATTGCTTTGATGGATTCAGACATCATATTTTTTATCAAAAGTTATATGCTTAGATTTATATTTTTAAACTAATAGTCATATTTCACATATTTTGCATGTCCAACTCCAATATACCAATTTGCACCACTGGGTTCAGCATAGCCCTATGATAACACATAGATGATACCTCTCTTTGTGTCTTCTTACTGTTTTCCCTTGCCTGAATATCACGATGTCATGAAAATTTGCTTACTTATATCAGTGATTAAATACTATATGCCTTTTACACATGAGGAAGATCTGAGTTTCTGAATCTAAACCTTGCTAAAACTGATTTTGAAGTAAAAATCAGAGTCAAATGTGAAAAACTGATTACCTTTATGATTGGGCAGAAGGATGAAGTAACTGAATTCAGACAGAAAAGAGACTTCTCTTCCCCACCTTCCATGGTGCACTGAGGCAGGCCCAGCACAGGGAACATTATGTAGATTACATCCGTTAACCTCACAATAGCCATTTTACTGACTCAGAGAGACTGTGATTCCAGGCGTTTTGCCACACTGCTCCCACTTTTTTTTATTTTGTATATCCAAAAATGACTCAAATCATTTTATTGAGTTTGTTTGTTTGTTTGTTTGTTTGTTTTAAGATCAGCTCTCTGAAGATTTATTTTCTTCCTTTTTCTGTCCAACTGCAGGACACTCACTTGAGTTCAAACACTTTTCCAAGAAACTAGCTAAATCACGCTTTGAGATAAGTACAATAACTGGGTATACTTGATTCAATTTGACACTAGCCCTTACTGAATAGCAGTAGAAACTTAGAAAATTAATCGCAATGATAACTTATACATACCATACAGAAATTCTTTAGCCTTTAATATAGCACAAAACAATTCCTGGCCAGAACAGTCATTTGATATTATATTTGTTGAAAACAATTTTCAAAAGACTGATAAATAGTATAACTATGTCTTTTGGGGAAAAAATCGATTTTTAAATACTTGCAAAAATATAGTATTTGTATCTATCTTAACCTTCATTCTGTGGGTGTATATGCATATAAAATCATGCATATAAAGGAGATAGTTTGATAGATTGTTCAGATTTATAACGATCTCTCCATCTCTCTCTCTCTATATATATATATATATTATATATTGACATATATATATATATATCCTGAAATCTTTTTTTATGTTATTACCACTTAGATATCAAAGTAAGTACTTTTCTTGCTGTTATTGTTTCAAATCAGATAAGAGAGCATGATTAAGGAAACAGAATTGATCCATTACAGTACTATAGACTACTGCTATTAGCTAACTTGCTGCCATTCTCATAAAAATTATGCAATTTAAACTGGATGATACTAGTGCCTGCTTCTATTAGCAACAAGAACCCTTTCCTACTTCATAATATGCTCAATTACCTTTAGATTGATCCATGAATAAATTATAATCCAAATAAACTTCTTTACCTTAAAGCTTTGCTGGCTTAAGGTATCATTGTTGATTCATTACGTTGTCACTTTTCTATCGGCAATGTAATGCTTTTTATGTCTGGATGGAGACAGTTTTAGTGTGAGATACTGTTATCTTTAAATGAGTAGGATTTAGCTTTTCTGGTGAGAACAAATTCATCAATGATGAATCCCTGGAGAAACTATTGAAACAAAAATCACACCATTTCTGAGCTTTGTTCAGTTCATCAGTTACAAAGCAGCTTTTGATAGTCCTAAAGAACTTTTTCCTTTGTTTAAGAAATATAGCATGACGGCAAAACCTCATGCTTTGAGTTACCGCAGGCTACGACTTTTTCTGTAAGAAAATAATGAATGAAGAGGAAAAACTCCTGCTGGTGCCTCTGTCAGACCCTGCTGCTTCTCCTCCTTCAATGGGAAATCAATTAACTGTATGTTCAGGCAGAGATTTGAACTAAATGCTTTATTAATCATCACTGATTGCACACATACACAGTGGCCAACTATGCATTTATCCTTGCTTTTTCTTAGCTTTGGGTTTTGTTTGTTTGCTTGTTTGTGTGTTTGTTTTGGCAAGATCAGAACATTCTAAATATATCATACAGAAAGGTATTGATCTACATTTTTGGAAATTTTAACCTAAAAAATTTCAGTACCCCAAAATCCTACTGCCACATATTGCACACATTTTTTTAAACTGCTTGATTTTTTTCTACTGAGTAATGCAAAATGCCTATGGTAGTTACGATGTTTTGGAAGATAGCCCTTAGCCTCTGGACTCTCCACATGGCAGTGAGTAATTAAACATGAACCCAGTTTGATTTGGCGATGCATGGTGGAAGGTTGAAAAAGCAGTCAATATTGTGTGTGTGTGTGTGTGTGTGTGTGTGTGCTTTCAACTTAAAAGAAAAATTGGGCCACAGCATTCTTTTCTTTCTTTGATTCTTCTAACTAATGTTCAAAGAAATTCTGGTAGGAATATTTATGTTAAACTGGAAGCCTCTCCTTAGGACTGACTATTAAAGATTAGCATGTTAGAATTGTAGCACTGTTAGCCAATGAAAGGCTGCATAGTATAATTTATATATGACAAATATGGTCAAATAGCACAATTACAGAACATATCAGGCTGTTAGAGATTCCCCTTGCTGTTTTTCATTCAACATCAAGGGATTTTCAAATCATCATCATAATCATGATCATCATAGTTTTTGTAATAATTTGAAATAATAGTTTGTATTTAACTATATTCTTTCTCTCCATTTGGATAAATAATAATCTAAATGGTGGGAAAAACTCTCCTCTGGTGTATGTGTAAAGAAGATGGATCCAAAAGTTCCAAGAAGTATTTCTTTTGAATAGCTTTTGCAAACTCAGGTGGAATTAGATGGTGTTGAGTGAACTATGGCCCTATCAGGAAAACAAGATAATGGTTTATAATGGGACTTGTTAACATGAGGACCTGCTGGAACAAGAGGTCATGTGTTTAAACACTTAACTATTCTTGATACTCTTCAAGAAAATAAGGTTAGGATGTAGGTGACCTTAATGTATAAGAGAAGGGTGAAAAGAATGACATTCCAGCAAGATTTATATCATGTGGACATGTGTTCACCACTTATGAGGTGTTGTCTATACACAAGGAGACATTTCTTGAGCACAAGATTGCAATCCCTAGCACCTCTCCTGCCCAGGAAAAAGTAATTTCATAAAAAGATGTTTCAAACAAGTGATATCTTTTCTCATATGGAATAAGTATTGAGAATTTATTTTATACTCTATTTTATGCTTTTAACAAGTCAGTTGCACTTATTTTATGGTAAAGTAGATACAAAATACTCTCCCCGTACATCATATAATTTCATATTACTGCAACCATCAAATATTATAATTTAGGAAAGCATTATTAAAGGAAAGAGACAAAGTACACATTTCTAATCTAATTGTATATAAATTAATTTGGTATTCAGAACATTGTTTCCATTTTCTTGACTTGTTGATATAATCAGGGTGAATTGATGATGGAAGTAACAAGCTTCGATATATCCACATAAATATGTTCTTTGCTAATACAAACGTGCAGTTGCAGCTTGCATTTTGCCTTGATTGGAACATGGTTTAAGTTCAGTTTACCTACTCTCCTGAGATCTCCAGAGGACTGGAGAACTCATTTTCCTGGGGTAGTATGCAGCCTGGCAAGTGGAGGCCAGCATTTCAAAACAAGTGTGATTTTTCACCAAAGTACTTGCTAGGTCAGAGATCAGGATGACCTTGGAGTGCTGTAGTTTTCCAAACCTCCATCAGCTAGATAAATGGGCTTTATTCTGCAGGAGCAAGAAGGTGTTTTTGCAGTCTTTAAAAGAGACCTAGCATTTCCAAGTTACAGGCTGACATGAAACATTTGGAATTCAGTGGTGTCTATCACCAGCAGTATGTGTCAGTAAAAGTGAAGATCAAAGGTTCTAAAGGAGGGGAAGGACAAAGTGAAGAGGAGATAATTGTGGGATAATGAATGGTATGAGGGCATTTTCGTGTTAACTTGAAACCACTTAGCATTTTTCCATGACGCCCAGGTATCTTTCTAAATGAACTTTGTAAAGTACAATTGAATAACCTTGAGATTTAAAACTGTGATGTGATTTTGAATACTGATGGAGTTTGTTTAAGGACCATGATGTATCTATCCTCTGCTTTTCATTTTTATTTTTGCTTCTTTTACACAAAATAGCATTTATTTTCTGTAAAGAGAAATCAATATTTTTATCATTTTGTTTTTCAGCTATTCCAGTAAATTGCAATCAACATTAGTTACAGTCTTTAAAGAAATGTAGTAAGAATTTGAACACAATAAAATAGAGACACAGATTAGAACTTCGGCACAGTACCTTTGCTATTGACAAAAACATTTGTCAGGGACTACAGCTGTGTCTATATGGTGCTAAAAACCTGATGAACGGGAAAAACCATCAATAGGTTTCACCTTCTGTCTATAGAAACCAAACAAATGATTTAACTAATAGCTATTGTTTTAAGTGGATGGATTTGGTTTGCCATTGTGAACTTTATTCCATTTAGAAATGCATTTTAATTAACATTTGTATCTTATACGTAAATATTGGTAAAGGTATTGTTCCTCTGTGTTGTTTTAATAACTAATGGACTCTTATACCTAGAAGACTAGCAATCCAAGAGCAAGGGAAGACCTTGTTACAACAGACACGAAACCATCCCCAAGTACACAATTGTTCGTTGATAATATGTGTTTAAATTCACTCATTTTTCTCTTCCATGAGCTAACATGTTGGTTTGTTTTGTTTTGTTTTTCAGTACTGGGGATTTAACCCAGGACCAAGCACTCCACCACAGAGCTACATCCTCAACCCTTTTTAAAATTTTTATTTTAAGACACGGTCTTGCTAAATTGTCCAAAGTGGCCTTGAACTTGCAATCCTCCTGCTTCAGCTTCCTGAGGAGCTGGGATTAGACATGTATACCAACACATGGCCTAACATGCTTTCTTAATTTCCTGTTTCTTTTTAGAAACTGCCAAGCTTTGGACCTTTTCTTGAACAGCGCAAGAAAATCATAGCAGAGAACAAGATCAGACAGAAAGAGCAAAATGCAGCTTTTTCACCACTTGAGAGAAAATATTTTACACCTAAAAGGCCAGTTCCTACCATCAAGGTAAACCTTAAACCAAATATATAATATGTCTATTGTACTGTTTAAATATACAAATATGATTTAAATGTTTATTTCATCCTTAAATGTATCACTAATGTTTTTAAAGTATTCTGAAAGTTTTTAAAATTTTGCCTATACTGAAAATATTTAAATTATTGAATGACATCTTTGATTTATATGTTTAGAACTTTTATTTGCATATTTTCTACTTTTTAGAGCACCATCAGGTATGCGTTCAATGGAAATTTTTGAATGTATTAAATGTGTCAGGAGATTTTAAGGTGAATTGTCTTCTCATAGTCAACTAAAATTACTGTAATGCACAGTAATTTTAACACCCAAAAAAACAAGAAATCTCATATTAGTCATGCAAAAACAGCCAAATTATCCATATGTAACACCAATTATCAGTATGGTATTTTATATTTTGGAAATGTTTTCTCTGGTTTAGCCTCAGGAAAACCCAGTACGTTTGTTGATTTGGGTCTCAGAGATTATTGTCTGGGTAAAACAAAAATCACCATTAAGATAGAATGGTGTGTGTATGTGTTACCTCTCCTGATTTTTACATTAAACTTTTGATTTTGAGAGACACGTAGGTTCATAATCAGTTGTGAGAAGTAATGTGGAGAGGACTCAGGTACCCTTCATCTAGCCTCCCTTCCCCCCCATTTTGCTGACATGGGTCTGATATCACATCTAGTATGTTGACCTGACACAGACCACCAACCCTCCTTAAGTTTCCCCACTTTCCTTCTGTGTCTGTGTGTCTGTGTGTGTTTTAGTTAGTGAAATTTTGTCACATACTTAAATCTGCATATCCACAGCCACAGTCAAGGTACAAAACTGTCCCATCATCACAGAATCCCTCAGCTGTCCTCTGGGAGTCACACCCACAAGTCCTGCCTCTTCCAAGATGGAATTTGTTAAAACAGTTGTAATGAAGAAATTGGTGTCACTGGACAGTACTCTGTCCTAAGCCACCATCACTAAAGTGAGGTCTGCAGTGAAGGGAATTGATGATTCTGGGTTTGGCGACAGCCTCCTCCACGTTGCTTTTTCTCTTTGAAGCACCAGCTGCTAGAGCTCGCCATTGGTGCTCTCAAGCAGGCCTCATAGAAACTCATCTTTAGTGAGAGTCAAGTGGAGATGGGGGTCTTAAAAGTTCTCTCCATGTGTGGGGGAGAATGGATCCTATGCTAGAAGCAGTAGAGGTTAGGTTTGATGTCACAAAATTGAAGCAATGCTGAGTTCTGAAAGTAAAAATGGAAGTGGCTGTCCACAGGCTACCACATTTCAATGCCATAATTCCAAATAAAGTGAACACTTGGGACTTCAGGCAGCATAATCACCCCAACTAGTCTCTTGAGTTGTTCCTATTAAATTAGCTGTATACTATGGAAAGGATGAACAGAATACCAATGGAAAGAAAAGGCCACGTCCTACCAGCCATCAAAAGCCTCCCACCTGGCCTTCAGATGTGCTGCGGGACTTGGGGTTTAGTGGAAATTCTCACGGGTGTCACTCTTCTTACTTGATTTGAGTGAAGTTTAACATTTCCATGCCTAGGAATCCTTTCCTTTTGGATAGGTATTTCAAGAGGAAGATATTATTTACATTTGAAATAAAAGAAGTACTAAGTGATTATTAAAGAATTTTGACCTTTCCATTCCCCTCAGACTTCAGGAAATGTGTTGATAACCTAGAAGTAAAACAAAAACAGAGCAAATAGAAAACCTCCTGTGTGGTTGAATGAAAGTTGGTAGATTACCACCCGCTCCCCGTCCCCCTCCCCCAAAAAAGAAAACGAAAATGTCAAATGTACAAGAATTTTTTAAAAATGACAAGTCAGGAAAGCAAGTAAAGCTTTTTGAAAGTGTCAAAGAGAGGGAAATTCTTCTTAGACATGATTTAGGTTCACCTTCCTCTCCTGGGCTGTCTCGACTTAGAGGTTATCTAGAGTGGAGTACCTTGTTGTCACATGCCACAGGATCCTCAGGACATGGTGGATACCATGCTACCAGCACCTAGGACCATATCGGTGCCCACACATGAAGCCACTGCTCTGGCAGTTTTCCAGTGTTTGGTGGGTCTTCTATGACCTTGACCTCTCCCAAGTCTCCATACCCATCCCACCTGTCCTTAGTTCTAGACAGATGGTGTGCCTTAACAGAAAACACATGAGGAGCCAACCATGTTGGAGTTTTCCGGGATGGGACATTTTCAATTTTTATAAGTGCAGATATCTTCTTGGAAAATGAAGAATTAAGTTTGCTATAACAAATGACTGCTCACTTCATCTTGCTTTCTATAAGCCTTTGTGCAGAGTGGAGGATGGCTTATATTTTAGAGAAGAAGAACACTAGTGAGAGAATAGGACAAATGGGTTCTGTGTTAATTATACTACTAGTCATTTGATATGAAGTGGTTATCTAATAAGAGACTTGTAATATTAAACTATTGAACAGGAATTCTCTTTCCCTCTCCACCTTCCATTCATTTCTTTGCTATTGTTTTCATATTAAAAGCATAAAGATTAATATGAAATCACCATCATCCATCTAGACTTAACCACTATTAAAATTCAGATTCATAAACTTCTCTTCTTTTTCCTATACATAAGTGTAACATTTTAAAATAAAACAATATTGGTTCTCCTACTCTTAACTATTTTACATAAAAATCTCAGGTATCTATTGCTCCTCTTTTGCATAATTTTATTTCAAGATGCTGTATCCTTACAACTAGGAAAGGAATGGAGTCCAGACATTACCACACCATCTTGCATGATGGTGTGCTTTTAATGTGTTTTCCTTTGCTGTGACAAAACATCTGTGGCCAGGTAATGTATAAAGACCAAGAATTTTTGACTCACTCTTCTATAGGCTGTGAAGTTCAAGAACCTGGCACCAGCATCTGTTCTGGTGAGGGCCTTCTTCATGCATCATAATATGGTGGAGGCATCACATGGAAAGTCAGCAAGCCTGCTAGCTTGAGTCTCTCTTTGTCTTCTTATAAAGACATTAATGCTATCTGAGAGTCCACTCTCATGACCTCACCTAGTCCTAATTACCTTCCAAAAGGACCACCTCCAAATGCCTTTAACACAAAAATGTGGGAGTTAAATTCTCAACACATGAAGTTTTGAGGGGCACAGTTCAAACCATATCAAAGAGGGTCAGACATCTCATGAAACTGAATTTGGATTTAACTGTGTTGTTTTTTTAATTAAATACTCATACTTAAAGAAAGTGACCAGGAAAAAAAGTCTTAAGAAACTATTTCCTTAAAATACAAAGCAAAGTTTGTAATGTTTAGCAGATTACATTTATGGTAAAAAAAAGTTTCCTAAATTAAGCACAGGACTACTCTGTCACACTGCCTATGTTCCAACTATGGCATTGTCCTTTAGTAGTGCTCAGTTACCTAATCTGTGAAATGGAGTTAATAAAAGAATCTGTTTCATAGGGTTGTAAATCAGATAACGTTGGAAGTGCTTTTAGCATGGCACCTACAGCACATATGTCCTAAGTAGTTGTTACTTACTCTTGTAGGAAGGGACAGGTTAAAGGGGACATGGCAAGTTAAGTGACCATCTTTTTTCATTTTGTGCATTAAAATGTACTCAGGAATGATGGGAATACATCATAAGGTTCTGGAGGTCAACCAAGTTGGAAGTTGCAGTATGGTACTGCATTTGGTGAGTGCATGATGGGAGAGACAAATGAAAATGATAGTCTTATTCATCTTCCCCCAAGATCTAGGATTCATATTGAAGGCTAAAGGACTAACTGAGTTAAGAGTAAGAGGACTATCATGGCTAGATTCTTTACATTTCCACTAAGAAAAAGAAAAACATAACAAATCAGGATTTTTGTCCTTCGTGCCTTCACATTTAATGGAGTTTTTTGGTGTGGGATAAAAATTTTAGATTTGTGGAATTGAAAATTGAAATTGACAAACTCAGAAAGTTGTGAGTGTATCCTGGAAGACAGAAAGGAGAAAGAACTGACATTTCAACTGCCTACTGTGTGCCAGACAGGAGATAGAATCTTCACATACATTTTCTTATTTCTCACTTAGCATAATCCCCTATAAGGGGATGATGATGTCTGGAAAAACGAATATGAAAAAATGGCCATAGAAGAGTAACTCGATGATGGCATGGAATAAAGAAAAAGGAAGTCTTATGAGTAAGGACTTGGTCCACAGGGTCAGAAAGCAGCAGCTTTTCTACCAAGGATGTGTTTTGTTTCATTTTGTCCCTGTTGCAGTCAGGGAGATTCCAACCTCAAGCTGGCAGCAGCGTCACGCACACCACTGTTACTGGCACTGCCAATCAGTAGTCAGCAACATCCCAGGTGTGGTGGGACTTGCATTTCAGTAGGGAGAGAGAGACAATAGTAAATAATCAAGGGAATACATAATATGCCCGACAGTGACAAGTGTTGTGGTGAAAATCCAGTAGGATTAGGAAAACAGAAATCCCTAGAGGAGCTGGTCAGGAGCCCCTGCCTGATTAAACAGCACGTTAGTCAGCACCTGATAAAGTAGGGGGTGGATGGTGTGGACATGTGGGGGAAGAGCTTCCATGCAGACGGAACAGAAAGTGTGAAGAGCCAAGATAGGAAAACCCTTAGCAAGAGACCACTGAGGCTTTTTGAAAGGGAGAATGTAAAAAATGTCTCATTTTTGCAAGGGATGGCTCCAGCTGCAGTGTTGATTCAAGAGCCAAGGCGGGCATGGACAGAAGCAGGGAGTCCAATGAGAAGGCTATTGTGACAATCCAGGCAAGAGATTGGCAGGAGGGCGAGTAAGCGGGAGATAATGTCCGAAGGCCTCCTCTGCACTGTTTAAATGAAAGGGTGTGTGTGGAAGCGTCAGGTACAGCGCAGTTCTATTCAAATGGAAGCAGCCATGCTTATTGTCATGTTGGCGCAAATCTCCTGCCCTTTCACCCGTTACTTCAGACCCCATCTGGATGACGTAGCTGTGTGGTTGTTCAGGCCCCATTGAAATTGACAGCCAAGCTCCCTGTAAGAGTCATTTCTTTCTGCATGTACCTGGGACCTTGCTTCTTGTCTCCTTATTGTTAGATTTCTTCCCTGCAAGCACCGGGGCATGCCATGTATTTCCCTCTGCTGCTTCAGGGTCACTCTTGTGTTTTCCCCAGTGTTTCCTTCTTCCCTTTCTCCTAGAGGGCCTGAGCTGCCTCTGTTCATACTTAAAGCTTGCTCCATCCACCCATGTTTATTTTTGCTTGTTTCTTCTCTCCTCCCTGCTGGCCTCTTCATGGATTCCTCTGCTTAATAGTTTAAACTCCATGATAATGCTGTGTTTTTCTTCTCAGGCATCACAGTCTATTATTCCCCACCTGCTACAGAAAGAGCCCCAGTGTCCCAGGGAGTTAACTCAGCCCCTCTTGTCTGAACAAGCTTTGGAGCCATGTGTTCAAGTTTCTAATCTACCCCATCTTCCCTGGTTACAAATGGGATGATATTTTTAAGCAAGCCATGCTCAGTAGAGCTTACCTTTTGTTCTGTTTTTCTTTCAAATGCCTCAGACATGATTTAATCATCTATTGCCTCAAGGGCAGGTAATTTCAATATCAGTGAATATTTATTGAGTATTGGTTCTGTGACCAGCGGTGTGCTGAGGATTGTGGAAGACCCCCAAAGATATACCAGGCATGGTCCAAGGCTCAGGGATTTTTGTGATCACTGTGGAGACGTACCACTCACATTTATTTATTATGCACTCCCTGCAACCAGGAGTGGTGCTAGAAACTAGAAATATAACATGAATTTTAAAAAGAAAGGAATCTATCCTGATGGAGCTCATCGTTTAGCAAGGGAGAAAGACACATGTTAAAAATTATTTACAGTTCAATCAAATATGTACAAAATGCTCTGGGAAAACACAGGAGTGAAAGGGATTAGTTCTGCCTCGGGTAATTGTGGAAAGCTTCACAGAGATGGTGATATTTAAAATGGAGTTTAATAAATTAGTGTTAATTAAGCAGAGAATTAATAATAAAAGCTAATATTTATTGAGTTCTTATGAGGTTTCAAGCACTGCTCTATGATTGTAAATTAGCTTATGTAAGCCTCACAATAACCCTATGAGATACTTGTTTTATTTCTATTTTACTAATTAAGCAATTGACAAACAGAGAGGTTAAATAACTTGCCCAAGGTCACACAGCTAGGAAGGTGTCAAAGGCAAGATTTGCTTCCAAAATCTAACTCTAGAACCTGAACTATTAAGCACTATGTTATGCTGTCTTTCACAAAGGTGGGGGGAAGGTGGCATTTCAAGCAAATCAGCATATTTGCAAAGCATATGTTCAAATATTCTTGTAATAACATTCAGCCACATAAATCCATGCACAATCCCTGATCAAGGAAAATGGTGTCAAAATGGCAAACTCATTCTTTTGTTCCCAGGAATTCATAGAACAGACAGAACTCAAAGCAATAACGAGGAATGTCAGTCAGTTATCTTGATCAGCCCTAACACAATATAAAAGAGCAAACCAGTGAAACCACTAAGAATTCCAGCTGGAGTATCAAGAGTGCTTATTCCCAATAGCACAGGATAACTAGGGTCCTTGAGAACCAAAAGTCTTTGCACCATATCATCCTGCTTCTCCTTGTTCCTTGGAGAACAAGGAACCTCAGGGCCTCAGGAGCCCTCAGTCTTACAGGGGGAATGATCTAGGCCCAAGGGACAACCTGGCATCCAGGCAGCTACCTCCTTTTGTCCTTCACCTCTTGATTTCCAGTTCATAATGACATATTGTGTGTCATTCAGGTTGCTTTGTTATGAAGCTTTGGAGTCTGTGAAGGAAACAGAAAGAAAAAGATTCGGAGGAAGAAAAGGTAGTAGAACCAGTGCCAGAAGGCGGAAGGGGAAGAATAAGATAAAAGAGGAAAGCTAGAACTAGCCTCCTGCAATGGGGTAAAGGTTTCCTTCTGCTGAAGACGTGTTCCACAGGTACACCTGTGCTAGAGAAAAGGAAGCAGGGAGTGCCTCCTTCAGGAAGGACTAGCGTGCCCTCACTGAAGACAGCTGAGGAGACATTTGGCCCAGCTAAATGTGAAACGTGCTTTATTCCCAGGCAGCGTATAACAGAGACTTGAGAATCTGCCAAACTTATAAAGTCCCCCGAATGCTTCCCACTTCTGTTGATATATATGAGAATGAATTCTCAATCTCTTTATGAAGCCAAGGCTATATCTCTAACGTCTTTGAATTTCTGGGTAGGAAAATGAATGGTTTAGGGGCACTAGTGATGTTTTCATCTCTTCTTCCTGCTGCTTCTCGTAAGAGATGAAGTGCATCTCATAAGACTGGCAAGACAATGTTGGCAGGAGACCAGTCAGCCTGATCGAGTGGTTTATTATTTCAATTGAATTGTGAAAGGAAGGAGAAAAGTACTCAGATAAAACTGTAAGACCATATTAGATACCATGGAGCATAAAGGGGATGGTGTGGAAAGAAAAATAGTGGCCGAGTTGCCCAGCAATTTTCGGAAGATAGCAGAGAAATGGGCTGGGGCCAGCATTAATATTCTCAGTTGTCTATATACCAACAAATAGCAGATGAAATTTTACCAAACTGAACTTTAAAAATGTAACAGAATTTGGTCAAAATCATCTGTTAAATCTTTTGGAGATTTGTTGAGATGTGACTCCTCACTGTAATATAGCAATGGAAAAGTATATGTTACTTAGAATAAATAGGTCTAATGGAAGGAGGCTGGGAAGGGGGAAGAGGTATATGTCAAAAAGATGAACACAGGCATGGAAATGCCCAGACCTGGGAGTGAAGTATGAAGGAAGCAGCTGCAGGGGAGTGAAATGAAAGAAAAACAGAAGTGTTGTCCTAGGACTACAAAAGAGGCCTAGTAACCAGACGGTTAATATGGACAGGCAAGACTTTGGATGAGAATTCAACTCCACTGAAAGTAACACATCTGAAAAATTATTGAATCACCTTTTTGAATATTTATTCTCACAAAAGAGAAAGGACTGGCTGCACTGGCTTATTTCTGGCAACTTATAAAAATCTGGGAACATGGTAGATAAAGGAATCTTGAAGGAAAGTAACCTCCCCATGTTAACCTAAAGTTTATCAGACCAAGGAAAGGAAGTCTGCACTCACATATACAAGTGTCCCTCATGTAGAAAATCTAATTTCTGGAACTTCAGTTCCGGAAGTTCACAAGCCCCAGTCAACAACTCTAACCTGAAGATGGATCCAGATGAAGGAGAGGTTCATTAAAATTTGATGACATACTCACTGTTGCCCAAAGTGTAAGAAAAACATAATACATTTGGATAACTCAGTGCTCAATAGTCATGCAAAAAAAAGACATCACAATACCAAGCATGAATACAAAAGCATGGCCTTGAGATTCAAGGATGGGACAAAAGTGCTAAAGTTTCAAGTGAATTGAGTTTGGAAGAAATATGAGAGAAAATAGAAATTTATTTCTGTCTATTAAGAGAAAAAAATACACCCACTACTTAGAGCAGATGCTATATATTGTTAAATTACAATCAGAGAGAAGGACTTTTCCATTCCTATTATCTTCCCCTGCATCCTTGTACAGAATGTTCTTAGAATTGAAAAGGGTCAGGGAAAGCATATTTGAGAGTTAGAGCCAAAGATAGACACAGATATCATAAAAATACACTTAGCTTCATTAAATCAATTTAAACCCAAAGCTCCGGAGCTTGCTATTTTGAAGCCTGAGCCCACCCCACACAGAAAGAATGTCAGGGTCAAGGCCAGGATCCGCACTGAAACATCACTCTCACTAATGCTCCCACCCACCCCACACTCTGTGCCCACATTCTCTTGCTTCTGGCCTATTTCTTGGTGAAGCTTCTACTTTATTTTCTGGATGATAGTCTGCCTCGGTCCTCTCATCTCGGTATTTTCAACTGAAATCTTCAGTTACCAGCTTTCTGAATACAGAGTCCATACCTCCTTTTCTAAGTGTGCAGCCCCTTCCCAGCCTCCTCACTCAAAGGCATGAGGTAAGATATCAAGAATGAGCTTCTGGCTGTATTTTTGAAAGTCCTTGTGTATGCAATTACAGTACCACACTGCTAAAAAATAAATGCTGCTTTAGGATTTTTAAAAAGCAAAAGGTAGATGGGGTAGGGATGATGGTAATGGAGAAAAGACAGGGAAAGACCAGTAAGCTTGAGACTTAATCCCAAAGAAATTCTACAAAGATCATTAAACTTTCGACTTGAGAACATTAATAAAGGAAGAAGTTCTTAAGAATCAGCATAAATTCTGTGAGAATAAATTCAGTCAGATAAGTAAATTGTCTTATTTCCTATTTGGATAGTTTTTTAGGCAAGGAGTGAACATGGTATCAAAAGAGAAGAACATGTGACATTTAAAATGGTAAAGATAAAGAATGGTTAAGTACCTAAACAGCAAATAGTTTACCTTTTACTGTTTTCAATTTTTTTAATATATATATTTTTTGAGACAAGTGTCTCACCCTATTACCCAAGCTGGCCCTGTTCTTATGATCCTTCCCTCTCAGCCTCCAAATAAAGGCCTGGGCCACCATGCCCAGCTGTACATCCAAATAATTTAAATAGTGGATCCCTTTAGGTTCGAAGTTACAGTGTTTGCCCACAATATGCTATCCTTGGTCCTGGCCTTTGAAGAGTACCTGAGAAGTATGCTAATCAAATGTGAAGACTTGAAGCTAGAAAGAACAGTTAACATGCCAAGTAACAATCACAATTTAAAAATATTTCAACTGTTTTTTTTTAAAAATGCCAAAATTTAATGCATTTATATAAATCCTAATGGAGAAAGCATGAAACATCAGGAACAGCATCAAACTCTCTAGTTCTTCACTCTTTGGTCCTAAATTTGATATCAAGCAGAAATACTGACTGATTTACCATAAAAAAATTATTTGAATATCCTGCACAAAGAATTAATTGAAAGAGATGATTCTGGAATTCCATTTGCCTTTATAATGTTAACTCTATGAACACCTGCTTTCAAATAATAGTTCTATAATTTCAAGTATTTAGCATTACTTTCTCCTTGCACACATCCACATGTAAAAAGTTCCATTAATCAGGAAAGGTTACAACAGACTGTGAAATCTTTGTGTATCCACACCCTCTATGGAATAATGAGTGTAGGCTCCCTAATCTCTACAGATGTGTATCCAAGGGGGACTCGAGTAGCCATGTATGCTTTCCTGATTATATGCATCTTTCTGCAAGCTCCAAATTCCAAGACATATACTCGAGGGTATTCATAAGCTGGCAGTATACCAGGAGGCTTTAAGATTTAAACAAATGTGCACATTTTCAGCCATATAAAATGATAATGCATTTTCTTTCATACTACTTTCTAAAATGATTTAAAATAGTTATCACTCTTTTATCCACTTTCAGATTTAAAAAATAAAATTTTCTTAAAGAACTATAAAAAATGAGGAATGACTTTTTAATAGCATATGCTAATAACATCTAAAGGTTCTAAAGACCTTGTATCATTTGGTTTCACATTAAACAAATGTAAAATCTCCAATATAGAATAAACGGCGTATTTAATGTGCACAGAATATGGACTTAGTTCCTACAATAAGATTTCATAGGTATAAATGTTGTTTATTTTTGAAAAGCTCTAAAGTTTAATAACTGTCCAGGAGTTTCCTGATAAATCATCTTTTGAGTATTTTATTTGTGATTTCGGTCATCATGGTATGATTCAGTAAAACAACTGTTTTGACTGATTTATTTTCTTGATTGAAAAATATATTTTCTATCACATGTAGAGTCTTTTACAGTGATAGCAACCTCATACATTTGCTTTCTTAAAATAGTTTTAGAAAATATTAAACATTTAGATTTCTTGACTCTCTTGTATGTGAAAATCTCATATAAATATAAATGTTTAATAAAATAACTACTAGCCCACCTATGTGCCTAATGTTATGTTTAGCATGTAGATATAGAAAAGATAAATTTATTTCAACAAATATTTGAGTAGCCATCACATTTTAATCATGTGCAAGAGCAAGATAAACCACATAATACAAAGATAAAGCCCACTAAAAGATTGCAACTTAGGAAGCTAGCTTTAGAAAATCTATAACATGAACACTTGCTAAATGGAGAATAACAAATGAGTCACCTAGGGGAATGCTTATGATCATGGTATTTGAAGTCAGGCAGCACTGGTCTGAATCCTTGCTTTAGAATTTACTTAATATTATATCTTAAATCACATTCACCTCATCCTCCATAAAATGCATGAGCTTAAACTGAAAAATGTTTAGAAATTAAGGCATTGGTCTGAAGTACAGGAAAGATTCAAAAGTTGTCTATTATCATTAACTTCACATAATAAAATATCATTGAACATTAGGAAAAAAAGAGAAGAAAGAAGGGTGGGATAGGGAGAGACAGAAAAACAGCAAAAGAAAGAGCGCAAAGAAAAAAGGAAAGTAGGTAGGTGATGTGGAAGGGTGAGGGAGAAGAATGAAAGGAAAGAGAAGATGAGAGAAGAAAAGGAGAGGGAGAAGATCACATGTTGACACTTAGGAAAAGAGAAGGAAGAATTGAGGAAATTCTCATGAAATGGTGACAACTGAGGTATATTTCCGTTTCCATTAGCTTTTCATCACTGTGACCAATTGACCCACAAGGACAACTGGGAGGAAGAAAAGTTTATTTTATCTCATTGTTTCAGTCCACAGTGAGCTGACTCCATAGCTCTGGGCCTAAGGTGAGGTAGAACATGGAGGAAGGGTATGGTAGAGGAAAGCAGCTCAAAACATTGCAACCAGAAAGCAGAGAGAGCTCTACTCAAGAGGACAAAATATAAACCCCCAAGTCATGCCCTTGGTGACTTACTTCCTCCAGCCCTTGCTACCTCTCTACAGTTACCCCCAGTTAACCCATCAATGGATTAATCCACTGGTTGGGTCACAACTCTCATGAGTTAAATCAGTTCACATCTGAACAATCTTAAATTGTCTCCCACCTGAGCTTCGGGGGACACCTCATATCTAAACCATAATACTTTGAAATACATATGGGATTTTTCAAAATGGAGATAAGAAGAAAAGTTACTTCAGACAGAGAATTCCACATAAAATTTGATGAGTCAGATGTTCCCCAGATGCATCCAGTGTAGCTGAAGTGAATGGTGCTTGGAAGTAAGAAATTACACAGAAAAAGACAACCTGATAGGAATCCTAAAATGCCAGCCTGGTGAGCCTGGACTTAATTCAGCAAATGTTTGAGCAAGATAGTGAGAAATTTCTTGTGCACCTTTGCAACCATGGTTAAGATGGCAGCATTGTACAGGGAGGAGTGAGAAAGGAAGAATATGAGGATGACGCTTACCAGGTAGGCTCTTACAACTCCTTTAGAAATGACTGAAAGTTAATGAATAATGTTTAAAGATGGTAACAGACAAAAAAAGAGAATTCAAAAGATATTGCAGGTCCAGAACTCCCAGGGTATGACAACAAAGGAGATATCGGACGGGAGAAATTTGAGTAAAATATAATTGAAATTCTAAGCTTTTCCATGACTGAAAATTTTCTAATGATATTCACAAAACTAGGAAATCTAAAGGAAGATCCAGTTTTACAATCCTGATGATAGATAGGTTCAGTGAGTGGTGAGTTTGCACTACCAGTGTTTAGAGAGAAGACTCATGTATAGCTGACAAAGGTGAACCTTGAACTTGTGAGAGCTGCAATTCACGACAGCTATATTGACTCAGACATCAAGTGCCCACCTGCAGAGTGCAGTGGAGTTGGAATGGCAACTTCGACACATTGAAAAGAAAGTAGACGAGACAGTATTGAAACTTTTCCTATTCTCTTATAGCTTGAGAGTACACAAATGAACTGTATAAATAATGTAAACTTGGTCTCAGTTCGAAAGCTCATGGTAATGAGCATATTGTCATTTAGAGCTCAAGTAGAAAATGAAGTAAAGAAGGGTAACCAAGGTCATAAAAGAAGTGCAGAAAATAAAATACCAAAGAGAATATAGAACGATGACTTTAAGTAAGAGTCAAAACCTCCTCCAGCATGGACCTTGAATTCAAACAAAAGATTTTTATTTTAAAAGTTAAAACACAAAAGCAGAAAATCTTGACAGCATACTAATTTGACAAACATTGTTACATTCTTCTGTTTTGTTTTGTGAAACAAAGTGTTTCTTATTGTTGATGAAACATCCTCTGTGCTTCACATATTAAGCATACTTCCAATTAATATGGAGAACAAAGCAATGTGTAACTGTGTGAAAGATCTTCAGCAATGAATGAAGAAACTTTAGTTCTTTAAAGTAAAAGAGCATTTAATTTAACTATTGGATCAGCCTAATGAATTAGCATAAATTATAATTTTTAAATAATACAATATATTCTTCTAACATGACAGGTGAGTGTGCTCTCAAAACATTTTTTCTAAATGAAAATCTAGAATTCAAATACAGTGATGTAAACATATAGGATTTGGACTTTTATTCCTCTCATCCCTAGCAATCTAAAGTTTTCTAGCGTAAATATATTGGCTTTTAACAACTTGCGTTACTTTTAAAATCTTTCAGCATCCAAACCTGAGAAAAAGTAAGCACCAACAACATGAAAGGGTATCATTTCCCCTTCCTGCTTTCTGAAATTCTGTTTTAGGTTATCCAGTAGAAAACTTATTGAATGTAGTCAGTTGTCTTTTATTTCTAAAGTTATTGCCCATCTATCAGAAATATGTAAGCTACAAGTATGGAAAGTTCATCTAAGTACTATAATACCTACCGTCTCCTATTGCAACATTATATAAAAACATGGAAATTTGAACTTATATTAGTTATTACATGGAAATGTTTTAAAACAAGTGATGAGTACTCATGCCCGTTTTTTAGGAGGTAATCGGAAGAGCACTGCAGTACCTTGGAGCATACAATCAACTGAGCATCACAGAGCACGTTGTGGCTCTGATTGATGAGGAAATGTGTATCAACTGTGGTAAATGCTACATGACCTGTAATGACTCTGGTTACCAGGTAAGAATCCTGCTGGAATAAGATTCTGTGAGGCATGTTTTTTCTGGCTTTTCTCTTCTTTCGTTTGTTTGTTTGTTTGTTTGTTTGTTTTGAGGAAGTGGGGGTGAAAGTAGGGGAGAAAAGCATCTTTTTGTTGCTAAGTGTACAGGACAAACCAGATACGCCAAATATTGTTTCTCTGCAGAGGCACGTCTTTCTGTCCTTATAACATAGTTCTTTATTTTTAAAATCATAATATATTAACTATGCCACTCTCTAGTGCACAGTATTATTTTTAATATCATTTCATCATCCATAAAATTGGAGGGAGAAATCCAGCTGAAAAGAAACACAAAATGATAGACATGAGTAAAGCACATGCTTTGATCCTAAAAGAAGGCAGATTCCTTCAGCCTAAAGAGAATTCTCTTCCACTCAGAGCTGATTGCATTTACACTACAGTGAAAAAGGAAAAGCATTTTTCAACAACTGGTTGTGCAGGTTGGTCCCAGGAATTCTTTGCTGCTGGTAAAGACCACAAGATGTAATCTTTGCCACATCAAGTGAGTCATTGTTACTTTCCAGGTCCTTATTCCTCAGCTCAGAGTCTACCACAGTTAAACAAAACAAAAGGAAAGGAAACAAAAAACAAACTGGAGATTCAGCTTCTTTAGGGTGGGTTGTCCTCTTGAAAACACATTCTTTGAACTTCTCCTTAACTTTTTATTTGCCTCTTCCTTTATCTCCTATGCATTTATAAACTGCTGTTTTTTACAGAGCATGACACAACTATGACCATGAACTAGTTGAATTTTAGAAATGAATAAAAATTATTATAACAGTATCTTTAAATATAAGTTTTTTCTTCAATGGCCTAATATACTGTGAAAGAATGTTTTTACTATGTGGAGTTTCGAGAAAGCAAATTTTAAAATTTGCTAAAAACTACTAACCTATTAAAATTGGTAAAACAATTTTATTGTTAAACGATATTATTTTTATTAGTTAAGATATATTCTTTAAGATATACAGAAGCACAATAAAATAAGATATTTTTAAGAAATGATGACTGGAATTTTCTAGATAAATAATTAAATGACCCATCTTTAAAAAGTGAAGTCCTAGCATTATCATCGCATCATGGTAGTAATTCCTTAAATCTTAGCATAAAATTCCTACTTTGGAATTCTAACCTTAAACAACTTTAGTAATAAGAGTCCTATTAATGAAAAAAGGATCACAGTTATACATTAGAAAAAAATTTGGAAAGTGCTTCTTTGGCTCTTTTTTCTCAAAATATTAAAAAATAGAAAATTTAAAGTTTGGTTGAATGTAAAGTTGAATATAAAATTAAAACTTTAGTTGCATGTGAAGTTTTGCATTTTTGCAAGTTTTTAAAGTATAAGACTTTCTAGCATAAGTTTTATCATTTTTATCAATTACTTCCTCAAATTGCTGCTTATAAAATTGGGATACATAAGGAAAATAAATCACTTTTACTCATCTAATCAGCAACCTGAAATGTTTTACAAAGCGTAACAACAACTTACGTGGACAAATTATCTCATGATTTGTTATAGCTACAGTTACTATTCAAATAAATCAAACCTTTTGATGTTAAACAAATATCATGATTTACAGTGGAAACAGGAAAAAAATTATGGTTACATGTAACATCGTTTGAGTGTGAATTTCTTAAGCAGCAGCAATAATAATAGAATATTGCAGGTGGCTTTGCATAGCCACAAGCTCCACATCCAAGGACTCAACAAGGCTCATATCAAAAGTGTTCAGGAGAAAAATTGCATCTGTGCTAAACATGTACAGATTTTTTTTCCTCATCAATATTCCCTAAGGAATACAGTAACAATAATATACGTAGCGTTTGCATTGTGTTAGATACTACAGTGATAGAGAAATGATTTAAAGTATATGGGAGGGATATGTGTAGGTTATATGCAAATGCTGTACCACTTTATATAAGGGACTTGAACAGTCACAGATATTGGTATTCATAGGGGGTCTTAGAATCAATTCCCAATGAATACCAAGAGATGACTATATGTTTTAAATTGGATTATAACACAAATATGAGACAGAAAGAAAAATCACAATCACAGAATTATTTGAAAATATGTAAGATTTGCAGACCAGGCTTCAAAGCATAAGTGGGGCAGGGACACCTACAGTCCCACATAATTACCCTCAGCCCTACCTAGTCATTCCAAATTGGTCTGAGTGAAAGCACTGTATTTGTTCTTCAAGTGAAACTGAAGATCAGTTCCCTAGTTCCTCTCTGCCCCTGCCACTTGCCCTACACAGTTGCCCTGACGTACCTCCTGGGTAGAAACCTGTGCCTTCCCCCAGGACTCCCATATTGCTCCCACTGTTGAAATGGTTTCCAACAGGCAAATCATTATAATGTACAAAAACTCTCAAGCCTCATTTCACACTGGGTTTGTTTATTGTTTATCCTAGATTGAAAGAAAAAGGAAGATGTTATCACTAGTTCTCTCATGA
Organism: Glaucomys volans; assembly: GCA_020662805.1. Lineage (NCBI taxonomy): Eukaryota > Metazoa > Chordata > Mammalia > Rodentia > Sciuridae > Glaucomys > Glaucomys volans. The sequence goes on from JAJEJO010000640.1 coordinate 1,160,265, forward strand.
CTGAGGATTGTCATGGCCAGGGTGGGACACCAGCAGTCCCGGTGATGGGACACCAGTTGTCCTGGCTATCCATTCAATGATTTGTCCCCTTGATGATGGGACAATGTCTAGAAGTAGCTTGGAAATCCTTAAAACACAAAGCAATGTGTGTGTGTGTGTGTGTGCTATTAATTTTTTTATTTGTTCTAATTGGTTATAGAATTAGAATTGAATATGAAAATAGAGAAATAGAAAAATATTGTATATTAATATCAGAAAATATAAATTTCTCCTTTATTCTTTGACTTAAATGTGTGTGTGTGTGTGCTATTAATTTTTTTATTTGTTCTAATTGGTTATAGAATTCTACAAAATGCATTGTAGAATGCATTTTGACAGATTGTAGATAAATGGAACATAACTTCTCATTCCTCTGGCTGTACATGGTGCTGAGCCACACCAGTTGAGTAACCATACATGTATGTAGGGTAATAAGGTCTGTCTCATTCTGCTGTCCTTGCTATCCCCACTGCCCCACTACTCAAAGCTATTTTTTTTCTACTGCTTCTTCTAAAACCTACATGCACTATATGAAATCCAAACAGTTGCATTCTTGACCCCACCTGACAGTAACACCTTCACTGTCAAGAATGAGAGTGTTAGGAGGAAAAGGAGAATGTGTAAAAACACCCCAACATCCTCAGGTGGAAGACACCCCATCCTTGTTTGATGGGCAAGACCTGAGCTCTGCTCAGAACAAAGAAAACTGGAGAGTTACTGTGCTATGAAATACTCCCTCACACAGGAAAGGAAAATACCTCTAAGGAATTTTGAACGTTCTGTTTCTAATTTAAAAGGATTTTGTTTCTCTCTCTTTTTTTCCTCCTCTGTCAGTTCAGCTGTTGCTATAGTTGCACTACAGTGGTGATGGCCATGCTTGTCTCTGAGTGCAGCTCCATTGCAATGGAGAAAAATGTTGATATAAGATGGGGGTATTCTTGACCCCAGTGGGCAGTGGCATTAATTCTCTTTATTTCTGTTTACAGGCTATACAGTTTGATCCGGAAACCCACCTGCCCACAGTTACTGACAAGTGTACAGGCTGCACTCTCTGTCTCAGTGTCTGCCCTATTATCGACTGCATCAAAATGGTTTCCAGGACAACACCTTATGAACCACAGAGAGGCTTACCCTTAGCTGTGAAGCCGGTGTGTTAAGGCGATTTGCAAGACAGTTGCAGTGAACTTCTCTGTCACCTACATATGCTTATCTTTTAAAATTGTAATCATTGCATTCAGTTCTTTCCAAATATATACAATATATACAACTTCTAACTGAATTTCTAAATTAAAAAATGTCTAATGCCAGTGCCAATTAATGGTCATAAAACAGAACAATTCTTTTCTGAGGAGAGCTGTTAAATACTGTGTAGCAGTTAATTGGATGTTCACTGTCAGTTGTCTATTGTGAAAAATTAACTTTTTCATGGCAATTACTGTGATAATTTCCAAATAGCCCTGTGCTGTGCTCCATCTTTGATTTCTAATTGTAAGAGAAATTAAGTATTCTGGAACAAAATACATTTTAACATACAAGAAAATGTTTCCAATGAAACATTTTTTTATAATTAAAAATTAACTTTCATTTTTAATACTGTTTCTCAGAAAATGTAATTAGCACCATAGAGTACAAATGAAGAAAGCCAAGTAATTATTTGCCATGGCAGGAAAAGAAAGTCCAAAAGAGGGTTTATAGAACTTCATGAAGGCCCCCTCACTGACACAGCTTCTTTGCTAGGTACTGACAGTGAGAATATTTACCACTCACGCCTGAGACAGGGTCCAAACTGCTCACTAGTGGACCACATGACGTTCTTCTTAAAATATTTAAACTATGTTCCTAATGAAATAAGATGTTAGGATGGCGCTCTGGTTAATGCCACCCTTTGGCTGTGCACAGATCTGCTCTGTCTGCTTTTAATAGTAACCTTCATGATTATAGCAATTAATGTTCAAACAAAGCCCAAACTACACAGGACTGAGTCATATGCTTCATTATTCAAGAATGAAAAATATGGTATTGATAATGTACGTGCAGTGTGTGAAACTGATTTGACTATTCTCTATTTTACCATTTATGTTTAATTTCAAGTCAAAGAATAAAGGAGAAATTTATATTTTCTGATATTAATAAACAATATTTTTCTATTTCTCTATTTTCATATTCAATAAATAGCATTCCATAAATTCACTATCTCTTCTTTATGGCACATTTTAATACGAATCTATAAGTAGTAAATCAGAAAGTAACAATCTGTGGCATATTTTTATGATAAAATGCAAAATCTAGAAATCTGTATGATTGAATAATATCAAATAAAATTGTATTAAGTATTTTAGACATGGTCTTCTGTTGCCTCTTTTGTTAATGCAACCTCATCCAACCCTTTAGATTTCGAGATGAAACAGGTTTGGGTTAGTTCTACAATGAATTCCATCCAAATGTATGTATAAGGCTATTCAAAGCTAATAAGGGTGGTAAAGAATAGCTCTTCAAATGTTTCATCCCCTCTCCTTTTTACACTCTTTCTCTAATGAATTCAGCTCTACTGTGCCCAAATGCATCCTTCAGAGGGAGCAAAGTTAGGTACTACCATTTTTCCCAAATGAATGAGGACATGATTATCTGTTCCAAATCACAGTGCTAATTGGGTATATTTCTAGATGCCCTTGGTTATGTTTACTCTACCACCAGCCTTTCCTCTTTCCTTCATCCAGCCATTGTTTATTCAACAAACGGTCCAATAACTACCATGTACCAAGCACTCAGCTGGGGTTGAGGGTATGAATGTTCCCTGTCTTAGTCTGTTTGGGCTGCTATCACAAAAGCATAAACTGGGTGTCTTATAAACAATAGTGTCTCTTTTTTTGTCACTGTTCTGGAGGCTAAGAAAGTCCAAGATTGACTCACTGGCAGATATAATATCTGTTAAGGGCTAGCCTCTGATTCATAGATGTCATCTTCTCATTGTGTCCTCACCTGGTAGAAGGGATGAATAAACCGTGGGCCTATTTACAAGGGCACTCATCTCACTTATGAGTATTCAACCCTCATGACCTTGTCACCTCTCAAAAGGCCTACCTCCAAATTCTATTCCACTGTGAATTCTATTCAGCATGTGAATTTTAAGGGAACCAGAGCACAGCACTAACCTCATGGCTCTTCTAATGCAGAAGGAAAACAGGCATGTAACAGTTTTTTGTCACATGTGACAAGTGCTGGGAAAGCAATCTTGAGAGGCAGGAATGGGTCACAGGACCAGACCAGAGAATCTGGTTAACGAGTATTTCAGAGGTGTGAAAAAGCTGGAGTATTCAAGAAATCACAAGATCTTGGAATTAGCTAGGGCAAAAGGACCACGTGGAGGCAGAAAGAGGCACAGATTTGGATCATGTTAGAATCCCTCAAAGTCAGAATCCACATTTTTACTTATTCATTCATTCATTCAAAAATTTTAAGTGACTTCCTTATGCCAAGCACTTCCTAGTTGATGGTGATTCAACTCTGAGCAAGACAAACATGGTTCTAGCCATAACTGAGCTTGCATCTCAGTGGGTTGACACAAAACACAAGCAAGTAAATCAAGTGCAAATGATGGCAAGCGCTCTGGTGGTAACAGTGTGAACCTAAGACAGAGACAAGGCCCCTTGTTCTTCAATGAGTGGGCAAGTAAGTCCTCAGGATGGGAAGGAGCCAACCACATGAAGAAGAGGGAAGAGTGTGTTCTAACAGTAAGATAAGAAGTGCAAATGTGGAGAGATTAGAAAGAGCCTGGATTATTCAAAATACTAAAAGGGTAATTTGAGGTACAGTAGTAAAAGGCAATTCCTAAAATCTATAAGAATCATGGAGTGGAAGCAGTCTTCAAGAAGTTCCTTTATATTCTTCCCCCTCTCCACTAAGGTTTCAATGGTCACTTCTGCATAGAAATGCCAACAGCTGCACTTCCAAGTTGGACTTCTATTCAAATACCTGACCACTTACCGTATTTAAGTATTTCAAACTCAAATCAAAATAGCTATTCCCTCTACACTTTATGTCCCCTACCTGCATCTAGTCAGTTACAGTATCTAAAATGTGTACCCCTAATGCATTTCCCAAGATTTCTCTGTCTTCCCTTTTTACACACTGCCAGGGTTCATTCCTCCACTATTCATCTCCCAGTTCTCATAAACCATCCCACTCCCACCCATTCAACCTCTGATCTAGATTACTTACCAGCATGAAAATCCACCAAGCTCCTCCACCATCATAAAACCCTCAAGCCCCTCCATGTGTTAACAACTTAAAATGAAAATCAAGACCTCCTAATTAAGCCTCCCACTACCATTGCAACGGTATGTGACCTTACAGACATACCCCTGGGCTCTAACCAAAGTAGGAGGATGAGTACAGTCTTTGGAATTTAATACCCTGCTGTCATTTAATTGCTGGTGCCTCAGACAATGAAACCTCAACTTCCTAATGTGTAAAATTGTTATTAAAATGATTTATACCTCCTAAGGTCATTGTAGTATAAAAGTCGATAATTCCATTGAATCTGAGGGGCTCATTGAATAAGCATTCAAATATAGTTTTCTTATTTTAAAACATCCTATATGAAACATTGTAAAAAAACAAAGAACTGTTTTGAATATATATCATATTGTCACTTTTCTTAGATGTTATGAATTTAAGATCTAAATGTTCATACCAGAGCTAGTTGTAAATCTTTCTGGTTATCTCATTAATAATGGGTTAAATAAGATTTTTAACCTGGTTTACTTTTTAAAATGTTTATGCTACAGTTCATTTACATTATACAAGTTACATATTATAGTACATAGGGTATTTCAATAAAAATAAAAATGAGACAAAGGTTTATTTTATATAAGTACTCTGATGAAAGCATTGTCACTATAATAAAATAATTTCAAAACTTATTCTGACTTTGTATAATAGTAAGGAAAAGTCTTACTTGTAGATAATATTTTTATATAAAACATGAATTTTATACAAAACAATAAAAATAGAGAACAAATTTTTCTAGTGCTGTTTTAAAATTACCTAGACAAAAGTAAGTAAATAAAGCCAAATTGAAATGTAAATAAAGCATCTCATTTAATCACACAGGAATTTGTTCATTTAGGGGTAATCAGCCCCATTTCATAGATGAAAACAAGAAGACTCAAGGAGTTTATATGCCTTCCCTAAGAGAGTAAAATCAGCATTTATATTCAACCCCCTATTCACCCACCCCACAGCCCACTATACATGTTCCTTCACTTTACTTGAGCCTCTCAAAATTTCCTGCTAACATGAAAATAAGTGTTCATCTTACAAACTCAGAATATTAGGATCTCTTTCTGTCACTTGCTGGGTGTGTGAACTTGGATATGTTAACTTGACCACTAAGCTTCAATTTCCTCACCTAGAAAATAAAGATAATAGTCTCTCATTAGTAAGTTAGATATAATTACCCACAGCGGTTATTTGTGGACATAGAAATTTCAAGCACAATGGCTAGATTCAAAGTCAGATGGTAATAGCAGTAAATAATAGTATGAATTTTTACACTAACATTTATCATAGCAACTTGGAAAAAAGTTCTTTTGTACAGTAGAAAGACCAAGATTTTAAGTGAAAACCAAGATGTCTCTTTCTGCCAGTAATAAAATCTTAGTAATATAATTTAACATACAGAAACACACATATATCGAAGGTAAAAGGGGATTCTATTAAATATATCTACACATCCAAGATATTCATATATATCTATACATATGTAAAACATAAATAAAAATGAAATGATCTAATTTTACCTTCTCAATTATGAGCTATTTATTGTTGGGGGAGGGGAAGGAAATTGGAAGACAAAGCAGATAAGTGACAATTTAATTGGTACATTTAATTGGAACTGTATTTGCTAAGGAAGTTCAGTAGACTTGACTTTTAGGCAATACTCTCTGTCAGATCATTTTGCTGAGGGTTATATATTTTGCTATAGTATGGGTAATAGCTTTTGCATGGTCTTAGTTTACCACTAAATGGCCTGGTAAAATCATGTAATCGTGTTGTCTGAAAGGTACTGCCCTTAGCAAGAAACTTATTACCTGGCAGAATCAGATCTACTTCTATCCTATGAAGTTAATCCAATTAACAGGAAAGCCATTAGACAGACTATTATCCACCCTGAGTTGTAACATTTTCCTCTTACCCGCAGATGCACACAATTCAACAAATTGCCTGCCAAATGAAAATTTGGACAAGATTCTAAATGATTCTGGGAGGTTCATGTAGTCTATAGCCCTCTCTTTTATTAATTAATGCAACACCTTTTTTATGTAATGGATTCTCTCCTTAAATTTTAAAAATCACAGATAATATCTCTAAATTGAATAGTCTCATTTATGAAGGAAGCAAGTATGGCTGACTGTTCCTTTGAGTGTGCTAGGCTTTCATTAACTTGTCTGGAGCTTTTGAAACTGACATTATCTTACCTTGCATTCATATTTATTACTCTTCTCATATGCACTATAAAATGTTGTGCCATAGAAGGATCCAATACATTTTGTCCCTGGTAAATAGTCTATAGTAGTGAGTCATCCTTGTTTATGAAACCCATAGTTATTTATTTATAGAATTTAAATTGTACTTTTCCATATGGTGTGTTCTGCATGAACTAAAAGCCATTTGTGTGTTCTTGTCTTTCTATAGCTCTGCCTTCTTTATTACATCACAACTGGTGCATTCCACTATCATTGATAAATTCAAGTTTGTAAATTGCTGACCATACTCAAAGATTTGTGAAGATTAATATAATTTAAAATTAAGATAATCTCATAGATTAATCAACATATGGATCAAGACTCCCTCTTTTACCAATACTTTTCCTTTAAGTATTTCTGTTGAAAATCCTCTCTACCTACCTATAAGTAGTGTTGGCTTATTCTTACCTGTCCTTCTATGCTACCTCTTTGGAACCCAGGTATTTGGTCAAAAGTAAAGCACCAAATATTTACATACATATACACACAAGAGTGTGCATAAACTCACAACTATATTGAAATTCAAGATGAGTGAAAAGTCTGGGTATTTTTCCTGAAAACATAATAACCTGAGTGGAAGATAAGAAATTGATTCGATTTATGCCTTTAGACAAGAAACTCAAATATGCTTTTTCCTGTCTTTTAAAAGATCAACTTTTGAGGAATGGGTAGGGAAGAATAAAGGAACTTTGGATTATGCAGAGGGGAGAGAGAGGAGGGGTGGGGAAGTATGGATGGGAAGGATGGTAGAATGAGACAGACATTATTACCCTATATATATATGTATGAAAAAAATTTTTTAAAATAAATAATAGCCGGGCGCAGTGGTGCACGCCTGTAATCCCAGCACTTGGGAGACTGAGGCAGGAGGATCGCAAGTTCAAAGCCAGCTTCAGCAACTTAGCAAGGCCCTAAGCAACTCAGTGAGACCCTGTTTCTAAATAAAATACAAAACAGGGCTGGGGATGTGGCTCAGTAGTCAAGTACCCCTAAGTTCAATCCCTGGTACCCACACCCCCAAAAATGAAAGAAATGCAATGGAGGAGGCTCCTGCTCCCTGGAAGATTATGAAAATACAAGTCACAGAATAATAGAATAATAACAGACTAGTGGATAAATAGACAAGTAAAACATAACAAAAACTTCAGAAACAATCCACATACATCTGGAAACTGATATGTGCTAACGGGTACATCAAAAATTAGTAAAGATGATGGTTAAAAGTGAAAGGATTTTTTGGAGGACTATTAAAATATTCTTAAATTAATTATAACAATGATTGTACAATTCTGTGAATATATTGAAAGTCATTGAATTATGCAACTTAAATGGGTGAATTGTATGGAATGTGAATTCTATATCAATAAATCTGTGAAGACTTTAAAAATAAATAAATAAAAGATCAACTTTTAAGTAAAATGGGAAGGAGGGGTGTTATGGTTTGGATGTGAGGTGTCCCCCAAAAGCTCGTGTGTGAGACAATGCAAGAAGGTTCAGAGGAGAAATGATAGGTTTATGAGAGCCTTAACCCAATCAGGGAACTAATCACCTGATGGGATTCATAGAGTGGTGACTGAAGGTAGGTGGGGCATGGCTTTAGGTGTACATTTTTATTTGGCAAGTGGAGATCTCTCTCTCTCTCTCTCTCTCTCTCTCTCTGCTTTTTGATCATCATGTGAGGGTGAGCTGCTTGTCTCCTCCACTCTTCCACCATGATGTGCTGCCTTACCTTGAGCCCTGAGAAATGGAGCCTGGTGTCTATGGACTGAGACCTCTGAAACCATGAGCTCCCAAATAAACTTTTGTCCTCTACTGTTGCTCTGGTTGGGCCTTGTTATAACAGTGGCAAAAAAGCTGACGAAAACAAGGGGTTTAAAGATGTGGGACAGGACTGTAGAAAGTAATTGTGGATGATTTTATACTCCATTTCTGTTTTGCAATATTTAGGCGACCACATCTTTCTCCTCCTTCTCATGGGCTGGAACGTTTTAATGGGCTTTCAACCAATGTGTGTGTTAGTTTTTCATCACTGTGACAAAGCACTAGAGATGAACAACTTTTAAAAGAAAAAATTATTTTGACTCATGGTTTCAGAGGCTTAAGTTCATGGTCACTTGTTCCTCTCACTTTGGACCTGTAGTGGCCCAGTCCTGCTAGATCATAGCAGGTACACTTGGCAGAGGAACTGCTCACCTCATGGCATCAAAGAAGCAAAGAGAAAAATACAGGAAAGAGCTGGGGTTCCAACATGCCCATCGTGGGTACACCCCCATGATCTAACTTCTTCAACTAGGACCCGCCTCTTAAAATTTTTACCACCTCCCAATATTGCCACAGAATTTTGGCCAAGCCTTTAGCATATGAGACTATGAGGAACATTTAAGATTCAAAGCATAACAACCAACATATGAAATTGGGTGGGGAAGAAATTGTAATGAAAATTTATTTTCTCTTTTGAGACTATAAATAAGTATAGTTTTATCATACTCCAAAGTTTGGCCAACAACTATAGCCAATGACAGTGCCTTCTATTGTGATATAAATCTTAGCTAACTCTTAAAATAAAACCTTCAAAAATTTCTTAAAGACAAGAAGGTGGTATCTTTACATTCTTCTCTCAAGACAGTTGTCTAGGAGACCTAGAAAATGAAGAACATCCCTACAAAACATCTAATAGCAAAGATAAATTTTAGATACTGAAAAATATATTATTGTCATCCCTACTTCTTTAAATTTCAAACCTATATATAAGAGTGCTTATTGGATGTGAATATTCAAATACAAACCCTAAACTCAATATGCCAAAATCTACTCTATGTGTTCCTTAGTTTGCATCTTCTCTCCTTCCTGCATGTATATCTTCACCCTTCTCCCAGTCACCCAGGATCAACAATTATATTTTATATTTGCAATGAACTCTTCCTTATCTTTCCTCCCTAACTCATCCTTTTCTTTCCTGCCCAATACCAGTCAGTCAGGATGTTTGCTTTCAAGTGACAAAAAAAACCCCTCAAACTGGTTTAGGAAAAGAACAAAGAAATTTGTTGCCTCACATAACTAAAAAAACCCAGGAATAGAGTTCACTGAAGTTTTTACTAAATCCAGAGTTTCAAACAGTGGCCTTACCAGAGCTCAGTTTCCCTTCATCTCTGTTTTGCTTTGTGTGGCTTTATTTTCAGGCTTCACACATGACCCCCGGAGTTCAAATTTCATATCATCTTTATTGTTCTATGTGGTAGGCAGAACAATGGGCTGCTCCCCCCTCCCAAAGTTACCACATTTCCTGGAACCTGGGAATATATTGTTACGTGGAAAGGAGAATTAAGTTTTCAGATTGAATTAAAGTTACTAATGAGCTGATCTCCAAAAATGGGGCAATTATGGTAGATTATCTAGATAGGAAGAATGAAATCATAGGAGTTCTTGTAAGTGGAAGAAGGAGGCAGAAGAGTATCAGTGTGATGAGATCTGAGCTAGATTCAGCTGGTCATTTGGAAAAGGAGGTAGATCAATCAGCAAAATATGAGCAGTCTCTAGAAGATGGCGAAAGGAAGAAAATGGATGCTTTCCTGTTACCCCTGGAAACGAATGTAGTATACCCAGACCTTGATTTTAACCTGGTGACACCCATTTTAAACTGCTTTAAGCCACTTAGTTTGTGATAGTTTGTTAAAACAGCAGTAAGAAATTTATATATTCTGCAAGAATAGGGAAACTTCTGTGGCACTCTGTCTTTCTTCTGTGTCTCTGCTATGAACAAATTTATCTAAATGCATGATGGATGCACCAACAAAATAATAATAAATTATAGTCTGTCCCTCTTTATTTTTCTTATCATTTGCCATTTCCTATCAAATCTGCCTTTGAAATATGTATTCCCATGTCTATCTCTATTCTCACTGCCCTGTTTCAGGTCTTTATCAAGGGATTAAAAGAGATTAATTTTAAAATCTGTTCTGCTTCTTTTCAGGAGGCTAGTATTTAAGATATAAAGAAAAATACTTAGCTACTTACATGATCTTAGAAGTAAAACATGAGCATTCATATATACACAATAAATAATCGATGAAACAGACATGGAAGATGAGACATACAAAAAGTAAATATTTTTCAAAGTTTTTTTATATGTTGTCCTATGTGCTAACTTTATTTTTTAATAAATTCCTTTAATTAAAATTAGCACATTCAGAAAATTGCATAAATTGTATTAGAGTTTATATAGGAACACCACAAAGGGAATCTTTACTTAATAACACTTATTTATTTAACATTTATTTAACCACCACCCAAATCAAGAGATCTCCATGCATTCTTAATCCTCTTTGGACCCCTTCCTTTCTCCACAAAGGTAACTGATGTCCCCATCTCTCCTACCCACTAATTTTGCCTGTTTTTGGACTTCATACAAATGGAATCACATGTGTATTTTTATTTGACTTGCTTCTTTCATTCAATATTATCTTTGGTAATGACACTGATGTCATTGCAGAGAGTAGTAATGTGGTCAGTTTCAATGCTGGGCTGTATTCTATTGCTTGAGTATGTCATGAATTTGTGTCCTCGGTATTATTGAAGAAAATGTGTGTCATTGGCAGATGTTTTACTATTACAAATAATGCAGTTATAAAAATTCATATGTATGTCTTTTGGTGCACAAATTTATGCATTTATTGGATAAATAACTAGAAGTGGAATTGATAAATCATAGGAATCGGGCATGTTTAGTTTTATTTGTGCTACCAAAGTGTTTTCCAAAATAGTTATAGCAATTTACACCTCGCCAGCAATATTCTAGTTGCATCTCATCCTTGCTAACATTTCATATTATAAAAAATTTAGTTGTTATGGTGGGTGAATACTGGCAAACATTGCATAAATAAAAAACAAAAGCACCAGTCATGAAAGAGAAAGTTGATGGTGATGACATTAAAATTAGGAATTTCATTGTACCTAAAGACACTATTACAAAAATGAACAGATAAGTCACAAAGTGAGGAAATATATTTGCAATACATTTAATTACAAAGGACTCACATACAGAACATTCAAAAAACCCCTATACACCAATTTAAAAAAAAGACAATCTTCAAGTGGTCAATAAAGGTGTGAAAATGTGCTTAACTTCATTGGTTATCAAAGTATAGAAAATTAAATTCTATGAATCCAAATCTGGGTTAAAATGCAGATCTCCAAGACAGAATAAAAATCTGAAGGAACTATAGCAAGTAGAAAATTCTGAAGCTGCCTGGCCTCTAACTAGATTGTGTAATTGAGCAGTTAATGAAATTTAGCCTACAAGTTTCATGCTGAGGCAAATATGAAGTACTCTTAATCTTTATGCATTGTAAAAAGATTTATTTATGAAGGGGAGCTTATTAATTTCTGCATCAAGTGATATTTTAATGAATGGATGACTGTCAATTCAGAGTCTAAAAGTCAGACTTCTACTAGGTTCTGAATGTTTGCATCTCCTCAAAATCCATATGGTGAACAACTACCCTGCAAAATGGTGGTATTAGGAGGTGAGACTATTTGGCAAAAGTCATGAAGGTTCCTAATAAATTCTAATGGGATTAGTGACCTTATATAAAAGGCTCCAGGGAGCTCATTTTCCCTTGTACTATGTGAGGACCCAGCAAGAAGGCAGCATCTATGAACCAGGAAATGGGCCCTTTCAGACACCAAGTCTGCTGGTTCTTTGACCTTGTATTTCCCAGCCTCCAGAACTGTGAAATATACATTTCTGTTGTTTATAGCCACCCTCTGGATGGTGTTTTGTTATAGCAGCTTGAATGGACTAAGACTTGTGCTTAATGAAAATGTTCAGGGTTTTAAGCAAACCAACACAGAAATTGTCAGGCACTTGAAAATTTTAGGTGACTTGTTTGACACAACAACAGTAAAGAAAATCATACTTTGTATATTACTATTTATTCAACCATTTTTTTTTGCAATAAACCCTTTATTGACATATAATCATTGTACATATTTATGAGTATAGTATGATAACTCAATACATGTATACAATGTATGATCAAATCAGTGTAATTTTCATTTCCATCTCCTTTAAGTAGCTATCATTTCCTTGTGGTAGAAACCTTCAAATTCCTCTCTTCTAGTTTTTTCTAAAAATATGTAATAGTGAACCATAGTTATTACTTTATTACCTTATTATATTGTGGAACATTAAAATTCCTCTAACTGTATTTTGGTACTCATTATCCAACCTCCTTCTCTTCTCCTACCCTTCCTAACGTTTGATGAAAACTATCATACACTTGCACATATGAGCAAGTCAACCAAATGTACATTCAGCCTTGATGTGTTTACAAAGCAACACTCTTCATTGCTGTTCTTTAAAGAGTAGGGATAGTATCGCATTCATCAAATAATAATTAAAAAAGACTCTCCTATGGCAGGGCTGTCCAAATTTTCATGAAGTTATTGGGCTACACCCATCACATTGAGCTGTTGGATCAATTTCATTAGCTGGGAAGCTGGATTCTTTTGGTTACACAAAACAGAGACTCACAAAGATGATCTCATATGACAAAGTATGGTGAGGGATATGACAGCAAAGAGTCTAATTAGGGCGCTGTTATATCCGCTTAAGCAAGAACTTTTGAGTGCTGGGACTAATAAGGCAGCATTCATGGGATTAGGGAGGAGGAAATGGATTGAAGAAATATTTAGCCATGGAGTTGAGAACAATCACATATATTTATTAAGAACCTTTGTAAAGTAATGGAAAAATACTAGAAATACTTAGCGTTATAGTCATCTAATAAAATGTCAAACATGATATATTGAAAATACAGATAAAGGCAATCTTAAATCCATCTGGGGAAAAAATGATGCTTAATAGAAGATATACACCATATGTACTCAATTTGTAGAGGATAATATAAATTCTGGAATTAAGCTCTGTATTTTTGAATCCTGGCTTTGCCTCTTAACTTGTGGGAGGTATGTGATAATTTAGACCTCAGTTTTTTTTACTGTAAACCAAAACAGAAAGGAGATTACTGACAATGACACAAAAAAATAGTAGTCACCACAAGTCAGATGCATTCCAAATACTGTGCATCTAATCATCCTTTCATTCATCGCAATGAGACTATGAAATAGGTGTTGTTATGATCACCATTTTAGAGATGAGAAAACTGAGGTACCAAGATATTAAATTGCACAGCTCACACTGTGGTTAATGGAAGAACTATCATGAACCCATTCATTCCAGCTCCTCAATGCACACTGTTGATCAAGATGCCACTCTCTCAAGGACCAACTGCTCAGCGTTACTGTGAGGTCTAAAGGAGACAATGCATATAAAGGGCTTAGCACAGTGCCTATATGTAGGAAATAGGTTTTCTAAAAAATTTTATCAGCGCATTATAGTTGCACATAAGGGTGAGATTCATTGTTACATATTCATATATGCATATGTACATATAAACAATATAACAATATAATTTAGCCAATATCATTCCCTGGTATTTCCCCTTTTCCTTCTTCCCCTTCCCTCTGGTCTCTTTCCTCTTCTGATCTCCTTTTAATTTTCAAGAGATCTCCCACTTTTCTTTTCCTTTTACCTCTCTAGCTTTCATATAGGAGAGAAAACATATGACCCTGACTTTCTTAGCTTGACTAATTTCTTTTAATATAGTGTTCTCAAGTTCCATCTATTTTCTTGCAAATTACATAATTTCATTTTTCTTTATGGCTAAATAGATAGAACTCCATTGTGTATATAAACCATGTTTCGTTTATCCATTCATCCACTGATAGATACCTTGGCTGGCTATTGCAAACTGTGCTGCTATCAAGATGGGATGAATGTATCACCATAGTCTGATGACTTTGATTCTTTAGGACATAATACTGAGGAGTGGTATAACTGGGTCATATGTTGGTTCCATAGGGTCTTCTCTGAGGATTTCCATAGTTTTGTAATAATTTACAATCCCACCAACAGTGTCAGAATGTGTGGGAATAGTTTAATAAGTATTAGCTTAATCATGCAAATACTGTAATATGAAGTGCTTTTAATATTAAGAAATGATAGCTATGGAGAATGGTACTGCTGTGTGGTAGGATCTGCTGGTCGGACAACCTAAAAAGTACAAAGGGAGGAAGAAGGTGGTGGTACTGAAATAGAAGCCCAGGATCTCCATGTCCAGTTTCTCTGGTGCAAGGAGTGATCTGGCCCATGTTGAGGGAGGGCTTCATAGTGTGGAATTTGCAACCTGGGTAGATAGGCGAGCATGAATTTGTGCAATCAATTGTCATTGTCCAAGGAATAGCTCCAGGCCTGGCCTTATGCCAGATTTCATAGAGAATACAAGATTGGAATATTTTCAAAATAAGAGTTGTAGCAGATAACTCTTGATTTGGGGGACAGATTTTTCAGGTTAGAACACCAGCTCTACCACTTAGCAGTTTTGGACTTCGGGTAAATCACTTTCCCTCTCTGTGTTTCACTTCCCAAGTCTATAAAAGGGGGGAAAAAGGAAATGATATTTACCCCTGTAAACACAGGGGTGTTTACAGATGAAGAGAGGTGCTCCACATAGGCCCAGGGCAAGTGCTCCACCAATGATTCCCCTCTCCCCTGCTGATGCCCTGTCTGCTCCCACCCACACCATTGACCTGCACTGACATCCTTGACACCAGCACCAGAGCAATTGCTTAACTAGGTGCCTTTCAAACTTTTCTTTCTTTTGTAGCACAATACTTTTAAAAATAAATTTCACACCAAAATCAAATACATGAAGCACTTCCATGTCTCACTTAGCATGTGCTGTTTCCTTTCTGTACGCCACTTCATCATCTCATACTTGGAACAAGTTTCTTTTCCTTCTTCAAAAAATAACTGGAGCCTTCTCTCTGAGGACATCCCTGACTGTAAGAATTAATCATTCTCCTAATAAACTCTTTGCTTGCTATACATCTGCCTACCAGTGGACCAGGCTGCAAGTGATTATCATATTTATCTTTGCATTTCCAGAACCAGGTGCAATGCCTAGCAATAATAGGCTGGGTACACAATAAATTACTTTTATAACAGCTTTATAAAATATAATTCACAGAACAGACATTTAAATCAAAAAATTCAAAATAATTTTAGTACATTCATAGTCAGGTAATAATCACCGTAACTGATTTTTATCACACCAAAAAGTAATCCAGTCCCGTTACCAGTAGTCCCTCCCAATTCACCTCTGTTCCAACCTTAGGCAACACTAATCTACTTCCTGTATCTATGGATTTGCCTTTCACAGATATTTCATGTAAATAAAATCACATCATTTGTGCTCTTTGTGACTGACTTCTTTTGCTTAGCATAATATTTTCAAGGTATATCCATGTAGCAGCACCTGTCAATACATTTTTATGGCTAAATACAATCCTATTATATGGACTTAATGTATTTTATTTACCTCTTCATGAGTTGTTGGACATTTGAGTTGTTTTCACTTTTAGGCTCTAATGAATGAAAAATCCATGCACAAGTTTCATTATGGACACATTTTCATTTCTCTTGAGCATATACTATATCCAGCAGGGGAATTTATGGTTCATGGGACAACTGCTTAATCTTTCAAGGTAGTACCAGACTGTTTTTCTAAGCATCTATGCCCTTTGCCATTCCCACCAACAGTGAATGAGAGTTTTGATCTGTCCTCATTCTTGCCCACACTTGTCATTCTCTCCCTTTGGATTATAGCCATCCTAGTGTTATGGTTTGGAATTGGAATGTCCTAAAGTCTCATGTGATGATGTCTTGGTGTAAAAGGCAGCAAGGTTTAGAGGTGGGGCTTTATTGAATTGATTAGATCATGAGAGCTCTAACCTCATAGTGAACTGACCCATTGTTTTCTGCATGGACAACCGGGCAGTGGTGGGAACTGTGGATGGTGGGGCATGGTTGGAGGAAGTAGGTCACTGGTGGTTTGCCCTGAGGGTATTTCTTTTCCTTGGCCCTTTCCCCTCTCTCTCTTTTTAATTCCATTAGCAGAGCCTCTTTCCTTTCATGCTCTTTTACTATAATGCTTTGCCTCACCTTGGGCCCAAATCAGTGGAGCCAGCAGACCATGGAATGAACTCTCTGAAACCATGAGCTAAAATGAAATTTTCTCTAATTTGTTTTTCTCAGGTGTTTGTCACATCAACAAAAGCTAACATGCTAGTGATGAGAAGTAGGATTTCAATATGGTTTTGGTTTACATTTTCCCTAACAGCTTATAATGTGTTGTTTTCAAAAGCATCTTTTCATGTACACATTTCCTATTTCATACCTCCTTTAGACACAGCCTGTTCTTATTTTTAATTTCCTTGTCTTCGTATTATTGACTTGAAACTGTTCTTTATATAGTTTAGATACAAGTCCCTTAGCATATAATTTGCAAAAATGTTTCCCATTCTGTAAGTTGTCTATTCAACTTTCTCAATAGTGTCCTTTGAAGCAGAAAAGTTTTAAATTTTGATAATATTTAATAGATCTATTTCTTAAATTTTGTACTTTGTACTTTTGGTGTAAATGATCTAAATTATTATTGCTTAATGCAAGTTCACAAAATTTAGGCCTGTTTCTTCTAAGATTCTTATGATTTTAGCTTTTACCTTTCTGTTTTGATTGAATTTGAGTTGATTTTTTTAGATGGTGAAAAGAGGGATTACAACTCTATTCTTTCGCATGTGGGTATCCAGTTGTACCAGCCCAATCTTTTCCCCCAAATCAAATTTAGGATTGAACTTAACACCACTGGGCTCCCCTCTTCAAGAAGCACTATGCCAACATTGAGAGGGGAACTGGTGGTACCAACAAAATGATAATACAAGAGGAAGGCAAGAGCCAGCTGGGATCTTGCCTGGATTTCTGGACTGAACTCTGATATTGAACACAGAATTACCACAAATGGTGGCCTCTATTCCTGTGAAAGATAGTTAAAATTGAGAGCTGCATAGGACCTGAATTTCTGGAGGGGCCTAGTCTTTCCATTCATATGCAAATTCCAACAATTATTGATCACCAACAGGGTTAGAACAGAAACAGATGCAGGTTCCTTTATTTCAAAAGAAGAGAAATTTTAGTCTGATAAGAAATAACTAAGAAACCATGGCAGGACCCCTTGAAGTTCCTCCCCCACTATCTTTGATAATGGCATCCTGGTATTGGTTAAATTTGTCTATTAGTTTCTAAAATAACATCACTGAATTTCCCTTTCCCATCCTTCTTCTGTCTTGTTCTCCATTCTGAATCTGAGGGCCTGGCTTCTCTGTAAGTATTACTGAAATCGCCAGACTCAGTTATCAGAAGGATCTGCACCACCTGCCCTCAGATGCTGTCCAAAAAGTCCGTGTGAAGATTTCGAAAATGTAAAGTGTTTCAGTCACCACGTCTTATTGGAGTGACTGAAACAAGCTTTGAGCTTGACACTTCTAAGATGATCATGATAACATTGACATGAAATGATATCATTCATCAAAATTTTATCATTTATCTCTAAATTGCAATTCATTGACATTATACTAGAATTGTTTTCTTTTCTTCATCTGGCAATATTTTTATGGAACTACACAAATACACACATGTGATATGTTGTATTTATGCCTTTCCAGTTGCAAAAAAAAAATGCATGAAAATTCTAAATGAATGTTTATAAATCTCATAGAATTTTATGCATAAAGACCTGGAAAAGTTTCTCCCATTACATGAAGAAATGTGCTGGGGGGCCACTGTTTGCTTTAATGTGGAGCACCATTTTGCTGACGACCTGTGGAAGGCAAGCGTGCCCCGCCAGCAGCTGGCTACCTGGCAGACTCCGCAGGCAGCTGGGGAGGAAACTTCAGAGTTGCTTCTGGGTCTTCCACATAATTAGCCTGTTTATAGGCCATCTGGGTTGCTTTGATTTCACCACTGCCATTTCTTTCTTTCTGAAGATTTTCTGCGTGTCTCTTCCTCTGGGACTGAGATCATTAATAAAGCCTTCCTTAGTCAGGGACACTAGCTGCTTTAATGTGTCTGGCAACTCTCTGCCCCCCTGGATCCAGCTCATTATGAAGCACCCTACAGACCAAGGGAGGGCGGTGTTTATATTTGATAATGCTGTCATCAAATTAACAGGCCTCGTTAGAAGGAAATTACAGATTTGGGGCTCCCTAATACAATAGATTCATAGAAAAACTCATCCAAAGAATTACAAAGCATACTTAAAAAGAACGATTGCAAGAAGGGCTGCATTTTAGCCAGGCCTGCTCACATGGGTAGAGAGGCTGAACTATTAGTGCAGTACTAATCAGTGTCAGTATGAATTTTAACCTAATTTGAATATCCTCAGGCCTCACCAGCCTGTGTGGACCAATGAGGTCACATTAACATCATGAAATACATTTCAGTGGTTAATTAACCCTCATCTGCAAACCTGAAAATGCCAGTTCCTTTCCTAGAGCACCTTTTCCTCAGTTTCCAACAACAAAAGGAGTGCCACACCTCCAAGGGATAGCACTCTCTCCTATCCACCTGTGTCCAGGCCTGCTGGTCCTAGGGACACAGGTGCTCCATCATTCTAAACCTAGGATCCCACTGAGCTGACTAAATTCCCATTATTACGTCCTCTGCCACTCACCACAGTCACCAAAACTCTTGGTCCTCTTAGTGCTTCATCACCTCTACTGTAGAGTGAACAAAAGAAACGCTTCCTCTATTCCTCGTATTTCCTTCTTTTAAAGGATTCTAGTAAGGTGGTCCTAAAATTTATGGGGTCTGGAACAAAAATGCAAATGGAGAAGCCCCTTCCCAGCCCAAATCTTTTTTTCTTTACATTTGCTTTATTGCTATTTATAAGTGGCCTAAGACACACACATGTGGACTCCTTAGCCTGAATGTTAAAGTCAGGAAAAGCAAAACAAACAAAAATAAAACCTCTCATTTTCCTCTAATGGTCTCATCCCTCTAGCCCAGGGATGTGCACACTATACAGTAGGACTCCTTTGGGAGGGGACCTGGGAAAGAGACTTGTGCATTAGAAGAGCCAGGGGGCTATTTGGGATTTTGTGTTCCTGAAGCAGAGTCCCATAGGTCTCCCCTTGCTAGATATACCTGAATCTCAGCTCAGGCCTAAAGTAGATAGCCTTTTATAGTAATGTAGCCATGATACTTAATCATTTGTCGAATTTTTTATAAATATCTATATGATAATGGCTGCTGTGAGAAATGTGCAGTTTTGGGGAGGACACTGTGTGTGCTGCAGTGACCTCCAAACCTGTTTTTCACATGAGCTCCTCTTTAGGATCTTAAAGAATAAGAGATGAAAGAGAAGTCGCTCTGGTTGAACTGGTTATGAATGAAAGTCCTAACTGTCTTCATTTACTCTTTATTCATGTATTTGACAGGAACATAAAGACAGACAAGAACTCTGCTTATAAGGACCTTATAGTCACTTTTCCAAAACACGGAACTCTACAGCACACACTTTGAGAACCCCAGCTTTAGAAGAAGAAGAGCACATGTGTTTAAGCAAGTTCCTGATGCTGCTACGGAGCTACAACAAGCCACTGAACTTGAAGAATTGAGGAAGACTACAGTATTCCCCTCACAGGATTGTCCTAAGTACTATGATAACTTTTAAGCCAATTAGCATATTGCTATACTTCTTTAGATGTCCATACTGTCTTCTTCCTCCCCATTTGGTATTGATATGGCTGTTTCTATACTTTGTGGTGCCACCAGGGTCCAGGAGAAGCATCTACAGGGAGGATGGACAGTCAGGAGTAGATTTTTGACTCTGAAACAAATGGAAGTGGTCCACCTGTATGGAATATGTAAATGTGTATCACAAATAATAAAGTACATATAAGAAATGTACAGTGAATGATAAGATTGGCACTTATACCTAATAATTAGTTGAGTTTAACAACCTAGCTTATTCTTTATATGTCTTCCTAACATGTCTTTTTATTATCATTAACTCAAGAGCTATTTGGTGATTTCTCTGTGCCAGGGATTGTTTTAAAGTTTTTATTTATATAACTTATTTAATCCTTATAATGCAGAGATGGAGAAGCCTAAGCCTAGGAAGTGAGGTCATTTGTCCATGGTCTTGTGGTTAAAAGATGAGAGAGCTTAGATCTGACCCCAGTCAATCAAACCTCGGTGTTCATACTGCTAAACCCCCCACCAACTTCCACTGATCATCTGTCTCATGCTATTCCTCCTTAAAAACCTCCTTTTATATTATCATCCTTTTCTTTAGTTGTCAAATTGCAAATCTTCCCAAGTATGCAAATCGGCTGCAATGGAGTCATAGACCTCGTTTTTTCTTGGATATAATGGCACTAAAGTTCTTTTAATGTTTAAAAAAAATCAAGGTATTTCACATCCAATCTTGATTTCTAAATACTTTTGAAAACTGAGAGTCAATAACCATTAACTCTAGAGCAGGATTTGGGAAACCATGGCGGCTGCATCATGGCTTCCAGTTTTTATGAGTAAAATTTTACTGGGACATAGTCCATCCATTCAGCAATTACATTGTCTATACTTGCTTTCATGGGTGTCAGTTACATGATCAAATTGCAACAGAAGAATGGCTGAAAAACCTAAAATATTTACTATCAGGCGGATTGCAGGAAAAGGCGGCAGACTCCAGAGCTAAAACTAGAAGTAAATTCTTCTCTGGGTAGGGAGTGAGCTCTCTAGGTCAGCAGATCATCCAGCTACCCACCAGACCTTCATTATTCCTGTGTTTACTTGCCTGGTCCCTGCTGATGGCAAAGTGTCTTCTCTGTTCACAGGTTTTTAGACCCTCTCACCAAGTCAGCTCTTATTTCTCTATCTTTCCTTCAACCAAGTCAGTCCCAGATTCTCTCTACTGTCAATCAAACAGCCACACATTACCTGCCCTGGTTTAGCTGGAGAAATGTTTTCTCCCTGTGTAAAGTTTGTTGGTTTTGTCTCTCCAGGGCAGGAACATTTCTTTGCTTCTTTTGCATGCCCCTAGGGCCTGGCACTATGTGAATAAAACAGTAGACACTTGGTAAATATTTTTATTTGACTAATTGTTGTCAACCTGATCTACCCTAACCTTAGAAAAGAATAAAGAGTACTAAAATAGATGTTTTGCTTCAGGAAAAATCTTGAGAAAAAGATGCATATTTCCCATCTAACAGCTAGAGGAGTCACCTGTAGTCAGCTTCGCCTAATCACCTCGCTGCTCTGTGAGCAAAAGCAGGGTGCCTCCGCAGGGTGCCTCCGCAGGGTACAGCAAGAAGTTCTATCAGGGTGGCAGCCCTAGCAGTCACTCCCAGGGCTTTTTAGCACCTGTGTAGCTCCACATCTTGGGGCCAATTCTCATTACCTTAGCTTTTAAACACAATTATCTAAACAGAATGTGCAATAAGAAAAAGAACACACAAGGGGCCTGGGCTCTCAAGCCTTCTGGCCAATGTACTTTTTCTGTTTGCCAGGAAAACACAAACAAGCTAAGCGGAGTTGTTTAGAAGGTTGGAATGTTCGCTGGCATCAGTTCCTAAGTGCAGAACACTGGGTCTAGCAAGTCACCTCTCCTGGCCAAGATCCCCTTCCTTCCATGATGCTTCAGTGATTTCTGTCTCTGACACTATTTCTAGGACTTCATTTCCAAACAAATGCCCTGCACATTTACATACTCCTTCACTGGAGTATCAGATTACTAGCATCCATGTCTTGCTTAGATCTGAGAGCCTTGTATTTCTTTTATATGATCTTGTATATTTCTTATAATTTGTAGATATTGACCTTTCAGCATCCCAGAAGTATCTTATTTTCAAGATAAGAAGAAAGAAAAGGGAGAACATCACTCTAGAGTTGTCCCAAGAACTATCAACATTACTGAAGGAGCGCAATGTTGGGACAGTTCACTGGGGAAACCAAACTGAACACTAAATGGAAAAGTAGATAAGAATCCAAGGTGGAAGACTAGAAGCATCCTGCACCTGCCTGCTTCTCCAGGAGACGAAACCAAAAAAGCAGGTATACAGCTGCATATTGAGATGGGCAGCTACAGAGAGTGCTGAAATTCAATAGCAGAAGAATGGGGACCTAGCAAAACCCAGAGATTTTGGATAATACAATAGTAAGAGAAAAGGTACCCTGATTCCTTTCGTTATGGCCACATGGCCACGGGAGTGGAGTATCCCATCAGTGGGGTTATAGGTGAAAGAGAGAGTCCCACAGAGCTCCACTAGTGCATCTTGCCCACAGTCTAAACAGATAAAAGATCTGCACAGTGAGCTAGCTATGGGAAAGGCATTCACAGCATCATGCAGCAAATTCTCAGGGTGTTTTAGGCAGGAATCATCTTGAGAAAGGTCCTGTTGTCTGGGTTTGCACTTCTCAGGAGACCAGATATCCCTGCACCTTCCTATCCTCTGGGACTCCATGTCCACTCCAGTGCAACACCTCAGCAGGCAGCTGGTCTTGGCCAGACAAGGGAGTGGTGACTCCAACACAAACCTGCTGAGAGTTCTATGTTCTGGAAAATGCAGACTGCAACATGAAGGAGTGCACTCAGTGCTTGCCTTTAAAATCAGTGGTTTAGAGAACCTGCACTCTGAGTTCAGGGGAGTGAACATTTCTGGGGTTCTGTGCAGGAGTCAAGTCTGAAGGCATCAGAATCAAAGGGAACAGACTCCAAAGTTCCTACAGCCCCACTCCCAGCTGAGATCTTCATGGCTCCATTTCTCCTTCTCACCCTCAGAGGCAAACAGGACTTGCTGCCACCCTGGTGGCTCCCACCCTGAGTGCACAGCCTAAAAAGATGCAAAGAGAATCCTTCCCTGTGATGCTCTGCATTCCTCACTAGTTTCAGCTTCAAATCTCTCCTGTGGACACCTGGTAGGTGCAGCCATCACTCAGGCTCTGTGAGTGCACACACCAGGAAGTCCTAGAGGGAAGTTTTGATTAGGTTGGGTCAGGATCATCCACCCTCCCTATCCCATCCAAGCACTTCAGTGGGAGGGAATTTTTCTTTTTAATTTTGTTTCTGTTTGTTTAAACTTTTAATTACTTTCTCCCCTTAATTTTTCCTTCTTTATCTTTTTTTCTATTTTATTTTCTTTTTCTTCCTTTGCTTTTTGTACTTTTTATAAAACCATTGAATGTTTTCATTATTTCTTGTGTATTTTTTTAACATTTTATTTTGTTATAGATTACTTTTTCCCATTATTTTTTGTTGTTGTAGTTGCTGTTGCTGATGGTAGTTAAAAAAAATGGTGCTAAAGATCAAGCCCAGGACATTACTCAGGTTGACTGCATACTCTTCCACTGAGCCATACTCTAAGCCCAGCTGAGAGGCAGTGTCCCTCGCTCCAGTTACAACCAGTCCAACTTGAACCTTTGGATACTTTGATCTAAAGAATAAGAAGGGCCACCCAAACTAAATCTGGAGGACATACACAACTTAAATAGATCAATTTCAAGCAAATAGAAGAAGTCATCAAAAGCCTACCAACAAAGAAAAGTCCAGGACCAGATGGATTCACAGTCGAGTTCTACAATATCTTCAAAGAAGAGCTCATTCCAATACTCCTCAAAGTATTTCATGAAATAGAGGAGGAGGAACCCTTCCAAACCCTGATACCAAAACCAGAGAAGGACACATTGAGGAAAGAAAATTTCAGACCAATATCCCTAATAACATAGATGCAAAAATTCTTAAAAAATTTTAGCAAATCGCATACAAAAGCATATTAAAAAGATAGTGCACCATGATCAAGTGGGTTTCATCCTGGGGATGCAAGGTTGGTTCAAAATCTGGAAATCAATAATGCAATTCACCACATCAATGGACTTAAAGTCAAGAATCACATGATTATTTCAATAGATGAAGAAAAAGGATTTGATAAAATACAGCACCCCTTCATGCTCAAAACACTAGAAAAAATAGGAATAGTAGGAACGTTCCTTAACATTGTAAAGGCTATCTATGCTAAGCCCACAGCTAACATCATTCTAAATGGAGAAAAATTGAAAGCATTCCCCTTGAGAACTGGAACAAGACAGGGATGCCCTCTTTCGCCACTACTATTCAACATTGTTCTTGAAACTCTAGCCAGAGCAATTAGACAGACCAAAGAAATTAGAGGGATACGAATAGGAAAAGAAGAGCTCAAACAATCTCTATTTGCTGATAACATGATTCTCTACTTAGAACACCCTAAGAATTCCACCAGAAAACTTCTGGAACTCATAAATGAATTCAGTAAAGTAGCAGGATATAAAATTAATGCTCATAAATCTAATGCATTTTTGTTCATAAGTGATGCATCCTCTGAGAAAGAAATTAGGAAAACTACCCAATTCACAATAGCCTCAAATAAAAAATAAAATACTTGGGAATCAATCTAACAGAAGAAGTGAAAGACCTCTACAATGAGAGCTACAGAACACTAAAGAAAGAAATTAAAGAGAATTTGAGAAGATGGAAAGATCTCCCATGTTCTTGGATAGCAGAATTAATATTGTCAAAATGGCCATACTACCAAAAGCGCTATACAAATTCAATGCAATTCCAATTAAAATCCCAATGGCGGACCTCATAGAAATAGAGCAAACAATCATGAAATTCATTTGGAGGAATAAGAGACCCAGAATTGCTAAAGCAATTCTTAACAAGAAGAGTGAAGCAGGGGGTATCAGAATACCAGAACTTCAACTATATTACAGAGCAATAGTAATAGAAACAGCATGGTATTGGCACCAAAATAGACAGGTAGATCAGAATGGTACAGAATAGAGGGCACAGAGACAAATCCACATAAATACAGGTATCTCATACTTAACAAAGGAGCCAAAAACATACAATGGAGAAAAGATAGCCTTTTCAACAAACGGTGCTGGGAAAACTGGAAATCCATATGCAGCAAAATGAAACTAAACCCATATCTCTCACCCTGTACAAACCTCAACTCAAAATGGATCAAGGACCTAGGAACTAGACCAGAGACCCTGCACCTAATAGAAGAGAAAATAGGTCCAAATCTTCATCACATTAGCCTAGGACCAGATTTCCTTAACATGACTCCCAAAGTGCAAGAAATAAAAGCAGGAATCAATGATTGGGATAGAGTCAAACTAAAAAGCTTTTTCTCAGCAAAGGAAACAATCAGCGATGTGAAGAGACAGCCTTCAGAGTGGGAGAAAATCTTTGCCACACACACTTCAGATAGAGCACTAATCTCCAGAATCTACAAAGTGCTCAAAAATCTTTACACCAAGAATACTAATAATCCAATCAATAATGGGCCAAGGCAATGAACAGACACTTTACAGAGAAAGATCTACAAGCAATCAATAGATTTATGAAAAAATGTTCAATATCTCTAGTTATAAGAGAAATGCAAATCAAAACCACCTTAAGATTTCATCTTACCCCAATTAGAATGTCTTTTATTAAGGATACAGGCAACAACAGGTGTGGGTGAGGATGTGGGGAAACAGGTACACTCATACATTGCTGGTGGGATTGCAAGTTGGTGCAGCCACTCTGGAAAGTGGTGTGGAGATTCCTTAGAAAACTTGGAATGGATCCACCATTTGACCCAGCTATCCCACTCCTTGGCCTATACCCAAAGGACTTAAAATCAGCATACTACAGTGATGCAGCCACATCAATGTTCATAGCTGCTCAATTCATAATAGCTAGATTGTGGAACCTAGATGCCCTTCAATAGATGAATGGATAAAGAAACTGTGGTATATATACACAATGGAATATTACTCAACCATAAAGAAGAATAAAATTATGGCATTTGCAGGTAAATGGGTGGTGTTGGAGACTGTTATGGTAAGTGAGATCAGCCAATCCCAAAAATCCAAATGCTGAAAGGTCTCTCTGATAAGTGAATGATGATGCATAATGCGGAGTGGTAGGGTGGCAAGAATGGAGGAAGGATAGATAGTACAGAGGGAAGCGAGGGGTGGGGTCCCGGTGTGGTGGCAAGAATAATAACAGAATGAGACAGACATCATTGCCCTGTGTACATGTATGAATGCACAGATGGTGTGACTTTACTTTGTGTACAACCAGAGAAACAATAGCTGTACTCCATTTGTGTTCAATGAATCAAAATTAAATAAATTTTAAAAAATTAAAGTTATATTAAAAAAAAGAATAAGAAGGGTAAAAGCTCCCAGCCAAAAATCCACCCCCAGATGCCATAGCTATGTGGCGGTCCCACTCCTGGACAGATATCCCACAGTAACAACAGAGAGGAGTAATATAACCATTGTAAAAACTGCCCCTATGAGGACCCTCTAAATTGGTTGCACCCACACCCTGTTGGATTGCACATTGTTGTGAGACAAATATTAATGACACTGAGGGGGAGCTGTGAATCTAGTCCTCACCACTTTCTGGAAAAAACAGGAATTATACCATGGTCTATAAAAGCTTCAGACTCTTCACCACATTGGAGTAACCAGTATTAGAATTGCTTTTAAGTCACAGATTCAATGTCAGCAATGCCTGTGGAAACCCCAATCACATGAGAGAGGTTTCCACTCCCATTGTAGAAGTAATAACAGAGTACACCATGCATGCTTTTCTGTCAACACCACACCTGCCTGAATTATCAGAGGGTCCCCTTTTGTAAGACCTACACAGACAGTGAATCCTCAAACTCTGATACAGTATGTAGTGTATCCACACCCACTAATCACAGTCAAGAAGTCATAGAAAGATTACACCTAAGAGAGTCCAGTTGAAAATAAACTCAACATTACACAATAAACTGACACCCAAATAACATCTCAAAGGAAAATGAGTTACTAAGAAAACTAGCACATAAAAGGAGAAAGCCATCCCAGCAGATGAGCATAAAAATAAAAGAAATATGAAAAACTAAAGTAATATGTCATCTCCTGAAGTACATGGCACTCCAACAACCGATTCCAAAGATATCAAAGTGGGTGAAATATTAAATAAAGAGTACAATAGAATGATTACTAAAAGCTCACTGAAATCCAGAAAACATGGTTGGATGAATGAAAGAAGACAATGCAGTATTTTAATAAAGAAATTCTATAAAGATAGAGATTTTGGAAAAGAACCATATAGAAATATTGGAAATGAAAAGATAAATATGACAAATAAAAAATTCAATCACAGCCAGGCATAGTGGGACATACCTGTAATCTCAGCATTCAAGAGGTTGAGGGAGGAGGATTGCAAATTCAAAGCCAGCCTCAGCAAGTTAGTGAGGCCCTAGCAATTAAGTGAGACCTTGTCTCAAAATAAAACAGATAAAGGGTTGGGGATCTGGCTCAGTGGGTTCAGTCAACTGGAAGAAATAATATTAGAACTTGAAAAAAGATCTTTTACAATACTATATTCAGAAAAAAAATAAGAAAGAATGAAGAGAACATTAAAAGTCTTCATGATATCATTGAAAGATGAAGCTTCTGGCTCATTGGCATATTCAAGAGGGACGATCTAAAGGGGGAGGGCATTGAAAATCTATTTGATGAAATAATACCAGAAAATTTCCCAAATCTTGTTAAAGACATAGTGATACAGGTATAGGAGGCATTTTACAAAAGACATGGTCAGAAAAGAACATCTCCACAAATGTATTATGGCTAAATTGCCTAGAGTACAACACAGAGGAGGAATATTGAAATCTGCAAGAGAGAAGTGCCAAGGCACATTTAAAGACAAAGCCAATAGATTAACAGCAGATTTCTCAGAAGAAACTCTAAAGGCCAGGAGAGGATGAAATGAAGTGTTTCAAGTCCTGAAGAAAAATAACTGTCAATCAAGATTACTATACCCAGCAAAACTATCTTTTAGAATTAATGAAAAAATAAAGATCTTACAAGAGAAGTATAAACAAAGTGAATTCATGACCACTAGGCCAGCATTACAAAAGATGCCTAGGCAAATTCCTATACCCAGAAAAGAAAGAAAGGTAAACACAAGCATGAGAGTAAGTGAAAGATTAAATCTCACTAGAAGAGGATTCACAGATGCAAAATAGGAAGCAATCCAACATTATCAAATGGTAACCAAAGAAAAGAGGAAGAAACTATAAAAATTCAAAACAACCAAAAGAAAATTAACAAAATGATTAATAATAATTTTGAATGTAAATATCCTTAGTTCTACAATTAAAACCTACAAATTAGTTGAATAGATTAGAAAACAACACCAAACACTATGTTACCTACAAGAAACACAGCTCACTTGCAAAAAAACACATACACTTAAAGTGAAAGGATAAAAAATTTCATTCTAAGTGAATAAAATCTGAAAGCAAGCAGGAGCAGCTATACTTACATGCAACAAAATAGACATTAAGATAAAATGTTATAAGACACAAAGATAGTTACTATATATGGTCAGGGGAGCAATTAATCAATAGACATAATGATGAATTTGTATGTACTGAATGTTTTTATATAAACTTTAAATAACAAATAATATAAGACATATTAGGGGAGATAGGCCTCAATACAGTAATAGTGAGTGACTTGACTAACCCACTTTCAGTAATAGGTAAACCATACAGATGAAAAAAAATCAAGAAAGAAACATCAGATTTAAATTACACTATAGAGCAAATGAACTTAACAGACACTTACAAAATATTCCATCCAATGACAGTAAAATGCATATCCTTTTCATCAACACATGGAGCTATTCTAAAATAGACCATATCTCAGACCAGAAAGAAAGACATAACAAAAAAAATTAAAGAATAATTTGCATTTTCCTTGATCATGATGGAATGCAAATAAATAAATAGAAATAAATAGCCATATAAACTACAGAAATTATAAAAACACAACATACTTTTGAACAGTGAATCACTGAAGGAACTGAGGGGAAACTTTAAAATTTCTTTAATCAAATGAAAATGTAAAAACAACATACAAAACCTATAGGATACACTAAAAGTAGGACAAAGAGGGAAATCTATAGTAATGAGGACCTACGTAAAAAATAGGGAGCGCAAATAAATATCCTAATGATGCTGCTTAAAGACTTAGAAAAACAAACCAAACCCAAATCAAGAGAAGAAAGGAAAATGATGATCAGAACAGAAAGAAATGAAGCAGTTTAAAAGAATAATAGAAAGAATCAATATAACAAGGAATTGGTTCTTTGAAGAGATAAATAAAATTCACAAACCATCAGCTAAACTAATGAGAGAGAGAGAGAGAGAGAGAGAGAGAACCCAAATGATTACAATAAGAGGTGAAAAAGGAGACATCACAGCTGATATCACTGAAATTCAAAGAATCACAAGAATATAGATATTTTTAAATGTATACCAATAAGTTGAAAACTCTAGAAAAAATGGAAGAACTTCTGGTCATATATGACCTACCAAAACTGAATCAAGTGGATATAAAAACCTAAATAGAACAAAAGCAAGAAATGAGATTAAAGTAATAATAAAAAGTCTCCCAACAAGGAAAAGTTCAGGACCAGATGACTCCACTGCTGAATTTTGAAAGAACTAGCATCAGTGCTTCACAACTGTCCCATAAAATTTAAAGGGAGAGAACACTTCCAAACTCATTCTACCCTGATGCTGAAAAAGATCCATCAAAGAAAGAAAGAGAGAAAGAAGAGAGAAAGAAAGAAAGAAAGAAAGAAGGAAGAAAGGGAAGGAGGGAGGGAGGGAGGGAACTATAGACCAATATCCTGGATTAAACAGATAAAAATATCCTCAATAAAATACTTGCAAATTGAATTCAAGAGCACATTAAAATAACATATTCAATGGTCATGTTGATTTTCTTCTAGAGGTAAAAGGATGGTTTAACATATACCTATCAACATTAACACAACACATAAACAGAATTAAGGATAAAAATCATATGATTATCTCAACAGATGCAAAAGATGCCTTTGATAAAATTCAGCATCCCTTCATGACAAAGATCCTGAACAAGAGAAGGATCACACCTCAACATAATGAAGCCTATATATGACAAAACTACAGCCAACATCATACTGAGTGGGGAAAGCTGAAATAATTTCCTCTAATATCAGGAACAAGATAAAGGTGTCCACTCTCATCATTCTTATTCAATATTGTGTTAGATATTTTAACCAGATAAATTAGGCAAGAGAAAGAATAAAAGACATACAAATAGGAAAGAAGGAGGTCGACTTAGCCCTTGCAGATGATATGACTATATAGAGTATTTGTGCTAGTTTTTTTGTTACTATGATCAAAACACAACTTAAAAAATGAATTGTTTATTTTATTCATGATTTCAGAGGTTTCAGTCCATGGGCAGCTGGCTGTAAGGCAGAAACATCATAGCAGAAGGCGTGGTGGAGAAAAGCTACTCAGCCCATAGCCATTGGGAAGTGGCAGTGGGGAGGGCAGGGGTGAGATAGAGTTCCCAAAGGTGTGCTCCCAAGGGCCCACTGCCTCTAACTAGGTTCCGTGTCCTACAGTTTCCACCACCTTCCAACCATCCATTTAGCTTTGAATCCTTAAAATAGATTAATCCTTTGATGAGGTCAGAGTTCTCGTACTCCCATCACTTTCCAAAAGCCCCACCTCTGAACATTGCTGCACTGGGACCAAGCCTTCAACAAACAAGATTTTGGAGGACATTCCAGATACAAACCATAACAAAATCCTAATGATTCCATGAAAAAAATCTATTAGAACTGATAAACAAATGCCATAAAATAGCTGCATATAAAATCAACATAAAAAATCAGGAGTTTTTCTATAAACTAATCATGAATTTGCATAAAAAGGAATCAAGAAAGCAATCGCATTCACAATAGCCACAAAATAAAATAAAATAAAATAAAATAAAATAAAATAAAATAAAATAAAATATAAATAATATACTTAAGAACAAACTTAACTTCCCACCAACCCTTCTTCTACCCTCTGGCCCTACTCTTTCCGTTCCCCTTCCCAGTCCCTAATAGTCCCTCTTCTACTTTCGGGCCTTTGTTTGTATCCACATATGAGAGAAAAAGTGATTAAGGCAAGATATATGCACACATGAAATATCACAGTAATCCCACTAATTTGTACAATTAGTGTTTTAGTCAGCTTTTTCACTGCTGTGACTAAAAGATCTGACCAGAACAATTTTAGGGGAGGGAAAGTTTATTTAAGGGCTCAAGATTTCAGTGGTCTCAATCCATGGACAGCACACTCCATTCCTCAGGGCTTCAGGTGAGGCAGGAACAACATGGCAAAAGCATGTGGCAGAGGGAAGCAGCTCACATGGTGCTCAGGAAGCAGAGGGAGATCTCCACTTACCAGATACAAATATATACCCCAAAGCCATACCCCAATTCCCACCTCTTCCAACCACACTCCACCACTTCAGTTACCACTCAGTTAATCCCAATCAGGGGATTAAATCACTGATGGGGTTGAGACTCTCACAACCTAAATATTTATCCTCTGAGCCTTCTTGCATTGTCTCACACGTGAGCTTTTGGGGTATACCACACCAAACCATAAAAATTAGCATATATAGTACGATAATTTTTAAATTTAAAATAAAAAGCATCCAAATCTCCCCAATACAAAGATCTGTAAGAACCAAAAATGTTAGGCCCACAAGGTCATATTCTTATCTCACTAGAGAAATCATCACATAAGAATTCTGATTATCCAAAGAATCTCTAAATTTTGATTCCTAGCTTCAAAAAGGTGGGTTTGAGATGCTTTCTCTATGGTAATATGCCACCACAGTCTGTCACAGCTGTTGACTTTGGTATATATGGCCTTTCTTTTCTCTGGGAGCACATGAGGGCCATATGTGTAAATGAGAGATGGCTGGTCAGGAAGCAGACGTCACAGGTAGAGGCTGGGGGTAAAAACAACAGGTTACACTGGGTCAGCTCACTTGGTTAGACCAAAGGGAATCTGTGAGCAGTTCTTAATCCATCATCAAAGCTTGGGGTTACCCATGTTTCCTGTTTAAATTTTTTACACATGTATGTTGTTCTTTCTCTTATACGTATTCCCAGTAAGGTCGAGGGTAGCACCTCCTACACAAACTCATTAATATTTCTGAATCAATTCATATAATACTTACTTTAAGGACAGTGAAGACTCTACAACAGACTGACATCACATCAGTTCAGAATTTGTTCTCAAATGAATGCTGGTCAGGTTGGTTTTACTGACAAAAGATGTTACCTTCTAAACAAAACCTCTTGTATTCTGCAATATTTTAGAGTTCAGAATCATGCAAGAGATCATAGACCTATACTGCCAAATAAAACCGAATTTATTACCAACTCTTGGCTCATCTTCAGTGTTCTCTCAACCCAGTGGGAAACACTGCCATGCCCCAGGACCTTGGCTCAGGCACAAACAGCCTCCCATGGCCCTCTTTCCATCCAAGCTGCAGGCCTAAAACTAGTTTTCTTCTACTCATTAAGTGGGATACAATGCTCTCTAATGTTTGATGATGCTTCTCTCTAAAAGAGCAATGACACTTTCTGATTATCCCCAAAGATAAATGCTCAGCATTTTTCAGTTTAGAAATGTTACTGCTAAACATTACAGGCACCAAAGAGAAGTTGTCAATAACAACAATACTAATGAAAATTCTAAATAACAGCAGTAATAATAAGTGTTAATACTTATGGGTCATTATGTCATCCACTGTCCTACTGGCTTTGTATACATGATTTCATTTAATTTTAAAATGTCAGGGCTGGGGAC
Organism: Glaucomys volans; assembly: GCA_020662805.1. Lineage (NCBI taxonomy): Eukaryota > Metazoa > Chordata > Mammalia > Rodentia > Sciuridae > Glaucomys > Glaucomys volans. The sequence continues at coordinate 1,193,540 of JAJEJO010000640.1, forward strand.
ATAGCACAGTTGGTAGAGTGCTTGCCTCACATGCACAAGGCTCTGGGTTCAATCCCCAGTGCCACAAAAAAAAAAAAAAAGAAAAAGAAAAAGTCAATGGGATGCACACTAGGGTTATCTCCATTTTACAGGTGAAGATGTTGAGGCACTCATAGGTTAACTTACATACTTAGGAACAAAACATTCCTTCATTGATGATACGGTGAAGTTTCAGTTGGGTTAAAGTTTGGGCCTCAGTTTTAATTGTTGGGAATAGAATCCTAGAACACTTCATGTTTCCAAGAACTCTCTTCCTCAACCATGATGGTCCTAGGGGGAAATAAAGGCAAAAGAATAGAAGCCAACTTGGCCCAAGTGGGGAATCAGCTTCCTCAGGGGCTTTCTGATTGTGTGAAAAGCATTACTATCCACTTGAGAGTTTTCTCATATAAATCTAAATCAGAGTCCTCTAGTGTCTGCAACATTCTTACAATTATTGGAAGAAATGAGAAAGCTTAGAAAATAAAGTCTTGTTGTTTTAAGGAACTCTATATAATCAGTGGTCCAGTGAAAGAACTAAAACAGTGAGGGCAATAGGGTAATGCACTGAGCAGACCAAGGGAAGACCCCCAGTTCAATTTACCACAAGTTAATAGGGAGTTCAGATCTTACCAATAATTAGACAACTTGCTTGTTTCCCTAGAAATATATTCCCGTCAGAGAAGCTAAAGGTTATGGTATGTGTATTTTTTTCTGCATTCAAAATGGTTGTTTTTTTTCTGCTCAAAAACCATTACCAAATGTGTCAAGACATATCTCATTCACAGGTAGTGTGATTTATTCACAAAATATGAATTAGAAGCAAAATAAGCAGTAAAACTAATATTTGCAAAAATTCTCATCTTGTGGGATACTACCATAAAATTAAAGCAAATGTATTTTAATCTCCAATAATAAATGCTTGAACACCCCCCCCAAAAAAAACCCCACCCTTCAAATATTTGTTTAAAAAGGAAAAGAATTTGGGCATGGTGGCTTACACCTGTAACCCCAGTCACTCAGGAGGCTCAGTTCAAGGAGGATTGCAAGTTCAAGGTCAGAGACTCTGACTCAAAATAAAAAATTTAAAACAGCTGGGGATATAGCTTAGTGGTAGAGCACCCCCAGGTTCAATCCCCAATACCAAAAAAAAAAAAAAAAAAAAAAAGAAAGGAAAAAAATAAAGAAGAAAGGCATTCCATTACCCAAAATAGTCATTGTTCAATTTTCCCAGAAAATAATCCTGGTGCCTCTCTGATCTCCTTTTCTTTTACACATGAATGACTAGGTAACTAGAACTAGGTAACTAGAACTGAACATTTCCCTTACTCACTTGTTCTTGGGACTTTTTGCCATCATCCATTCTATTTGCCCTCATTTGAAAAAGGTTTGAACACAGCAAACAAAAATGACAATATCAAACATAGTAACCAAACAGTAACCAATAATGATACATCCAGCATCTGGGAGTTAATGTTGCATAGGAAATTAGTTAATCATGCAGATTATAGCCAGAGGATGAAATCATCCAATTTGATTATGTGGACAATGACAATGTTGACCTGATTTGAAGGGCCAAGAAATACACAGAGAATGATTGTAGTCTTGTTAATAATTAAGATACTTCCAAGTGACTTGAGAGTTGAACTGATCACTTACAGTAAGAAAGACATGGCGATGGTGCCATGGTGATGGTGCCAAGGATGGTGCTTCTGTAACTTATGGATGAACTCTCCTGGAGCAGAAATAATGAAAAAGTCTCACTTGCCAGACCAGTCCCCATGTTTCTCCTTTCAGGATTCATTAGCTCTTCAAAGGCCCCAGAGCATGGTAATAGCCCAATGGCTTGGTCTTCCCAGGCAAAATTCTCTGCTACAGACATTTCTCAGTCTTGTGTGAAATCCTAATTTTCTTGAATTGTCCACATTGGAACCTATTAAGCAAAAAAATTGGTCAAATAAATGGATAAATTATCTGAAAAAAAGGTGCTGAGAAATACAAAATTCAGTTACTATCTCTCCATTTCATTCATTTGCATATATATATATGCACATATATATATATATATATATATATATATAGAGAGAGTGAGAGACATAGTCATAGTAAGTGCTAAGCGCCATGTAAGGTAAAGAGAGCTCTAAGTTTCTTGTTTGCAAGATTTATGTTTCATGTACAATTTATAATCCTGGTGCCAGGCACAGCTCCTGACACATACTAGGTACTCAATAAGTTTATGTGAAATGAATTCAATCAAAGTTTAGTGTCTATCAATTATGCCAGATCGTGAATCAGAATCAAAGAATACAAAGATGAAAGGTGCATTATGCATTAAGGAGCACGATAAGAGAATATCACCTAAACTCCTTAAGGGTTGGAAGGTGTTGAATAATGTTTCTAATACTGGGATAAGTTGTATGTATATATATGTATGTATGCATATATGAACTATATGTGCATAAGTATGTACATATAGACACTATTTATAGTTATTATCAAAGTTGTTTATATAAATACATACATGTAGACAAAATATAAATGAATAAAATGTAAATGTGAAATATTCTTGTAAATTTAATATATGTAGTATTTTTAATTATAAAGTAATTCATGTTTTTTGTGGTAAGTTAGAGGAAAAAAGAAGACAATTATGAAGGAACTTTAATTTTATTACCCAGAAGTAATCATTTTGATTATTCAGAGGTATACACTGTGTATGTATCTTCCAGGTTCTTTTTTGTGTTGGATGGGTATATGTGTATGTTTTATTTTTATAAATGTATAATCATACAACTACTTTAAGACAAAATTATTAAGAAAACAGAAAGGAAGTGATAGACTGAAAATATTATACAATATTATGTGAAGGACATATAAAACAAAGAGTTTATTTTCAGGAAAAAAATTTTTAAATTCGTAAAACTTAAGAAAAAATAAATTAAAAAGCAAGCAAAAATTTTGAACACTTTTCAGAAGACAATATAATTGTTAAATAATATTAAAAACAGTTTGGCATTGTCCTATAAAGATGAACACACAATAGCTGATTTTAATGGACTGAAAGTTGCATCTTTTTAAAATTCATGTGCTGAAATTCTAATGTGCAGCATGATAGCATTAAGGGTTGGGGTTTTCCAAAGTTATTAGGTCATGAGGGTGGGAACCTCATGAATGGGATCAGTGCCCTCATGAGATTCCAGTGATGGCAAGAAAAGGCCATTTATAAACCAGGAAGCAAACCCTTATGAGACACCAAAATCTACTGTTGACTTGATCTAGGACTCCCCAGCTTCCAGGACTGAGAAGTAGATTGTTGTTAAAGCTTTCCAGTCTATGAAATTTTGTTATAGCAGATCAATGGACTAAGGCACCAATCCACCCAACAATTCCACACTTAGAAATTTACCTAAGAAAAATAAAAACAAATGTCTATGCAGAGACTGTGTACTTGAATGTTCACAGAAGCTGCATTTGTAATAGGCAAAGACTAGAAATAATCCAAATGCCAAGTAACATGTGAATAGATAAACGTCTGAAAATCCAAGTAGAATACTGCACAGCAATAAAAGTAAAGGGCCCACTGGTACAAACAGCAACATGAGTGAATCTTTACAGTGAACTAAAGAATTCAAATGCAAAAAAGAATATGCTATATGTTCCATTTCATGAAACTTTAGCAAGGAAATCTAATATAGTGATAGAAGGCAAATCTCTGGTTGCTGGGGGGCAGGATGGGAGTAGTGATTGACTAAAAAGAGGAACAGGGGAATTTTGAGGCCAAGAAAAAAGGTGCATATGTGCTCTGTATATTGATTGTGATAGTGGTTACTTGATAGTATACATTTTAAAATAACCCATCACACTTTACCCTAAAAATGTGCACATTTTATAGCATGTTCTTTACATATCAATAATGTTAATTTTTAAAAGTTAAATCACAGTGGATAGACTGTTTTTTTTTAACTTCACAGTGACCTAAAAGGATAGCAACAAATATTTTCTCTATCTATACATGCATATCTCTGGCAGACTTTCTAGTGGTTTCATATTATGACCATGTTATACTTTATTAAACTTTATAATTTCACCATGGGACTTACTGATTTTAATCATTTTTCTATTACATATTGAAAATTATGTTTCCCACTTTGGAAATATGAGTTCGATTTTGAACTACAAATTGGAGAACATTACATGGAGAAGCAAAGACATATTCATAGTAAAGGAAGAAACAGCAGTCAAATGACAGAGACTTTGAGAACATATTGCATATTGAACATATTCAGACAACTTCAAAAGATCTCTTTTATTAGAAAGTAAGATGTGGGGTATCAGAGGAGATGAGGGTGAAGTTACTAAGCTTCAGAGCATGAGGCCCCTTCTAAGCCAAGCTAAGAACTCTGGATTTTTCCGACTGTACAGGGAGAAAATGTGAAAGATTTGAAAAGAAGACACACGATTTGATCTGTGCTTTAGAAAAATTACTTTGCCATCTGGGTGCAGAGTAGACTGGAGGCCTGTTCAGTGGCAGTAATCCAGGGGACAAACTAGGCATACCTGAGATAAGAACAGGGCATCTTCTCAGAGGACAGTCCTGATAGAGTCCTATACCAACTACAGACAAAGAAAATGGGAAACGTGGATCACGTCCCAGGGATGAGAAGAAGATGGAGAAATGAGGTTTATGAATGAAGCTGAGTCTTCGTCATAGTCTGGAACTCATCTTCAACCTGGGATGGATTTACCAGTGTGAGATATTCAGCAAACTGTAGTGAACTCACTTTCACACAAAACCCATAACCATACCTATAGAACAAGTTTTGACCTTTATATTATTATATTCTAGTGAGTTTCTTAAATTGAATTTTTTTGGCATTGTGATAGTGTGGTGGTAGTGGTGATGTTACTCAAACATAATGCATTCCTAGAGACAGGCTAGATGATAATGTATTTCATGATTTTCCTGATATCCCATTTGAATATATTCCATTTTTTAAGGTTTCACTCCGAATAGGTTTTTATTTGGAGGATGTGTTTACTCTCCAGATCTCCTCTTAAGAATGGACATCGGTAAACTTCTTTTATAAGGTTTATAATGTGCAAACATATATTCCTTTTTATGCTACTGGTCTATTTATTGGATTAACTAGGAGGATTTGATGTGAAAGCTTAGGATGATATTGAAAACACATCACTTCTATTGTGACTAAGAAAATCAGCTTTAGAATTAGAGACCTTGTATTGGGCATTACGTGTAGACCTTTAGCTTTTTATCACAGCTGTTCTTTGTTACCATGACAACAGAATTAACCATTTCATTAATATCACTGAGAAAAGACACATATTTATGCATGTCTGACTTCAAACATAGTCCCTGTTCAGATTTCAAGGTCTTTGGCATGTTTATGCTTGTTTTTATCCCTCAATATTTTGCTTAATGCTTCTACATGATTTTTAAAGCAAAGCTTTATATTTTAAAATTAAATTTCTATTGGCTGCATTGGTTTGGCTGCTTTTAAATGTCCCCTGAGTGGTGAAATGAGCTTCAGAATCTGAAGCTAGTGAAAGCAATGGGAAAGGAAATTTAATACAAAAGAAAACAGTTACCTGTTATAAGAAAAGTCAGATGTTTGTTTTTTCCTTCTTTTGGGCTCCACTTGGTGAAATGGGTGTTACTATAAATACTGAAGAGTAATCCCTCATCAAAACGGGTGCTCCAGCTGTTTCTGTTGCTGCTGAAAGCAGGTAGTGTTCTGATTGCAATTGTGATGAAAAGGCAGAAAAAAATGTCCTATGACAAGTAAAATCCATTATTTTGAAAATAATACCTCAAGAGAATAATTTTGCCCATTCCCCCAAAGCCACAAAAGCTTCCTTCATATTCGTATCCAGCTTTTCTTTAGAAGGAAGAAAATGGTTCATAACATTGAACTTTCCATAAATATTCATATTTTTAATGACCAATGTAAAAATTCCCTAATTAATATTGAAAGGGTTTAAGGAAGCTATTCATCCTGTTTTCTATTCATGCACTTTATTTACATACTTTCCAAACAAATAAGTAACAAAGATGATTTTTTAAAAAAATAGAATTGTTGTCTTCAGAACTATTGTTGTTATTAATTTCTCTCTTTTCATGCACATCTACTATGGCCAAACCACTATGCAAAGGGCTTAAAATACATTATTATCTCATTTAACACCAAAACAACAGCCATATGAAGAAGGTACTGCTATGCCTATTTTACAGCTAATGAAACCAAGGTTCCAGGTGGGCAGGATTTGAATCTTACTCTGTCTGACTCCGGAGACTCTGTTGATATTCACTGGGGAAAAGTGCTTCCTTTGGCCTTTCGTTTCTGTTCATACAAATATCGTAACAACACTGAAAATATTTACATTTTGTCCTGCAAGGAGGAAAAAGTCAGGAAATATTATTCATAATAATTAAACTCATAAAACAAGAAAGCAAATGTGAATCAGAGACAAGCAATTTTTAAAATCTAGAAAAGTTCTGGGAAGTTAACTGAGTTAACTGCACAGACGGGAAGAGTTCTGAAGGCCACATAAAGACCTTCTACCAGCTATTGAAATAAAGGAAAAGACTTCCACTGGGTTTGTTTTAGTTTGTTGATTTGTATTGCTTCTTGTTTACCTTATTTGAGTTTTTCTTTTTTAAACAAAAATGACTTTATTGAAATATAGTTCCAATGCTGTAAAATTCACCTGAAGTGCAAAATTCAATCATTTTTAAAATATTCATGAAGTTGCACAGTTGTACGATCCTGGCACAATTTTAGAACATTTTTATCATCCCCCAAAAGAACCTTTCACCATATCATTCCCTTTTTCTTCTTCCCCTCCACATTCCCCCATCACCCCTGTCCATAGGAAACTGCTAAACTACTTCCTATCGCTAGAGATTTACCTATTATGTATATTTCACATACAAAGACCACAATCATACATTCGGTAGTCTTTTGTATCTGCTTTCTTTAGCGTAAAATTTTCAGTATTCATCCATGTCCTAACATGAATCAGCACTTCATTTGCTTTTATGGCTGAATAGTATTCCATTCCAGAAAAATCACATCTAGTCTATTGATGGGCATTTGGGTTGTTTCCACTTTGGGGCTATTATATATCTGCCATGAGTAATGTTGCTTGAACTTTTGTGTACAAGTTCTTCTGGGGACACATGTTTTCATTTTGCTTGAGGCTCTATTTGCTTTTAAGCTATTCTTATCTTCTAAAAAGATGAGACTCAAACATCCTCCAGTGTCTGAAGATCTCCTCGATTCCAATCTGTGATCCACATCAAAGCTTCACCTTTACAGTCTGTAAGTTATGGGTTAAAGGTGGAGTAATTAATTCAAACAGCATTACTTGGGATTCTTAGCCACTCTTCCAAAATTCACAAAACTACTCAGCTAATTCTTTTCTAAGTAACAAAAAATTATTTAAGTTCTTTACAATTCTAAATTTTAAAATACAAGAATGCATGTGTATAAAATAAAACCTCTTATTAAAGTCTCAACTAAGATAATCTTTTATCTACTTATCAAATATACATTTCCTCTTCACAGAACTAAAGGCTTGGAAAAATAACATAAATGTGGAAGAGAATATATGTTCTACTTTTAACTTTTCAGTGCTAATTTTGTGAATAATTTTCTAAGTTTTACTTTCCCACTAATTACAAAGCCAAGACCTAGGCTTCAACAGACCCAAGGGATTTATTATGACTTCTTTTTTATTTAGTTATGTGATTCCATTCATAAACGGATCATAATATTTTATAATTAGACAGAAACATGTCATTTATTTGTTGAGTGAGAAACTCTACAGGCTCTTGTACTGGGGAGCTGCTTCCTTGTTTTGAGGTGAGAGTAACTTTGGTCTGAGTTATGTAAAGGAACTATGAGAATCATAATTGCTTTCTAACATACAAAGGGTCCATAAGAAGATTAAGAGGAAATTCTTGGTATTTTTAAATGACAACTTGTGGTTTCCAAGGGGAGTATTAACTTCCATTTCAGAATCCAGTAGAAATTGCATCAGCTAATCAGGTAAATTTTTTTTTTTTTTTAAAACAGTTGCTTCTCATCTCTGCACAAGAGGGCAGCCTTTCACCAAAACCAAGGAAACACTTGGGCAGAACTCTTTGCTGATGTATATAGAGACCCCTCCAATCGCAGAACTTGCTGAGAGTTCTTTGACATAAAGTATGAAGAAATTATGAGATAGATAACACCATGTGCTGTCAATCCCAGAAAAGGGCTGCAGAGCTACATTACCCTACAGATGTTCAAAGTTTCAGTGATATTTTGTCTTTACTATTACATAAATGTTTGACTTTCTTAAACTTCTGTGGACAACTATTGACTCCTAAAAAGAACACTACGGTTAAGATATTTTCTTTAGAAAACTGCTTATGCAATCAAACTACTCAACCCTAAAGACAATTTTTTTCTGTGTCTCATGAATGTTTTCTTATTGGTTTATCCATAATCAGATTTCAAGGTTTAGAATCAAATTGACAAAATTAATTTGAACTTAATAATTATCTATATTGGGACAATTACCTATTTAAATTATAAAGTATACTAAAAATTTTTTACCAAGAAATTAAGAAAAACCAAAAAGAATTGCTATATGCACCTACTTCCAAAATAATTAACTCTGCTTGATAAGAAATATGTAATTTAAATGTATTATGTTCAAACTTGAATGCTATTGAAAAGGGGGTTAAAGTTAATTTGTCATACAGAAAGTGACTATTTTTATGTCTAAAGCTTTGGAAGAATGTTTTCATGAAATATAAACTAACCACAGCCCTTTTTTTCCTCTTAAAGTTAATGGAACTTTCAACTACATATTTCACAGGAAATTACTGTCTCCAAGAATATAAAGGGTTTTATATGAGGGATGCTGATCAGTTGTTCTCCATGGATACAAAGACACAAACAGGCAGAAATTGGTTTAATAAAGCAGGAGAGATTTCAAATGGACACAAGGCAGAACTTCTTGACTATCATGGTGATAAAGAAAAATGGGGGAAGCTTTTCAATAATTTTTCAAAGATAGCTGTCAAAATGCATCCAGTGAGATGGATAAGAGATGTTCTTACTTTTATGACTTATATTTTAAAAATTGAGTACTGGACAGGGAAATTAATTCATATGTAACACCATTTCAACCATTTTATTTGCTTCTCAATAAAGTCATGATTTCTTAATGGCTAATCAGCTACTAAGGTAAACAAGGGAGAGCCTTTCAACCTCCTTCAGGCTTTGCTTTATAAATAGACACAAGTACATATAGTTACATACACTGTTAGGAACTGGGCAGCCACCTGACTCATTTTGCTCAAGATAAAATTTACTTGTAGGGAAATGTGAAAGACATTCAACAGAGATAGAGTGTTCTTCCATTCTTACTTGCTCTGTACATTTTACTAACCTGAGAAGGCCTTACATACAAGGACTGGGGGTACCAAGCACATTGCCTGGCACTTAGTAGAATCTCAGCATATGTTTATTCAATTGTGTTTTAATAAAATTGCATTTTTTTTCCTGCATTATTACAGGACTCAAACTCTGCCCTACTATCATTTTCACATATTGCTGCCGGACTGGAGACAGCAAAAGCTAAATTGTAAGTATACGTGCCTGTTTCTAAAGCCCTTTCATAATCTATATGAATGTGTACTGCTCTTAATTTGATTTTCAGCAAACCACACCAGTCAAATTCTTACAGAGACTTACTTTACTAAGGGTAAAACTTCTTATAACAATAAATATTTATCTGAAATTTACCAGGTACAAGACGTTGTGTCGGGTGTGAGAGACAAAACGGTAAACAAGGCAGGCACAATTTCTGCCCTCCTGCCACTTACAATCCAGACAATGGGAGCAAATGAAGTCAGCAATCAAGCATTGAACTACAAGTGCTCTGAGTGCCAGAAGGAGAAGTCTAGGGAGTTAGGAAAGAATTGAATAGGGTAGTTACATCACTTCTTGATGCGAGGCAAAAGACAGTTATAGGAGAGGTTTCATTGACATTGAGAATTGATCTTTATAAACTGAAGTCCAAAAAATGAGTAGGAGAAACTAGGTGGAGTGGTGGGGGATGTTGGAGAGCATGAGGGGGCGGATTGCAATTCAGTTGGAGGAAAGAGTTTACTCAGTCACCCCAGTCTGGGAAAACATGACCTCATATAGGAAAGAAAATGAGGCCAAAGAGACCAAACATGGAGTGGGAGAGGGAAATACCCAAGTGGATCAAAAAAGGAAAAAAGGCATTAAAGAAAGAGATGAAAGACAAAATCAAGATGCTATCAGTTGGAGAGAAGTTCATGTCTGATCTTTTCCTTCTTCAATATCCAAACTACCACTTGTCATTCTTCTCCAACTGATTCCTGCAAGCCCCACCATCTTCCTAACCATGCCGCCATTCCCACTTTCTAGAACAGCTGCTGTATACTCCAGCACAGTTGTTTTTGCCTATGGAAGCATTCCTTTGAGAGTTTAATCATAATGTAGAACCATTCTCTGTCAGAGCGACGTTGAAATGGGAAGCATAAACACTGCATAATTCTTGAAGAGACTTGGGTCTTTATAACAAAATAAAAGCTCCATATTAAACTATAAGGAATTACACTTCTATAAAATAAATTAAATAAATGGCCAACAGGGGTGTTTTACACAATTTATTGGTGCCCTCTACAGTCAATGCTACATCTCATTAGTGGCTCTGTCACTCATGAAAGATGTGGCACCCATCAGCATTACACATTAACTTAAAGCATGTGCCCACACATCAAATATATACTTTTTAATTATGGAAACAAGCAATAAAGCAGAGAGTGTGTGTGTGTGCATGTGTGCGCGCACACCCATGCTCACTATAAACAGCAAAGGGCAATCAAAACTCTCCAAGCCTTTTCTTGTTCCATCCTTGTTGTTTAACCAAAATGGAGAATAAGATACTGTTCTCATCCTTTCAAAGTTATTTTTCTCTACTGACTTTTTTTTCTCTGCTTGCATTCATTGCAATAGTCCAGACTTTGCCAATTTTTTTCCTTCTTGACATTTCATTTTTAATTAAAAATGACATTTTAATTAAAAGGAAACATATGTAGAATAAACAGAATAACTCACCAACAGCAGAGAGCTGGGGCTGTCCTGTCAGCTCAGTTTTAACCTTTCTGGCTCACAAAAGGCAGTGCTGGGCTTCTCCACAATGGTTGCCAAGGCACATTCTTCATATAGAGAAAGAAAAGATGGTCATCCAACCAAGATACACCTACATCCAGAAAACCCTAAGAAGTGCAGAGGGTGGAGAACAGGGAGGATAAACCTACTTCAAACTATTATTTTGGAATTTCAGGATTGAGAGGATCAGTATTTCTTTTGCTCAGAATATTAAAACTATCACTTTGGTGAAAGACCCTGGTTTTGCAACGTTTCATGTTTGCAGATGGCCTGATTTGGCAATCTTAAATGTTAAGGGAATTAGAAATCTGGCAGGAGGTAAGCATAGCCAAAAGTAAAGTATTACAATTAAAATGAACCATCCTTCTATGAACATCCATAACTTAAGACACCTCCCATATCAGAGCTAGTGTTGGCAGGGTGCACCAGCAGTTGGGTGCCAACCCTCTCCCTAGAATGAGTTGGCTCCTTGCACAAAAGCATATTGAAGTATTGAAGAGAGTGCAGCAAGACTGAACTAAATGACAAAGAAAGAATCCAGCGGTGGCTAACCTGTCATGAGGACCCACAGGGTTGAATGTGGTGCACTGTTACCACAATGTATACACATTTTTAATAAACACTGGGAGGGACAGAAATTAGTTATGAAACAATCATGTATGTCTAACCTGTCATGAGGAAGATGCAAAAGAAAATAATTTTGTGGCACCTACTAGATGCCAGTGACTTGTCATTCTAGTTCAAGCAAGAATTCTACAAATCAGAGTACGGGTTGTATTGGTTCCCCCCAAAAGATATTTAAAAAATCCTAACCCCTACTACTTAAAAATATGAACTTATTTGGAATACAATTGCAGGTGTGATTAGTGAAGTCAAAATGAGGGCATTTGGAATAGGGTGTGCCTCTAATCCAGTATGACTGGTGCCACTGTAAGAACACAGCATGTGAAAACAGATGCACACAGGGGCTAGTGCTTTGTAATAACCAAGGCAGAGATTAGACTTACACAACTGCAAGCTCATGAATGCCAAAGCTTGGTAGCCTTCTGCTGAAAGTCAGGAAGAGGCAACCCTACAGGTCTCAGAAGGAGCATGGTTCTGCCACCAACTAGATTTTGGATTTCTAGATTCCAGAGCAGTGAGACAATAAATTACTGCTATTTTAAACCAACCAGGTTGTGATACTTTCTTATAGCAACTGTTCAGAATGAATAGTCAAGTTTAATTGTCTTGCATATTTCAGAGGGTAAACGGAGTCCTAGAAAGATAATCTATTTTCTCAAAATTACATAGATATCCAGGAGCCAGAATCAGTCTGCCTCAAGCCTATATTTCTCAACAAATATTACAATACCTCCAGGCCTTTGCCAGTAATCCGAATTGGGATTAAATAAAGGCATGAGGAGTTTATAGTTTATAAACACCTACATTAACTAATGGCAAAGAAACAGGTTGCTATGTATTTTTAATAGAAAATATGACCTCCTATTTTGGTTTGCATATGAAGTGTCCACCAAAAGTTCCTGTTATTGCCGGAATAATCTGAGGTAAAATGATTGGATCATGAGAGGAATGACCTAAGCAGTTCATCCCAGTTTGAATGGACTGACTAGGTGGTAACTATAGGCAAGTGGGGTGTGGCTGGAGAAGATGGGTCACTAGCAGTGTGCCCTAGAAGAATGCATCTTCCCTTTGACCCTATCCCCTCATCCCCTCTCACCACACCAATGGCTGAACAGCCTTCCTTCATGAGACCCTTCCCCCATGAAGTGCTACCTCATCTTGGTCTCAGAGCAGTGGAGTCAGTTGCCTATGGACTAAGACCTCTGAAACTGTGAGCCCCAAATAAACTGTTTATTATCTAAGTTGTTCCTGTTGAATGTTTTGGTCACAGGGACCAAAACAAAGCTAACTAAATCACCTCATATTAAGAATAACTGCAAAACCATCAAAATGAAATAGTTTGACAGGCGTTTATTGAGCTCCTATTATCTTCTGCAGGTATTGTTCTAAAAATTACCTTCAAAGGTCCTTCAGCTAATCATGGAACATGCACATGTAAATCAGGTGCCCAAGAGTGTAATGGGCACTCTTATAGTTATGTTCCTCATATAAACTAGGGACCAAAGAGTTTTTCATGGCGAAAATTGCAGGTAGGGTAAGAATTTACTGTTCAAACTAAGTGTTTGATCTACTTAAATAAGTCTTAAAAGGAATGTTATTAACAGTGATGATTTGTGAATGGCTTCATCTGAGAAATCGCAAGAGAGGTCTAATATTTTTAAAGCTTACCACTGAATAAGTGGAGCAGGTGTACATTCACAAAATTATCAGCTGCCTAGACATCTATGTCAAGTACATAGACAATGGGAATCAAAAACAGCCACTTCTACAAGCAATCTGGACACTGAGAATAGAACCTATTCCATCCCACTCATAAATAATCATCAATATCAACATTGTCTTATTAATAAGTCTTTACCATTCCAGGAGACTTAAATTCTGGCAAATGACTCTTTATGAAAAAACAAGAAACAAATAACAACAATAACAACAGCAACAACAAAAAACCTTCTAGAAATGTCCATTAACTCTCTTCAGTGAGAAATATCTACAGTTTATGTACCAGGTATCCTAGGAATTTTTTAATCCCTTCCTACAAAAGTCCTTGCTGTTTCCATCAATTCCAGACCATTGTATAACACAATTCTAATCAATTCTCTACATTGAAATACCTTTTGTATACCAAAGTTTTAAGTCTCAATAAATCCAAACTTTGTTTCCTCATTCCACCCAGACATTGCCAGAGTTCTATTTAGATGGTGTTCTCTTTTGCCTTAGTAAATAAAAAATTGAACGTTATCTCATCAACAGGTTGTGTGAGTGGTAATGAGGAGCTAGCATTCAATGATAATTTTAGTGAACACAGGAAAAGAGACAGGTCTGGAGGGGAAATACCATTGGTTTCACTATGCTGAACATCTCTTAGTTGTGTAATAGCCAACAAAGTGGAGAAGTCCAGTAAAGGCAGTTAAAGGGAGCTTAAGATAAGGATTTGAGCAGAATAGCTGGATGTTATGGTTTGCATATGAGGTGCCCCCAAAAGCTCCTGTGCTGATGTACAAATATTCAGAGCTGAAAGGATTAGGTTATGAGAGCTGTAACCTAATTAGTCTACCCCTGATTAGAATGGACTGACTGGGTGTAACTGTAGGCAGGTAGTTGTGACTGGAGGAGCTGGGTCACTGGGGGCATGCCCTGGAAGGGTTCATCTTCCCTGCAGCCCTCTGCCCTTGCTCTCTGCTTCCTGGCTACAATGTGGTGAGCATCATTCCTCCACCAAGCCCTACCACCATGATATTCTGCCTCACTCAGGCCCAGAGCCACAGAGTGGGTGGACCATGGACTGAACCATGAGCCACAATAAACTTCCTCCTCTAAGTTGTTCTCATTGGGTAATTTTGGTCACAGAAATGAAAAGCTGACTAACACGCTGGGTCTCATCACAGAGTTCACTCAGAAAACATATGTAGAGTGATATGAAAGGAACCTGGGGCAGAAACCTGAGGAGTTACAGTTAAAAATGTGGACAAAGACAAGAACCTTCACAAAAGGAGACGAAGATATAAAAAGAAGGAAAAGCAGGAGGACTGACTGTCATGGAATCCCAAGATAGAATATAAAAGTAAGGAGGGATCTCAGATATTGCACAAATAACAACACACACACATCCGCACGCGCACACACACAGCTAAAGAATGTGTGATTTGCCACCAAGTCTCCTCCAAAGAAAAGTTAATTCAAAATCTAATTAATCATGAAATAATTTTAAACTCTTCAGGCCAATTTTATTGCTCTGTAATATACATCAACTTTGGGGGCACATAATTCTGACTTCTTAGGAATGAGTGAGCCCTAGCTAACACATTAAAAAAAGTGGTTTTTGTAAAAACAAATTAGTATGTTGTCACCTAAACTATATGATAAGAAAAATAGCTTAACTTAGTTTAAATTTTTAAAAATAAACTTCAGCTTTCCAGGAACTGTCGAATTATCTAGCTTGTTACATTCCATTATCTTAGATCCTGATCCCCAAAAAACACAACAATTATGATTTTTCTGGTCATTTCACAATTGTTCCTTAAAACAGTGCAATCTATTATTCAAGCTAAATTTTCATCCTTGATTTCCACAGGACTCCATGAAGCATATCCCTGATTTTTCCTTAAAATCACTTAATTTTCTTTGGATTTGTTTTTAGTTAAAGGGGTCTATCAGGTTGTGGGTTTGTTTTGGTTTTGAAGCACTTTATCAGCTTAGGTCGGTCAATTTGTTTTTAAGCCACAACTTCTCAGAGACACACGACTGTTGACTGCATGAACTGTCTTACATAACCAAACAAGTTTTTGTTTCTTCATTTATTTTCTCTTCCTCTGAGTGGGCAAACCTAAAGCAAGCAAATTTTTGGATTTAAAAGCTAGATATTTAAGTGCAGTGGTGTCATATAGACACAGCATGACATTCTGTCCTTAAGAAATAATTTTGACATAATCTTTAGTGACCCTGGTCCCTGAAGATTTTGTTTAGATGCAAACTGAATTCAAGTGCAACTATCCATGAACTACCATCTAGCATTCATTAGTGTTTTATGAAAGAATAAATCAATTTAACCGATCATTAAAAATCATTATTACCATGAGAAAAATGCTAAGTGTATACCTTAAAGAATAAAGAGCCTCAGAGGCCAATCAAGAAATCTTTTAACTTGCATATTTCACCGATCACCAAGTTCAAGTCATTGAATCAGTGCTGGGGAAAGGGGAAGCAAGGGTGGAAAGAAAAGTGGTATGTAAGACAGTTCCTCCTGGAAAAGTTTACAACTCAAATCATCTGGGACAAATGTGAGTTTGGAAAATAACATCAGGTTATCCTAAATATAATCTCTTTATTATGCATTTAAGTCTTTTTGTGGTACTAGGGATTGAACCCAGGGCCTTGTGGATGCAAGGCAAACACTCTATCAACTGAACTATATCCTTAGCCTGCATTTAAAATTTTTATATGTAATGTCACATACCTGCAAACATGTACCTGAGATACACCTGCTGGAGAACAAGGGTCTCAAGGTGATAGACTTTGTACTTTATTTTTTGCCTTTGTATCCAAAAAACTGATTCCAGTGCCCAGCATCTAGTATGTATTCAAAAAGAGTGAATAAATGAGGGTAAAAATATATTTGTGCTGTTACTGTGGTCCTTATGGTGGAAATAGAAGGTATCAAGAACAAGTAAAAAATTGACTATCAATCAGTTGGGTAAGGATAGTAGAGAGCAGTGTCAATAAATTCAGTATCAATTAATCATTGCTTTTGCTTCAAATACTATGTTAAGAACATGATGAATATAAGGTTGAAACAATAGACTCCCATCCCTAGAAAACTATTCCTTCCCATTTGGATTCTGTTCTTATTTAGCATTTCATTCAGGGGGTTATAAGTGGAGTTGCTACTAAGCACCCTTATTTGAGAGCATTTTTAGATTGTGTAATATAGTCTTTCTTTCAAAGTGCTGAGAGCTGTTTTTGCTGAGGTGTAAGCCATAGCACAATACTTCTGAGGAGTTTTTGGAAGTCATTACACTAAAAAAAAAAAAAAATTTAACAGCACAGTGAGGCTTATACTTACCTAATGCTTTCAATTCTAAGTACAAATGAAATATATGTACTAGTGAGATAGTTAGAATCCATTCAAGACACACTTTCCTGTCTACCCTTTCTGACCTTAGGCAAGTCACTTAACACATTTTTTTCATCCATAACAGAACAGTATACCTGCTTCACAGGGTTCTTTTGAGTTTTAGATAACAGGTTAAATCTCACTTAACTACATTTAATTCATTTAAAAATTTGCTAGGCACTGTGTAAGAAGCTTTCTCTTTCTAAAATGTATTATTAATAAGTTAAACAGCTCTGATACAATTGTTTTGATAAAGTTAAGAATACTGAAAGATTAACTGGGGGATGTAGCTCAGTGGGAGAGTGCCTGCTAGCACTTGTGAGGTCCTGGGTTTGATATTCAACATAGAACAAAACAAAAAAAAAAAAAAAAAAAAAGGCAGAAGGAGGATAAAAGACAGTTGAACCATATACATATTGCATATTTAGTGAATACAGGAAATTGTTCAAAACTACAGTTTCAGTGTGTTACAGTTATATTGACTGAAAGTGTGTGTGTGTGTGTGTGTGTGTGTGTGTGTACATTAAGACTTTCTTCAGTGAAAGGCCATTTATTTTAAAGATTGCCAGTGATTTTTTTCAGGAAACTTTGAAATGATATTAAATTTGCTCAAACGTTGAAACAATTAAAAGACTCTTCTATTTCCTGAAGATATTTCCTGGGTTTAATTCCTTCTCTGTCTTGCTGACCAGCTCCTTTCCTTCCCTCTGTGGAATATAATCACAAATAAAGAAGATCCATTGGATAACTGAAGAATTTGAGCTGTGGAAATTGTATACCCAAGAAATATTGATCCTCATACAATGGTGGTATCTAATCAATTAACTAATGCAAAAGCTGTATTTTTAAACAATTTCTATGCTACCATAGTGGGTTATGGTGTCTTCCACCTCTGCTTCTATTGATTCTTCCCCTCTGGCAATCATCCTTAAATCTACCATGATTTTTTTTCTAAAGCTCTCTTTCACTTCTTTAAAACCCCCAAACTAATCCTGTCCACACTTTGTTCATTCATCATACTATTTTATATCTTCTACAGTCATACCACTTTTTCATTTGGAAAGTCCTACTCTAAGGCTCTGTGAGCTCTCTGGTCTCCAACATATCTTCCTCATGGTATCATTAAGCTCCATCCACTTCTACTTTCTTGTGATTCTGTTTATATTGCAGCTGTTTCTCATCAGCAACTCTCCATCCAGAAGTGTGAAAAGGATGTGGTCGTCAGCTGTCTCTGAGTTTCCTGCCCAACTGTAACTCAGTTTCCTCACATGTGATTTGGAGATAACAATAATACAGCTTAGGCTTGTTGTGAGGACTGCATGAGATAATGTACATACAGTACTTAGAACAGTTCCTGGCACATAGAAGTACTATATAAGTGTTTGCTATGATTTTTCTACTGTTATGGTTTAGATATGAAGTATCCCCCAAAAGTTCATGTATGAGGCAATGCAAAAATTTAGAGGCGAAATGCTTGGGAAGTGAGAGCTTCAACCTAATCAGTGCATTAATCCTCTGATAGTGATTAGTTGGGTGGTAACTATAGTCAGGTAGACTGTGCTTGGAGGAAATGGGTCACTAGGGAATGAAGTGTCTTCTCTGCTTCCTGGTGGCCACGTTCTGAACTTCATTCCTCTGCCATTACTTTCCTCCATGATGTTCTGCCTCACCTCAGGGACAGAGCAGTGGAGCCAGCTGTCTATAGACTGAGACCTCCAAAACTGTGAGTGCCAAAATAAACTCTCTCAACTAACTGTTCTTATCAGGTCTTTTGGTTGAAGCAATGAAAAGGCTGACTAAAACAGCTACTATTATTCACATTCCATATATATATATTTTCTACATTGCATCCCAATCCAATTCATATAATGGTTAAATGGGTACATGATAGACTACACTGAAAACTTCTTGAAGACTAATACAGAATCTTATTTTTGTATCCTCCACATTGTTTTTCACATTGTAGGACTGCAAGTGATGTTATTTAATTGAATTGTTAAACTTCTGGCATTAGTAAAGTTTTACTTTCTGTTTCTTCTAGTTTTTATACTTGCTACATTTTACTCTCATATGCTCCAAAATAATATATAAATTAGAATTACATATAAAACCAGCAGTTCTTGAAAATTAAGCCCTGGAAGCATTTTACTTTTATTATGAAACCAGGAAGCTGTGTCATTTCTTTTTTCCTAAGAAATTAATTCTGAATTTAGATGAGAGGTTATCGTAGTGTGGTTTCTAGACCACTGATGGCTCACAAGTGCCCTCTGACTGGTCTTTGGGCCCATCACTTGTAGTTTGCAGGTTTATAATAAGACACCATCTGTGCTTTTGTTGCTGCCATGATTTCATAATCTATTTATGATGGTCAATAAAATCCAAATATTACTTCAAGGGTACACCATTCATGCTGTTAATTCTAAAATTTATTTTATCCTTATGCTGAGCAAAAGTGGGCAGATGAGGGTGTTCACTAAATTTTATGTAGAGTAACTGACCTGAGATTGATTATGATAGTCATTCCATCAGATAGCCTCTGAACAGGAAACAGTGAAAACTTTAAAGATTTTCTTACTTAATCCATCTAATCACAAGCCAAAGCTTTCCTGTTGATCAGCTGCATATAATTATGTTGTTCTCTTTGAAACAAAGATGAAACTAGGCATCAGTCATTATTAAAATAAAAAAAAAAGGCTCAGAAACCCAAACTCAAGTTCTCTGAGGCTACTGACATTACCAGTTCAATAAAGCCTGCCCAAATAACTCCAACTAAAACAATGTTGTGGCTGGTGTTATTTATTTCCACCATTTCAATGTAAACCCCATTTACTCTAGATACCAACTTGACAAAGCATAACTTCCCCATTAGGAATATTTTTATGAAACCCATAGTTATGAATTCATTTGCTATTCTCTATAATAGCACATATCATAATGAATTCATTTACTATTCATGCAGATAATGCAAACACCATTTAGTAACTGGTTAATGAACTGAGTGGGGCTCTTCATTTTGCCTGGGTTTTATTAGCAACATGCTCATTTATTTAAGTCGTCAACTTCTTCTTAGCTTTATTTTACACATACTAATATTTTGTTGCTGTTGCTGTTGTTCTTCAAAGTACAAGCATAGATCTGAAGCAATGGAGAGGTTTTTCTGAACAAAGAAAACCCAACAACAAAGATCCATGAAGCATGGAGATAGAGCAATTAAGTGTAATTATGTCCAAGTTCACTGCAAGTGAGAATTGATTATGTCATCCTGACTACTGAAAATCACCTAAGTAATAACACCATTTATGAACCAGGCCCTGAGTTAACTTAATTGTGCTATTTTATGCCCATTTTATAGATTAAGAAACAAAAATAATAACTGAAGTGCAGAAAGGCTAAGTAATTTGTCCAAGTTCACATAGTAATTAAGTGAAAAAGCCAGAGCTCAAAGCCAAATATCTATATTCCAGAGCTTTCACTATTGGGCACTAAACCACATGCAGTGCCTTAGTCTCCTTTATAAAAAATACTTTATATGTATTGTACCTAACAAACTTTTGTTTTAAATTATTGAAATTTCACTAAAGCAATTGGCAAAATTAAAAGGTCAAACAACTTCAATAACCTACAATAAATTATTAGACCAGGAATGATATGAGGCTATTACACTCTTATAATTTGAGTTGCAATAACTAATAGCTTTTTACATAGGGTACAAACTAAATAATCTAGGAAGAATTTTGTGTGGGACACTTATCTACAAGATAAAATATGGTAAATTCCAACAAAAAAAAATGAGCAAAAGAAAAGAGAAATATAGACACAAGAAAGAAGAGTTTTCCCAGCAAAGTTAAAAACTGAATTGAAGCTAAGTCTGTACAGTCCTTACAATGGGTTTCCTCTTACCAAAAATATTGGGTAACATCTACAAACCAAGAAAAATTATACATGCAAAAAATGGAGGACAAAAAAACCCCTTCCCCTCCCCTATTATCTATGTGCACAAATTGTTAATCAATGAGTTCACATGAGATAAACAGAAGTGAGGAAGTTTTGTGACTGAAACAGCATCTGGAGGAAGTGATATCTGAGTGTTAAGTAGTAGGAGTAGCGAGGGAAGGGATGGGAATTACTTATTAATTATACTCTTAGTTTTTCTACAAATAAGATAAATATTACAAAATAAAATTAGAATATTTTGGGTTTTGTTTTGTTCTGTTTCATTTTGTGTTTTGTTTTTGCTTTAAAGGCTTTTCTTTAAACAGCTGTTTTAAGTTCAAAGTCAAATTAGTGATCCACATTCCCCACCAGAGCAGTACATTTTTGTTGCAATGAATGAGTCTACAATTGACACATTATAAAACTTAAAGTCGCTAGTTCACATCTGGGCTCACTCTTGGTAGTATATGCTCTATGAATATGGACAAATGTATAGTGGTATGTTCACTTCATTATTGTATTATATGAGAATTTTCATTTTTACTGCCTTAAACCTTCTTTGTGTTCTGCCTAGCCATTTCTACCCCTATGCCTGGACATCACTGACTACTTTCTTCATGGTCTTGTCTTTTCCAGAATGTCATATATTTAGAATCATATGTTTTGTAGCCTTTGAGTTAGTTTTCTTTCACTTAGTAATATGCACCTCAGCTTTCTCTGTCATTTCAATGACTTGATAGCTCATTTCTTTGTAGTGCTGAATAACAGTCCATTGTCTAAATGTACCATAGTTTATTCATTCATGCATTTACTGAAGTACAGCTTATTTCCAACTCTTGGCAATTTTGAATGAAACTGTATGTAGATGTGGACTGAAGTTTTCAACTCGATTGGGTAAATATCAAGCAACTGTTTGCTGGATTGAATGGTAGGCTTAGTTTTATATAAAACCACCACACTCTCTTCTGAATGGCTATATCATGTTACATCACCACCACTGAAGAATGAGCTCTCCTGCTGTACCACAGCTTTGTCAGCATTTGGTGTTCTCAGAGTTCTGGGTTTTGGACATTCTACTAAGCATGTAGGGTATCATGCTGTTGTCCAAATTTGCATTTCCCTAGTGACAAACGATGTGGAACATCTTTTCATATGCTTATTTGTCCTCTATATGTCATTATGGTAAGATGTCTATTTGAATCTTTTGTCAATTGGGTTTTTGGTCATTCTTGATTTTTAAGGGTTCTTCATGTATTTTGTAATACAATACTTTATTAGATGGATCTTTTGCAAATATTGTCTTCCAGTGTGTGGCTTGTTCTCTCATTCTGTTGACATTGTCATTCACAGAGCAAAAGATTTCAATTTTAATATAGTCCTGCTTGTTAATATCTCTTTCATGTATTTTGCCTTTGATTTTTTTAGCTATAAATTCATTACCAAATCTAACATTATCTAGCTCTTCTTCTATGTTATCTTCTAGGAGGGTTTTTAAAAATATTTAGTTAATTTTTGTGAAGGGTGTGAAGTTTGTGTATTTATTTGTTTCATTTTGGCATGTCAATATCTTGTTGTTCCAGTATTATTTGTTGAAAGGAATATACTTATTTATTTTGTTACCTATACTCCATAGCTGAAGATCCGTTGACTGTAAGGTTGATTCTGGTCTTTCTATTCTGTTCCATTGGTGTATTTGTCTATTTTTCACCTATGCCACACTTTTTTGATTACTGTTGCTTTGAAGTAAGTCTTGCAATTGGTAGTGTTGCTCCTCCAACTTTGTTCTCCTTCAGTGTTGTGTTGAATAGTGAAGTTTTTTGCCTTTCCATACACACTTTTGTCAGTTTGTCAAATCTACAAAATGATGTGCTGGGATTTTTATCAGGACTGCACTGGAAGTATTCATCAAATGAGAAGTAACTACTGCCTTGACAATATTTAGTCATCCTATCCATGAACATGGAATAACTCTTTATGTAGTGCCTTCATTTTTTTTCAGAAGAGTTTTGCAATTTTACTCACATATTGTGCACATATTTTGTCAGATTTGTATTAGTGTTTCATTATTTTGTTCGAATGTCAATGCCATTCTGTTTTAAAGCTTCAGATTTTTACTTCTTTATAGCTTGTATATACTAAGAGAATGACTTTTGTAAATTCACCTTGTGTCCTATGACCTCATTGGTTCTAG
Source organism: Glaucomys volans (assembly GCA_020662805.1). Taxonomy (NCBI): domain Eukaryota; kingdom Metazoa; phylum Chordata; class Mammalia; order Rodentia; family Sciuridae; genus Glaucomys; species Glaucomys volans. Next base: position 1,216,632 of record JAJEJO010000640.1, read on the forward strand.
GGTTTGGGTGGTTGTTGGGTTTTTTTTGTCATTTTTTTTCACATTTTCTACATATATGATCATTTCATTGACAAACAAAGGTTTTATTTCTTCCTTCTCAATCTATATACACTTTTCCTTGGTTCGCTGCATTATTTTGGAATTCCAGTACCATATGAAGATGTGATTAAGGTCTCCCCCCCTTGCCCTATTCCTGGTCTTGGTGGGGACTCTCTAGTTTTTCAGCATTAAGTATAATGTTGGCTGTGAGTTTTCCCCAGAAAGATGTTCTTTATAGGTTGGGGAAGCTCCCCTCATTGATTTAATGAGAGTTTTTGTTTAAATCCTGAATAGGTATTGAACTTCATCAAATGCTTTTTCTACCTCTATTGATGTGTTCATGTGATTTTTTTTATCTGATAACATAATGTATTGTAATAGTTGACTTTTAAATGTTGGGGCAACCTTGCATATTTAGGATAAATCCAACTTGGTCGTGGTATGTAATTATTTTTATACACCATTGGATTTGATAGCTAATGTTTTATTGAGGATTTGTGCTTTATGTTCATGAGAGATATCAATCTGTAGGCTTTTTTGTGATATCTTTGTCTGGTTTTGATAATAGGGCAATGTTAGCCACATTGAATGATTTAGGAAGTATCATCTCTCCTCTGAAAGAAACTGTAGGAAATTGCTATAATTTCTTCCTTAAATGGTGAAACTCACCAAACTCACCCAGCTGATCCTGTTACTTTCTCCTTTGGAAGCTTATTGATTATTGACTTAACTTCTTCCATAGATATAAACCTATTAATATTGTCTATTTCTTCATGTGTGAATTTTGGCAGATTGTGTCTTTCAAAGTGTTTCATTCCATGTATGTTATCAAATTTTTCAACAAATTTATTCATAGCATTCCTTTTTTATTCTTTTGATGTTAAGATTTCTTATGATATCTGTTCTTTCATTTCAGATATCATCAATTAGTGTCCTCTTTTTTCTTAGTTAGCTTACTAAAATCTTATCAATTTCATTGATTTTTTTCAAAGCATTAACTTTTGGTTTAATTGGAGTTTTCTCTTGAATTATTTTCAATTTCATTTATCTCTCTTCTAATTCTTTCATTTCTTTTCTTTTGTTTACTTTAGATTTTATTTGCTCTTTTCTTCTTATTTCCTATCCTGGAAACTTAGATTATTAATTTTAGATATTTCTTAATTTGAATAAATGCACTCAAGACTATAACTTTCCCACTAAGCACTTTCACAGAACATCAAAAAAATTGATGTTGCATTATCATTTTCATTTATTTCAACATTTTTTTCATTTCTCTTGAGACTTCACTTTTGATTCTTGAGTTATTCAGAAGTCTTACTTAATCTCTATATTTTGGGGGATTCTATAGTCATCCCTCTGCTACTGGATTTACTTCTATTGTAGTCTGAGAGTATATGTAGTACAATTTTACACTTTTAAATATATTAAAATGTGTTGATTTCATTGCCTTTGAATATATACCCAGGGTTGAGATAACTGGATCATATGGTAGATGTATTTTTAGGTTTTTATGGAATCTCCATACTATTCTCCCTAATGGCTCTAGTATTTTACATTCCCATCAACAATGGGTGACAGAGTTCTTTTCTCTCCACATTCTTGCCAGCTTTCATGTTGTGGTGGTGGTTGTTAAAAGCCATTCAAAGTGGGAGTAAAATGATAGCTCATTGTAGTTTTGATTTGCATTTGATAGCGGGCTAATGAAGCTGAGCACTTTCTCTTAAATTTGTAGGCCATTTGAATTACTTCTTTTAAAAGTTTATTTAGATAATTTATTTGTTTTTAAATTATATTATTCAGTTTTGTTATGTTTTAAAAAATTTCTTATATTTCTGGATGCTAATCCTTTGTCAGATAAATACTTGGCAAATACTTTCTCTCATTCTGTCTCTTCACTTTTGAAGGATAATTTTGTAGAGTGCAAAGTTCCAAGTTGGTAAGTTTTGTTTTGTTTTTTTCTCTCACCACTTTAAGTAATTCACTCTACTTTTGTCAGCATGGATTTTTGAAGAGAGGTCAATTGAACTTCTTAGTTTTGCTCTTCTAAAGGTAAAGTGTATTATTCCTCTGGTTTCTTTCATAGTTTATCTTTGCTTTTCTGTAGTATGAAAATTAGAAGACTAGTTGCAGTGTTATTGTTGTTATTTTATATTTATCCTGTTTTGCTTTCTCTGAGCTTCATACATCTATGGGTAGGCGTTTGATATTAATTGGGGGGAAATTTTCAGTCACTATTTTTTTCAAATATTTCCTCCTCTTTCTTCTCCCTCTGACACTCTGATTGCAAGTTTGTTAAACCTTTTGTAGTTGTTCCACACCCCTTTTATATATATTTTTTTTCAGTCTTTGTTCTCTTTGTATTTCAGCTGCTGGGGATTTTTGAAACCTGTCTTGCTTCTTAGCTCAGCATACTTTATTCCTTTGAGTTTATTCCTAAACTCAAAGATTCTTTAATTAGACTATAAAAATTTATAATATGCCCATCAAAGGCATTCTTTATTTCTGTTACTATGTTTTTGATGGTCTAATTTTGGCATGGGGAAGCTTTCAGAATTTTCATTTCTCTGTTTGCCCTACTCATCTGTTTTTGCATGCTGACTTTATCCATTAGAATCTCTCTCTTTTTTTTTTTAACCTTTATTTTATTTATTTTTATGTGGTGCTGAGGATTGAACCCAGTGCCTCCCACATACTAGGCAACCACTCTACTGTGAAGACACAACCAGAGTCCCATCCATTAGAATTTTTAGCATATTAATCACACTTGTTTTATATTTCTAATCTGATAATTTCACCGTTGTTGCCATATCTGAGTCTGGTTCTTTTCCACTTTCTTTCTCTTTTCTAACTGTGTTTTCAACTTTTAGCATTCCTTAACATTTTTTTTCTTGAAATGATAAACCAAATAAAAGGAACTGCATAAAATAGGAGTTTCGTAATGTGGTGGTAAAGAGTGGGGGAAGGATGTCTGGTCTGTGTACTCAACAAGTGGTTCTCAGTTACTCTTCTCCTTTTAGATAGGCAAGAAGGCTATAATGGAATGAAGTTGGGTGTCTCCCACGCCCATGTGGAAGGATAGAGCTGACTACCAACCACTGAGCATTTCCCTCCCCCAGGCCAATTATACTTTGCTAATATCCTAACAGGTTAGGCTCTTCTTAACTAGTTCCCTCTAAAGTCAGGTCTTATTAAGAAAAGCAAAGTGCTTTTGAATATTTCAAAATGTATCCTTTTTCCCTGCTGCTGGCAGAAACACAGGGGAATTTTTCCTTTGATATTAAACCTAGGATATAAACCTAGGAAACCTGGTTTTCCTAGTTAATAGAGCTCCTATGGGTGAAACACAAACATGTGGGAGCCCTCTTATGACTGGATTTCCCTAGAGTTTTTGTTCTCAGATTTGTCTGCATTAAGCCTTCAGTAATTCCCAAGCTACAATTCAGGGTTCCTTCATCAGCTGTTTTCCAGTTGGTGTCCTCTCCCAGTGCCTGCTCTGCCAAACCATGGATCCCTGGTTATCCTGTTTCTCCAGCCTTGGAGTAAGCAGTTAGCCTATGTCCTCACCTTTCTTATGGATTTAAGAAAAGTTGTTTATTTTTTAGTCTTTTCAGCTTTTTACTTGTTGTCCGGACAGAATGGCAATGTCTAGGCTCTTTATATGCAGAACTGGAGACCAGAAAACAATAATCTGTTTTTTTTTTTTAAATCCCAGGGTGAGGGATAATACAGTTAGTGAAAGTATAAAGACCTCTTTGATGAATATAAGTGAAATGGTGATGTGGATCTCATACAGAACCCACACTGAGTAATGTAGTGAGCAAGATCCTTCATAATATCCCTAACTAATTAAAACAATGGTGGGATTCACAAACTTATTTCTTAACAGCCTTACCTTAATGAAAAGGCTGAGGAACTCAAACACTAAAGCATCTTTCAATTAAAGAGTTACCTGACATGGTCCTACCATAATCATTTAGAGCAGATCGAAATATCTAGTCTACTTCTTTAATTTTAGAGATTTAAACAGAGAAGTACAAAGAGTTTAATGTGTTTATTTTCCTCCCTAATCCCAATAAACTCCACATATTGAAATATGTTTTTCCTAGAAAAAAAAGTGTATTTTTAAGTTGGTTATTTCCCCCACTTTCTCTTTTTCTTATCTAAGACATAACTACTTATCAGAACTCCTGATCCATGAGAGCAAGACAGTTTCTCTATACTGAGTTGATCTAATTGGAATCAAAAGAAAAGAAACAATGAGGTGCTATTACAGATCAATTTAAGGCTTCCCTCAGGCTTTTTAAATAGTTAAAAATCCTTAAGGATTTCCAATATAGTTCCTGATTTTCAACTTGCTGGATTAGATCACACATAAAAGTCTGTATCTATATCTATCTATTTACACACACACACATACACACACACCATATATCCAGAGGGGATGAGACAATTAAGGACAGAAAAGAAAGAGAGGACAAGAGGTAAGGTGAGAGGAGAGGAAAGGAGAGAAGAGTTAAAGGAGATCCACATTAAAGAGAACAATAAGGAAGAATCAGAACGATTAAAGACAGCTTTCACTTACACCATGGAGCCATGACTGCAAATACCATGTAGTTTAAATGCTTTATAGGTATAATCTTATTTGTTTTTCATCCTTGCACCAATTTGGAGATAAGGAAACTAAAGCAGAGAAAGGATAGGAAACTGCCCAAGTTCACACTGCAAGTTTGGAGCCAGGATTTCCATTCTTGTTCTGAGTCCAGAGTGCCTTGAAATACACTACTTTCTTCCATGAAATATATTTTTTAAAAACTTTAAAAGACTAAAAGGAAGATATGTATGAAGAAATTTAAAAGAAAGAGGAGTCAGAGGTGTGCAGGGGCAGGCAATAAGAAAAAAACCTGAAGAGGCAGCCTTGCTGGCTCCAGTTATTTTATTGTGTCTCCACCTTATATAAAGCATGGAAGCTTTCATTACTGTTGCGTAATTGATGGCAGATCACACAGGAATGGAGGCAAGATGAAGTGTATGTATAAAAATAAATATGGTAAGAGGTTTTTGAAACCTGTCTTGCTTCTTAGCTCAGCGCACTTTAGATTTCTCTCCCACTTTGGGCAGAGTATCTTGTCCTAGCTCCGCTTCTAAGTCATCTCTTCAGCCCAGAAGATGTCCTGGCTTTAAATAAAAGATATGAAAGTACTTCCTTATTTTATGTGAAATGCTCCATTCAAAATTTATAAAATGCAAGCAAGACATGAAATTCCATTCTTAAGGTAAACCTATAATGGAGATATATAGGATTTATGGTGGCTGAAGGGAGCAAAAAAATCTATCTCCCAGCTTAGGCGAAATAATTCTCTGGCTTGTTTTGTTCTCCGTAAAAGCCAGAGTTTCAATAGGTTTATTATAGCACCAGTGCTGAAAAGAGCTGTCAGAGATTGCCAAAAATAGAAATAATCCTTAAATAAAATAAAAACATAACCACTGTGCAACTTTTGCTTTTGAACATCTAAAAGACGGTGAACAGCATTGATGTTTGGCTAGAAAGTTACTATAAAAAATGTAAAATCAAAGACAAGCTGACAGGATTGGAAATGTTCCACCATGGTGAGTAAATGCAGCAACGAGGGCTGGCTGGTAGCAAAGCCTTTATAGCGGGTTGGCAGGCTTCTTGGAAATCCATTCTCAGGCTTACAGAAAATCCTTTGTCCCCAAACACTTCAGTCTCCTGCAGAGAGGCTGGTGTGGGAGTCAGGACATACCTTGGTCAAAAAGCCGATTTACTGCCGACCTTTCACTTTCAGAGTCCTGATGGTTGAGAAGATGATTGAAATGATGACCACGCCCAGCATTACCCTACTTTACCAAAATATTGCTCCAGTATAAAATGTAAGAACTTCCCTCCTCTCTATGGATGATGGCTAGAGACTTGTGGGCTATCCTGCCATTATGAGCTTAAATTTGAATTCCCCCTTGCTCCCATCAACTGCAAAGAGTGAAGCCTTGATTTAAAGTCCTGCCACCTCAGAATGCAATTGCATTTGGAGATAGGGCCTTTAAAGAGGTGATTACATTTAAATAAGGTCTTCAGTGTATGCCCTAACCCGACATGACTTACAAGAAGAGACAATGTGGACACACAGGAAGACACTAGGAGTCTACACAGAGGAGAGATCCTGTGAGGTTCCAGTGAGAAGATGACCATCTGCAAGCCAGAGAGGCTGTAGACAGAAACCACCCTGTTGATAACTTGGATTTGGACCTCCATGCTCCAGAAATATGTGAAGATCATTTCCATGATTTAAGCCAGGCATTCTGTGGTATTGCTAGATTTTCTTTTTCCCTGGGGGCTGGGGACTAGAATGATGGGGACATTCTCTCTGGCCCTCTCATTCTGTCTCTGCTCCAAAAGATTTACAGCTTCCAGCTACTTCTTCCTTCTCTCCTCACCCCACCCAGTCTTTGCCTCCCTATTTTATCCCCACCACCACCACCCACCTAAGTCTATTTATTGTTTTGAAGACGCAATTGTCTTTATTCTTCCATTCACACCTATCTACCTCACTTACTCTTTTATATATGGAGAGATAGTTTGTAACTTCAAAAAGGAAAAAAATAAATCATTCCACAATTGATGGGAAAGTCTTAGCTTGGATATATTCTTTGAACTTAATCACATGTCATCTTCTACAGTAGGTAAAGAAAGCAATGATTTGGGGCTTTTCATTTTCTCTATTATAAGGATAGATTATAAGGATAGTCTCCACCTCACTTCATATGTTCTTGACAATAAAAATTAGAACTATCACACTGGTAACATTTCTGCACTTATTTTTTCCCAAATTTTATTCTTGTCCTATACCCAAGAAATCAGATACAACTCTGATGTTCTCGGAGTTCTGTTTTTAGTTCTTCAAACATTTGCACAGAATATGAGGGAGGGACTCCTAGGTTCAAACCAGTTACAAAAGTTAACATGAGTCATTGCTTCTTACTCTGCTCCTGTCCCTATGTTCTCAAGAATATGAGGGGGTAAAATAAAACCCTATGTCATAGACATAGAAGAGAAGGAAAACATGGATGAACTTACCAAGGGTATTTCTTTTCAAGATGGCAACAACAGGCGGTTGTTAATCAGCTAAGACCCATAACCAAGATGGGTGGGACAGGGCAGAGATTGTATGAAAAAATTATGTGTGGAGACATACATCAGGTGGTGAGAGAGCCCATGACTTTTATCAGATATTCAAAGAGATTTCTGGTTCCCAAGGACTCTTAAGAAACAGTGACATTTAAGAGGCTTACATTAGTAAACAAAAATCATCAACCTGCCACTACTTAGTCAGGTAGCCTTATACAGGACACTGAAGCATTCCGAGATCCAGCTTCCTGATCAACCGCAATAGTCATTAAGACTTTATCACCATCTATCTTGTGCATTCTATTAATGTTCCCAGGTCAGAGTTATCTACAACCAGGCAACGTGGAGGTCATTGCAGAGGGTGCTGAAGGAAGGAACATGACTGGATGTGGTATGCCATGTAATGGTACAGATTTTTCTGTCCAGAGGTCAGGAAGGGATATTGGTGATTCATTTTTAAGACTGAACCATAAATAATAAGAAACATTATTAAACATTTGTCTATGGAAGGCATTGTGATAATAACATTACATGAATTTACTCATTTAATCAGAATAACAATTTACAGAAGTAGGTTCTATTATTATTCCCATTCTGAAGATGGAAATTTTGGATTTAAGAGATTAAGTTGTCCAAGAAATCAGACCAGAGACTCTGCACCTAATAGAAGAGAAAATAGGTCCAAATCTTCATCACGTTGGCCTAGGACCAGATTTCCTTAACATGACTCCCAAAGCGCAAGAAATAAAAGCAGGAATCAATGATTGGGATAGAGTCAAACTAAAAAGCTTTTTCTCAGCAAAGGAAACAATCAGCAATGTGAAGAGA